>CM022874.1:15130325-15198699 GCA_012654025.1 Pachypsylla venusta | reverse complement strand
TGTCTCACCTCCATACACGTCACCGATATATCTGTGCAGACTTGTCTGTACAGACTTATCTGCACAGATCTCAGATCTGTCTCACCTCCATACACGTCACCGATATATCTATGCAGACTTTTGTGTGACAATGGAGAACGACGCTGCTCTCGCAATTTTTTTCGTAATTTTATCGAAACAAAATAAAAGGAAAAAACGCAAGGAATAGAGTAAACAGTGGTTACAAAAAAGAAATCGACATTCTTTATATAATTTATTTTCTTCGATATAATTATAATTTATTCTTTGATAATATAATATCAAAATGAACCACGTTTTTTTTTATTTCATAAACTGTATAAAAAAGATTATAATTTTAATTGTCTTGGCCCGGACTTGAACCCCGATCATCTGATTTATAGTCCACCGCACTTAACAATTTCTCTGGCCAAGTATGAATCAGAAGGTCGGGGTTCAAGTCCAGGCCAAGATAACAAACTCTGCCAATGTGACACGTGGGTTTATTATTTTACTGGCTAAAAAAAATGGGGCGTAATTAGACCCTAAATTTTACATAACTTCATACCAAATTTTAAGTCTCTGGCTCTTCCAAATTTCAATCTCTATCCCTTTCCATTCTCATTTTAGACAGCAATACTTAAAACCGCTAAAAAGCGACAAAACCCGCCAAGAGTGTATTCGATTGCACCCAAAAGTTTTTCATTGAAAATTTCATTGAAAATCTATTGAAAATTTCATTGAAAATCTATTGAAAATTTCATTGAAAATCTATTGAAAATTTCAATAGATTCCGATATCTGCACAGATCTGAAAAATTAGAGACTAGATGGGACCTACATACCAAATTTCATCCAAATCGGTCAATGCTAAGCGGCAAAAGTGCCCATCACGTCAACCCGCGTTGGTCGTACAATACAAACTACTCACATTAACCTCACCCAGCCTGAGTGGGGTCAGGAACAGTCAGCATTACGTTAGTAGTGCCCAGACGGTCACCCATCCACGGTCAAAGTTGTTTAACTTCAGTGATCTAACGAGAACTGATGCATTCAATGTGACAGAGGCGCTGGCTATAAATAAAAGTAAGACAAATTATTTAATTCCATTTTGGTTTATTATTTTCAATAATGAACCTTTGGAATCGTCCAAAATAAANTTTTAAATAAGGTTTAATTTTTTTTAAAAAAAAAACACGCAGAGTAATATTATATTCACTCTTGCTGAAAAGCGGGATCTGAGTAAAATCTGAAATCTGCAGAGATCTCTCCCACACACGCAATGATAAGTCTGCGCAGACTTATCTATTGAAAATTTCAATAGATTCCGATATCTGCACAGATCTGAAAATTTGGAGACAAAATCTGTGCAGATCCTGCCATACACGACAGACTTGTCTGCGCCGATAAGTCTGTACCATTGAATTAAAAATTCATTGATCTGTACAGACTTATCAATGCGTGTATGGCCGACCTAACACTCTGTCAACCTTCAAATCACCGTCCTACCAAACTTTAGTTCATTTTTCCACCACTTTTTTGTGGGTTTTAGCGCTAGTATTTTAACTCTCCGTTCAAGAGAGTGTTTTGTTCAAACACACTCTCCTATTGGTTGATTTTTTTTGTTTACTTTTATACTTTTGTATATTTTTTAAAATCACAATCACATCACATTCTAATCGAACATTTCAATTTTCATATTATAATTTAATATTAATTGCATGTGAAAAAGAGGAAAATCTTTACAATGAAAGTCTCACAAAAACCCGGGTCACTGTAGAATGCTGTTTTGGGTCCTCAAGAGAAGGTTTCCACTCTTCTCAACAGGAACGTGTTTCCCTACCTACCACAGTGAAGGCCGATGCTTATATTATTGCATGTGAAATCTTGCATAATATAGCATGCATGTATCAACCAAGAAGGAAATCTCCCTGTTGATCCTGAAGTCCAAGGTGTTGATTTTGAAGAAGAAGTGGATGACATCAATGCACCTGGACCTTCAGGAGTAATCCAGACAGCTGCTCAAATGGCAGGATATAGAGTCAGAAGACATCTGATTGATGAATATTTTGCTCGCATTCTGTAGGCAGTATGTTTACAATTATTTCTTTTTCTCTTCAGAAACACAGCAATAAAATTATTTGTACAAACACTGCAGTATTTTCTTATGTATGTGTGTATATATGATATATCGCTAATTATATAGATGATTGACAATATCGATTCAGAGTTTAATTAATTAAATTAGAAATTAAAATGAGAAAATTAAAATTAAAACTAAAATTAAAATTGGAAAATTAAAATTAAAAGCCAAAAATTAAAACATTCAAATTAAAACTAATAACTTAACTTAACTTGGTGAGCTTTNGTTAAGTTAAGTTATTAGTTTTAATTTGAATGTTTTAATTTTTGGCTTTTAATTTTAATTTTCTCATTTTAATTTCTAATTTAATTAATTAAACTCTGAATCGATAATGTCAATCATCTATATATCTATATCTTACGATTCTTCTAATTATTTTAATATCGCTAATTGTTAGCCAAAACGGTAAGAGATATCGAAAAATTGATGAGAATACCCCCCCCCCCCCNCCCCCCCCCCCCCGCAAGAAACCGTAGGCCTAAAGTATTTCAGGATGCTTTTTCAAAATGGTCGAAAAAAAGAGAGACATGGTCGTAAAAATGTTTCCTAACCTTTCTAATTGGGTTAAGGGAGCCGTAACAGACCTTGGCTTAAAAAATTTAGAGGTTAGGAAACGTTTTTACGGCCAAGCCCCTCTTTTTTTCGACCATTTTTTAGTTACCCTAAAATACATATTTACCGATAACTTAAATTTTCTCGCTACAACATATCAACTCAAAGCAAGAAAGTTTTAGGTGGCCTAAAAATTAAGGCTTAAAAAGCCTTAATTTGGAACATAGTTTGCAAAAAACGGTCCAACCGTTTTCGAGTTATGGCCGTTTTTCCGATATTTGTAAGGGGAATCATAGAATACTATTAGCTTCCGATTTTTGAAAGGGAAATCATAGAATACTATTAGCACGGGAACGGCCATGCCTTTAAGGCACCAAGCTATAGGCCGTAGCGAAGCACGGGCGAAACAGCTAGTATTGTAATATAATGTGGGTGGGGCTGTGTTTCATTACTGAAGGAATTTGTTGACCTTGGCTTGAAATAAGGCTTTTTCCACCTCAAACTTTGCCTTATTCTGTGCAATACGAAAATTCAGTTGTCAATGATTTTATAATTTGTCAATGATTATATGAGTAAAGCGAGCAAAATTCCTAAAAACAGTGTTGCCAGACTATATTTTTATCCCGACTGCGAGTCCAAGAACACGCGACAGGAGTATTAACCCTCGAGTTTCTTGGTAGGACGCAAAAATTTCCAACAGTGTGTTAACATTCTCCAAACCCAAATAAGAGTGTTTCAAAACTCGGCTTTTGGTAGGACCGGACCTAACACAGGTTGACACATTGTTAGAATGAAACTCCCTGAAAACCGGTTGAGGTAGGATCGGGCCTAAAAAGGAAAGTATTGTAATGGACTGAAATTTTCGATGTCGAGTTTTCAATGCCAAAACACGTTTTTGGGTCCCCAGAGTCGAAATCTCGAGTTTCAGCCATTGGTCCGTGTGTGTGTGTCTCTCTCTCTCTCTGTCCGACCGTCCGTCAGTCTGTCTGTCTGTGAACAAGATATCTCAAGAACGGCAAGTGCTACAGACTTGAAATTTGGTATGTATGTCTGTTTTATGCCATGAAATGCAAATTATGCCGCTTTTTTCGGTTTTCGCATATCCTGCTTAAAATGAAAACGGTAATAGCTAATAAAACTGACATACATACCAAATTTCAAGGTGCCTATTCATATAAATTTCATACAAAAAATTGAAAAATACAACTTAGGTTGATGTGCTACATATTGTCGGTCGCTAATTAAAGGTTGAAAGCCTCTTTTGGCGGTTCTGCCTAAAACCAGAATGGAGAGAGATAGAACTTGAAATTTGGTGCCTATTCATAGGTATCAATATCATATAAGAAATTGAAAAATACAACTTAGGTTGAAGTGTAATATATCAAGAAGTGTAATATATAATTGTATTTCCGCTCTGGGGACTTCAAAACGTGTTTTGGCATTCAAAACTCTACATCGAAAATTTCAGTCCATTACAATATTTTTTTATCTACCTATCAATCTATACTTGTAACACTCAAAGCCCAGTTTCTAAACTGATTGACTGATAATCAACGTAGCTTCACAATGGCTTAAGCTAGAGAATTTGGCACACAGATCACTTTTAGTATGAAGGCGCGTAAAAAGAAAGGAAAAAATCGAAATTTCAGGTGGAAGCAAGTTATCGCCAAAAATGACGTTTTTTAGCGGGTTTCTTTCTTTGCAATTCTTTTCTGGGCCAACTAAACTAAAATTGACCGAGAATGCCCCCCCCCCAAAATAGTATATAAGAACCCCATAAAAAATATAAAAATTTAAATTTTCCGATTTCTGCCCGATTTATGGCCGAGTGCGGCATATCACAGAGAATCCTAGACAAGAAACGAGTGATTTTCAGATTCACTTTTTATGTTTAAAAATTGCTATTCTTTCGAACTAAATTCTCAAGTTAAAAGTTTAATTTGAATAAATAAATGTCAGCATTAATGAAAAATATTTTCTTTTTTAAGCAAAAAGTTTTTTTTCAAAAGAATTCAATTCTCTATGATTTCATGACCTGGATAATATTTGCACATATAAGAGCTTGTAGAACAATGGAAGAGATTTACATATTCAAAATATGTCAGGTTTAAAATTTTCTCTTTGTACCGGTCAAGTTGAATGGCGCAGAATGGCGCTCATTCTTTTACGTTTTTTTTATCCTGGTATTTTGGCTTGGTTTTGCTTTCTTGTTCTGTATTTTCAAGATTTTAATTCATTATCAATGCCAAAACGCTAAAACCTAAAACGGAACTGTACTCATCAACTGCCCGACTTCAGTGTTCCGAATGCAATTTGATTTTAATTTTGTATTAAAAGTTTATGGCATCTTTTTTTGTGAGTCAATACTGTCGTCGTTTGTGTTTCACATTTGTTTCTAACACACCATTTTTTCTTTAATTTGTTAAATTCACGATTTATTTTATTATATAGACGACAGGTAAGTAAGTTTAACTTTTGTTTCCAACGCAGTTCTACTGCAGTTTGTTTTCATAAAAACAACGTAATTTGTTCCACTAATGTAAAATATTTTTTTCTTCGACCCGTTATTATGAATTTGTTGGATAGGTTAGTAATATGTGTCGCAACCAGTCTCAACAACAAAAAAGATAATCGGTTCGCATATTCGAAACAAACTACCAATCCATTGTTCTCCAACGCAGTGATGCATTTGTTTATTTGTTTGGTCTGTTGGACCACAATTAAATAATATCTATAAATTAGGTACGTTTGCTCTATTCCATCAGAGTTAGAAAAAATCTGTAGTCAGTAGGTATTAAGTAATTTTATGCTGTATTTTTATTTTTACAAAATATTGCCGCAATAATAAGTAGACAGTATTACATGTTCGGGATTATTCAAATCAATTTCTTTATGAAGTAAATTCAACAAGTTGTGTGTTCTAATACTCTTGGATACACTAATATCATGTCACAATAAATTCCCCACTCATGTCTCTACTTTGTAACTCTGAATGTGTCAGTTTTTAGTCACTAAAAGCTGCGAATTTAACTTTGAATTTTTGGAAGACCTGGAAATCAGTAGTAGAAAGCCCAGGCATTATTCCGAACCTATCGAGGAGTAAATCCGCAGTACCTCGTATTATAATGCTAACGGGACATACTGCGTTTGTCAGCAACTCCACAAAATTGGCATCATATCCTCCCCTATCTGCATTCTTTCAATTCTCCAGTGAATTCCTCTCATATTACCTCCTGCCTTGGAAGCCACCTATGGCACTCTGGGGAAGTATTGAGGAGGACGCTATAAAATGGTCTAATGGTCAACTATCCTCACATTTGCAAACAACACAATTGGCTGTCTTGGAAAGTTAGTGAGAAATGATGTAAATTCTTGAAAATTGATTAAATGGCTTTTTCATTTTTACTGGAAATTAAAAACATGCCTTTTCAATTGGCTGTCTGGCAAAGTTAGTGAATTTTATTCTAGATTTTTTTTTTCAAAAAAGAAAAGCCCTTAACACTAGCCATAACATATGAAAATTTTACGTTTCTACAACAAACCGAAAAAAGATAAGAATCATTTTCAAAAAACACAATATTGGGCCCCCCCCGGGGGGGGGGTAATTTTTGGCTTGTATCGCGTAACACTCAAACAAACACAAAAGTGGAGCTCATTAACATTCATAAAAATAATTCTAAAATCGAGCAGCAAATAATCGTAGTAAGTTTGATGGAAATGAAGTTTGAAAGATTTTTTTTTTATAAATCAATTTTCAGTTTTCTCTTACATCTATCAAAATGAGCAGTGAAGAGAGTGATTTTGACCTAGATGCCCCTCAAACTAATGGAGGTGGTCCTTCTCCACCAAAAAATAAGAAACCTCCAGCTGGAAAAACAGCTGTGGAAAAAATATATCAGAAGAAAAGTCAGTTGGAGCATATTTTACTTAGACCTGACACATATATTGGTGAGTTTTGACATTATATTCATTAACAGGATCTCTAGTCTTGTCATTACACGGAACGCCCCGTGTTTGATTCCCCTCGAGCTCGAAATTTACAAAACCTAATATTTCTGTTTTGTATTAGGATCTATTGTGCGATTTGCTCATTAAATTTATTTGAATATCCAAGTGAAGGCGACATTGTGTGGTAGCAAGATAGGGCAAAAATGAATATCAGTCAGTCCAGGAATTTTAGTGTGTGGTAGCAAGATAGAGCAAAAATAAATATCAGTCAGTCCAGGAATTATAGGGAAACTAAAATCATTAAATGATCTAATTTTAAAATCTCCTATAGAGGATAACATAATATGTCCCGGTTGGGGTCGGAACCCGTGACCCTTGTATTAGCAGACACGCTGTGACCAAGGATGTGACAATAGGCACAAAATTTCAAGATCTACCGTTCTCTCTTTAGGTAGGATCTGCCAGCAGTACATTTGATTTCAACCGTTTTTGAAATATTTTGTTTACGCACATATACGCGGACCAATGACTTAAAACTCAAAATTTGGGCTGAGGGGACCTCAAAACGTGTTTTGGCATTCAAAACTCGACTTCAAAAATTTCAGCCTATTACGTATTGTAATGGGCTGAAAATCCTTTTTATTTAATCAGGAAAGGAAAAAATATTTTTTTGACGATTTTTTAGGACCTCTATCGCTCAAAGACTGATCGCTAAATTAATTCGATATGTAGATAAATGTTTTTCATTTACTGCGACCTTTGTTTAGATCTGATGTATATACATTAGATCCAAACAAATGTAGTAAATGAACAACGTAGAGTAAGGTATTTTTTTTTCGTGACGAGTCTGAAGGTTGAAAATCGGACTAGGTAGTCACAAAATACATTTTCGATTGTATCTAAATTAAGTTTAAAAATTATAAATATTTTACCTATTTTGGTATGATTTCATTTTTCAGGTTCTGTCGAGACCGTCACAGAAACCATGTGGCTGATGAACAGAGATTCGAATCATATGGAGAGGCGTGAGATTACATACGTACCGGGATTATATAAAATCTTTGACGAGATTCTTGTTAATGCTTGCGATAATAAACAAAGAGATCCCAAGATGAATTGTGTTAAAATTACCATCAATCAGTAAGTGAGGCATCAGCGCTTTGTGAGTGTTGGTTTGGCTAGAATATCGTATCTATATGATGTTTTTGAATTAGCAAATCGTCTAACGCATAAAGGATAGAAATAAAAAATCCAAGTTACGATGTGATTCAGGAGACAAAAAGAATATGATTTGATGTATCAAATCATACAGCAATATTTGGATCATGTAGGTAGGTTGTGTGTTTGCGATAACCGCGACCCCTCTCCCCCCCCCGCATCATAAAACCAATAGCCACTTGTATACGAGACACACATTTAATCATCTTTTTTTAGGATAAGGAATGTGAAGAGGAACTCAATGTATTTAAGATTCCAAAGAAATTGCAAAATGAACATTACAAATTCGACATCTACCCCCAAGGAAGGGTCGAACGGCTCTGAAAATAGTGTACGCATTCTTAATGATCTTTTTCAAAATTTGTTTGTTATTTCGTAGATCTAGTTCAAACGCTCTCTAAATAATCGTATTGGTCCCTGTGGTTGTTGGAATCACCCTGTACAAGGCTGTATGTATCGACGTCGTTTATCTAATGCCCAAGAAAAGGAACAAGAAAATATATCGTATAATGTCATCTATTTTTCAGAGAAACAAACACTGTCAGTGTCTGGAACAATGGAAAAGGTATTCCAGTAGTTATGCATAAGGACGAAAAAATGTATGTTCCTACTATGATTTTCGGTCACTTACTAACTTCATCCAATTATAATGACGAAGAAGATAAGGTTACAGGAGGTCGAAATGGATACGGAGCTAAACTTTGTAACATATTTAGTTCAAAGTTTGTCGTAGAAACAGCTTGCTCTGAGTACAAAAAATCATTTAAACAAACGTGGATTGACAACATGAGCAAAGTATCAGAACCAATAATCAATAGCTCAAAAGAAGATTTTACTAAAATTACGTTTACACCAGATTTGACAAAGTTTAAGATGACAGGTCTGGACAAAGATATTGTTGATCTTATGGTACGACGGGCGTATGACGCTGCAGCATCAACTAAAGACATTAAGGTAAGTTTTAGGTACAACGTATTCACATAGCTAAAGTTATCAAGACAAGTTAATAAAGCAGATAAAATACCTCTTATGTTTAAAAATGTTTTTTTAGAGCTGACTAGTTTCATATTCCCCTGTTTACATTATCAGATCTAGGTTGATCGAAGACTGAAGTACGGGTGTATAGAAGTAGATTTTGTGTTACTGTGATTCATCTGACAATTGGAAAAACACGAGATTTCTTTGTACTTTTCAAATGTTTTAATTAGGTTCCAGTTAATTATTGAAAATTGTTCCACATTCGATTTTCTTCTAGGTTTTCCTTAATGGGGAAAAGCTTCCCATCAAAAATTTTCAAGACTATGTCAAGCTGTATACAGACAAATCAGACGAAGATGGCGAACCAGTGAAAATTATTTACGAAAATGTTAACCCAAGATGGGAGGTAGCCATCGCGCCCTCTGATAGAGGATTTCAGCAAGTTTCATTTGTAAACAGCATTGCTACAACTAAGGGAGGACGACACGTCGATACAGTCGTTGATATGATAGTCAAGCAAATTATCGATGTGGTCAAAAAGAAAAATAAGGGTGGTATGGCTCTAAAGCCTTTCCAAGTGAAAAATCATATATGGATTTTCATTAACTGTTTGATTGTCAATCCAACTTTTGATTCCCAAACAAAAGAAAACATGACCTTACAAAAAGGAAGTTTTGGATCAACGTGCAAGTTGTCGGAAAAATTTATCACTCAAGTCACTAAATCTGGCATTATTGAGTCCGTTCTAACATGGGCTAAGTTTAAAGAACAAAATCAGTTGCAAAAAACTTCGGGAGGAAAAAAACAGAACAAACTCAAAGGTACGTTACATTCCAATTCTAAAAACTGGAACTCCACATTTTCTCATCGATTAATTTAATCTATTCACACTTTCAAATTAAATTAATTGATGAGAAAATAAGGAGCTCATGTAGGGTTTTTGTACATTTTGAATTTTTCAAATTAAATTAATTGATGAGAAAATAAGGAGCTCATGTAGGGTGTTTGCACATTCTGAATTAATTTTTTCTCATCATCTGGAAGATGATGTCTCAATAGATGAAAAAGTATATCAAATAGAAAATTGATAAAAGTGTTTTAAAACTATCATAAAAATAATATGTTTCTATATTAAATCTTAATACATCCAGATTTTTTAATTTGCTGCTTTTCTTGAAAAGCAAAACGAAAATTGCTGGCCTTGTTTGGAATTATTTAATCTTTTGTTTTTGAGTGCTTTCTTTAAAATTTTGTAGTTATTCTTTTTAATTGATATATTTTTATGAAAAAAAGCAATCATTAAAAAAGATAAATACTCCTAAACTTATGCATTTGTGAATAGTCCCATTTTTTAACCACAATTTCTCTTATTTTTCCTTGTTCTGTATTTGTTGTTGTCTCTTACAGGAGTACCGAAATTAGAAGATGCTAACGATGCCGGAACTAAGAACTCAATTGACTGTACTCTAATTCTTACTGAGGGAGATTCAGCCAAATCACTGGCTGTGTCCGGTTTGGGAGTTGTTGGCAGAGACAAATATGGAGTATTCCCACTGAGGGGTAAATTGCTAAATGTGAGAGAAGCCACGCACAAACAGGTAAATCATTTTTTTCTTCTGCAGAGTAGATATTGTTGATTTACATAAAGCAAGTATTTGGAGGCCTTCGACATACACTCCTGGACAAAATTAGCGGGCACCTAATATTAATTATGAATGCTTGGAACCCAAGTGATCTTAAGGGCTAATATAATTTTAACTAGTTATGTCTAAGGATATAAATACTATGGGCGGTTTTATACCTTCACATATGTTTTTTGGAGGAAAATCAGAAATAACCTGTTGTATACAAAACTGTTTTATTTTAAACTCTTCTACAATTTATATACGGGTGTTAAAATTACTGAGCTGTGACACCTAGCATATTTCATAAAATCTGAGCACTCGACTAATATGATACTGTTTACTAAACTGAATAAATAAAAATACACTGAAAAGTTTTCCACTTTTGTAACCTGATTGACCTGTTCATTAATTTCAGATCTTAGAAAATGCAGAAATCAATAATCTGGTGAAAATCCTTGGCCTGAAATATAATACCAAATACAACACTATTGACGACCTGAAAACACTCAGATATGGTCGACTCATGATCATGACTGATCAAGATCAGGTAAATATTATATGTGTCGTCTGATGCAATGATTACATGCATGGCATTCCTAGTTGCCAAAAAGTAGTCATTATGTCACTCGTCGGCCCATTAACCATATTTATGAAAAAAAATATATATATATATATTGACCGTTACTCTGTGAAAAGGAAAAACCGACAATCAGATTTTCCTATTGAATTATTTCTCCTTACTTAGAGAGAAGAACCCATTCTTACACAATTTAGCCTAATTCTCACTTCATGTTTTTGTCGTACACGACAGAAAGTGACAGAAGGTTGTGTTCTCACTTGAAAAGAAACTGTTCTTAATTCTTCTCAATAACTCAGAACGCACTGAAAGGAGAGAAAAACGTGCAATGGAAACATTTCTATTTACACATGCTACTGGATCATCTAAGTTTTCTTTTTGTCGTAACGATTTCAGATGACAAGACGCTGTGTCAAAATTCAACATGACGTTTTTTTTAAACGTGTACAAAAAACGTTGTAATGGGAACTTTCCAATTTGAATGTATGTACCACATGTCAAATAAATAAAAAAATAGTAATAAAAAAAAAACATTTTTTTTTTTTAAAAAAAAGGTGAAGAATTATTTTAAATCAAACGCAAAGTTAATAACATCTTCACCTAAATTTAATGTAACTAGTTTTATAAAGGAAAATGTTGACATCATCAGTAAACCTGATAAAACTGATTGTGTTCTAATCTTTTTCTAAGAGTTGTCTTGATCAACTTCTGTATGTTTCACTTCTAATGTCTTCTCCTTTCAGGATGGATCTCACATCAAAGGCCTGATCATTAATTTCATTCATCACAATTGGCCCACCTTGCTCAGGTTGCCATTTTTAGAAGAATTCATCACCCCCATCATAAAAGCTACGAAGACGCGAGAAGAGATCGCATTTTATTCTCTTCCTGAATTCGAAGAGTGGAAAGAAGAAACGACAAACTGGCATACGTACAAAATAAAGTACTACAAAGGTATTGATTTTATGTTTGCTTCATTATAAAAGGCACCTTTTTTGGTTTAATATTTTCAATAATCACCTCGATATAAATACCCCCTCAAAATTTGATGTTTTACGTTTCAGTCTGTATCAGTTTAAACATGACTATTCCACCCCGCAAGATCTTCTGATCGTAAATCTTTTGCTCTTGGCTTGAATAATTATAGGTCATTTTAAATTACCTTTCTAACTAAATTTTTAACATTTTTCAAAACAAAAAAGATACTATGGAAATATAACCATAATAAATAAACAACTACCATAGTCCGTCGATCTTTCATTATCTGTACAATGAAAGTTTGACGGTCTATGGTTTTCCAATAATTCCAATATTGAAGGGATATGTTGCTGAGAATTCTGCCAATCAGGTACACTCAATAAGTTTTGCTAACCTAGAACTTTCATCTATTCCTATTCAGGACACAGCACTAATATCTACAAATATATTTCTGGCCCCCCAAGATGGTTGGTTCTTCGTACCGGTGCTACCCATGCCCTCGGGCACGGCCAAAGACCATCAACACCGTTCCGACGACAACTCACTGTGTTTTTCCTCCGTTGGACCCAGCCGTGCTGCTCCAGATACTCAAAGAGTTGGTATATAAATCCTTGCTAAACCCTGAAGTATCTGATCGTTGTCGTCTATGTATGCTGGCTGCTCATGATGTAAATCATGAGCAGCCAGCAATTATTCATCAAACCCAACTAATCTAGTGCCGTCAGCATTATGGACAGATCCTGTTGGAGAGGCCGCCTTTCTTGGCCTGGGGACACAGTGAGAGTCGTTGAGAACGTTAACAACAACAACAAATATATTTCTAGAAATAAAAACAAATCGACGTCAAAATTTCCAGAGAAAATATTTTTTAAAAACAAATCTCCATGGCTCTGAAATGTAAACATGTATTTTTCCCCTCTCTACACATGATAACTACTGTATTTTTACTCCTAGGTTTGGGTACGTCTACTTCTAAAGAGGCCAAGGAATATTTCTCCAACATGGATAGACATCGTATCCTTTTCAAATATTCAGGAGATAATGATGACGCGCACATTCGAATGGCTTTTAGTAAAAAACTCGTTGAGGAACGTAAAAGTTGGTTGACAACTTGGATGGAAGAATGCCGACGTCGTAAAGAAATGGGAATCGGCGAAGACTACCTTTACACCAAGACGACTAAAGCTATTTCGTATACTGAATTCGTAAACAAGGAACTTATTCTGTTCTCCAATATGGACAATGAAAGATCGATTCCTTCTTTGTGTGACGGACTGAAACCTGGATCTAGGAAAGTAAGTGGGCGATATATACTTTTATTCTTAATATTAAAATATATAAGTATTCAAACCAAAAAAAAACTTTGTTACTTGACATAGTATACCGTTGTGAGGAGATTAAAAGATATATTTTAATATTTAAATGTAATTCGAATTCTTTTTAAAACAAAGAAATAGAAATGAAAATAAAAAATATTATTTATTGTAATTATGGTGATCAGTAGGTGTTCAGAATTACATTATCAGGCGTGTGTTTATAAATTGACATGCAGTGGGGTACGATTACTTAACAATCATTACAAGTCGTTGTAACGGTGTTCCTCTCAAAATTAATTCGTCTAACCGCTTTTAGATTCTAGTGGAAGTAGGTTGAGATGAGGTTACCGAAAAGGTTTTGATGGCCCGTGACTGGAACTATAATGGTATGCATGATGGATAGTCCCAGTCCCGGTGTTTAGAACCGCTCATCGTGAGGACAGCGTTATGTAAATCTGTTTTAATTTCACTTAGTGTATGACCCGAATTAGTCTGACGATGTCATTCTGAACACGCTTCAGAGTTGACAAATATAGATGTCATCTTAAATTATTTTCATAACCGCAACATTCCTGTCAATGTTTGACCATTGAAACTTAGTATTAAATTAGTTCGCTTTAATTTTTGATCGGTTCAGATGCTATGCCACACATTTTTTTTTTTTTTAAATCGGTTTAATGAATTGAAAATACTTTCGAAAAACAATTCCCCAAATCCTGTCTTTGGTCAAATACTGAGTTGTATTTCTGAAATAAAACCACTTGTAAAATTATTGTTATGTTGTGTTTTGATCAATTTGAAATGATAGAATAGAAATTTTATTTTCAAAATTACAGTAATATGAATATTTTTTTTTTTTAAAAAAAAACACATGTTATTCTCACTTGTCACTAGTACCATAGCTATCCTATTGTAGAAATACTAAAAATAAATTATTAGCGATGAGACTTTTCGGTATCCAAATCTAAATTTTCATGTTCATAATGTTCACATTTTTCCGTTTTATTTTTCATCAAGGTTTTATTCACATGTCTCAAACGTAATGACAAGCGTGAAGTTAAAGTAGCCCAATTAGCCGGATCTGTGGCTGAACACTCTGCATACCATCATGGTGAACAGTCTTTAATGAGCACAATTATAAATTTAGCACAAAACTTTGTCGGCTCAAACAATATCAATTTACTGCAGCCCATTGGTCAATTCGGTAAGTACCAATATATAAGGTTTGATTCATGACTTAACAGTGCAAGTCAACCCTCACATAAGGGTTCTTTATAGTTGGCATTCTATTCAGATGGTTCTACGGTACACAATCATAATCTATACTCAGAATGGCGTTGGATAAATTATTAGTAAATGTGAGAATTTGTGGTAAATGGGAAAAGTAATGTGGGCAACATTCCGTCATTTGGAATGGTTAAACTATCCAACGAAAGGATGCAGGGATAACTTTGAAATGTTCAAAATTTGTACCGTTTAAATCAAAATAATTTGAAAGATTGAAATTTAAATTATTCATTTTTTGTTTCAATTCAACTACTTACCTCATACCTAAGTTGTTTTCATTTATCATTTCCATTTTTCACATTATGAAAAATGGTTTAGTACAAAGAAATATCATTAATATTGTTTTTACACACTCTTTGATTGACTTAAGTTGTGTTTGCACTGAAATTTCTATTTTCATGAAGACTTGTTGTTCTTTGATCACTGTTAACATTTGTGTTTTAGGTACCAGATTACAGGGAGGAAAGGACGCAGCTTCTCCCCGTTATATTTTCACAATGTTGAGTCCTTTGACTAGACTAATTTTCCACCCTCATGATGACGCTCTGCTCACCTACCTACAGGAAGACAATCACAGGTGTGTATATTTAAAAGTAACACTTTAAATTGGAGTTGTCCATCTTGGATTTTAGGCTAAAATTGCTTTAGTAAGAAAAAATGTCCCCCTCTATTTTACCAAAGCAGGGTATGTTTCCAATCCATTCGTAAAGGTGCTAGTTAATTTTAAGATGGAGGTTTTCCTCGTTATATTAAGGTAAGATTAATCTTATAGCAAAAAAATGTATAACTTCATGTAAATTTCAATAAAATTTTAGCGCACTGCAGTACGTCAGGCCAAGTTTCAAAAAGCTTTCATCTTTATACGTAACTTGATCTAAATTTTCATCTTTAATTTGGCTTAACGTCTCTTTAACATCTGTTGGTCATTCAAGACGAGGGTTTCAACCTTCATTCACTGGAAACTTGCAAATCAGCTACCCACATTGACCTCATCCAGCCTGGGTTGGGCCGGAAAAATAGCCAGCATCACGAGGGCGCGAATCCAGGTTGACACCCACATGGTACAACCTCGCTGAACATTGCTTAACTTCAGTGATCTAACGGGAACTGGTGTATTCAACGTGCCATAGATGCTGGCTTAGATCTAAATTTTAATTAAAATATAGCTAGCTGTTGCTAAATTTGAAGTTTGTTTCTTATAGAATTGAGCCCGAGTGGTACATTCCAATCATTCCAATGGTATTAGTTAATGGAGCAGAAGGAATCGGTACTGGATGGATGACGAAAATCCCTAACCACAATCCCAGAGAAATCATCGACAACATTAAACGAATGATTCGAGGAGAAGAGCCTCTGGCTATGGTTAGTATATCAGATGGGCAATGCTTGTTTCTTGTTTGACCATCTATCATATCCCTGTTATAGTTGTTGAACTATATGAAAATATTTTCCAGTGATATTGAACATATCTGGATTGTGTAGTGGTAAGACGCCCTGACTGGTAATTAGTAGTTCAAGTCTCCAAGGAATTTTAATAAAGTCTATTATTTATAATAACTCGTATGTATAATTTTGTATAAATAAATCTGAGGTCACCAGACATCCGACATTTGCATGTCCTGCATTTTTCATATTCGTCCTGAGAAGAATCTGAGGTAGAAACCCTCCTGGCAAAATTCCAGAACTCTGAAAAGTATGGCTATTTCCTGAATAACTATTTTTTTTATGTATTGAAAGGTCATTATTATTTAACAAATTTATATTAGACATCCTATTGGTACTTTAATTTTTTTTTTAAATAAATAGATATGGCCTGCTTTTTCCTGCGGAGATTTGATTTCAATAAAAAATATGAAAAACAATTTTTCGATTTTTGCTGTGAAGAAGTAGAAATCGTTTTTTTCTACTTCTGAAAAACGTGAAAATCTATATCTATTCAATATACTATGGGAACTGAGGGTATAAATGTTCACGTGAATGGTACCGAAACTCGAATGATAAAGATTCCAGCTTGGTTGGGTCTGCGAGTATCTCTGAGCTTTAGAATCCGCAGGCTGTAACCAGAAGTTTTATGGTGAAAATAATTTTTAAAAATTGCATGATTTGTTAAATAAATATGCTATCTTGAATTGGGAAGTCATTTTCAAGTCTAAGAAAGTACCTAATTCTCATTCTTTGTTGTTTCCTTGTAGAAACCCTGGTACAAAAATTTTAAAGGTGAAATTGACTACTTGGGTGACTCCAAGTTTGTCGTCAATGGAGAGATTGCCATTCTTGATGATGACAAATTGGAAATCTCAGAACTGCAGATAGGCAAGTGGACAACGGACTACAAAGAAACTTTGGATGTGCTCTTGCATGGTGCTGAAAAAGTGCCTCCTCTCATAAGGTAAGTTGAAGAGATGTTCCAGACTCGTTTGTGGTAGAGATACAGTTTATTGTCTTCATCGTTTCGACGACATTCAGATTGTGAAACCTCCTTCTCTGAGTAGACAAATAGGGATTGCTGGTGGAACTGGAATCCAAATAATAATATTCATTACCTCTTGACACCTGTTTTCTTCCAGCGACTACAAGGAATATCATACTGACACCACTGTGAAGTTCGTTGTTACAATGAGTCCTGACAAACTTCACAAAGCCGAGGAGGAAGGTCTTCACAAGGTTTTCAAGTTACAAACTTCTATGTCTATTTCGTCCATGGTAAGAAAATGTCAATATCTTTCACTCTAAATTTTCACTTGTCTGTTGGAAACGTTTGGATTTGGGTTGATATTAATGTGTGGATATTTCCAACATGAAAATATATAAGTCTAGAAATGGTCAAAACTGTTCTTTTTGAGGGGAACTAAAACAACAATGTAATTTAGTGTTGATATCTTTGTGTGCGTGGAGGTGTGGGGTGGCATTGTAACAGCCATTTACTATGATTTTTAATGGGCATTAAACTAGTTCTTCACTTTTCTCTAAAATGGAGCATTATATTTGTATTTAAATCGGTTATTTATATTGTTATTTTTCAGTGTGCATTTGACAGATATGGGGTTCTGACTAGGTTTGACAATACCAATCAAATCTTGAAGAATTTTTACGCTGTAAGATTAGAATTCTACGGCAAGAGAAAAGATTACTTGGAAGGAGTTCTGGGCGCTGAAGCTTTAAAATTAACCAATCAAGCGAGGTGAGTTATAAGATCCACGATGACTAAACCTAAAAACTTAAAAAGTGGAAGACAGATTCCATTACTATGTAGGTAGGAAATAAGAATGTAAAAAATTGAATAAATGACGCTTTAAGGGATACAATTGGGAAGCTCCGAGCGGTATAAAATATCACCGGTAACTACCCCGAAATAAACACGCCTTAATACTCGTATCTCATAACTCATAAACACTAATTTTATTTATTCAACTGAAAATCCTTTGAACTCTAGATTCACAAAACAAATATTCCGTTATCTTTTTACCCCTGTAGCCGTATTTTTTTTCCAACCCTTTCCATTGGCAGGTAATTCTTATGATTTACTTCCAATATTACCTTTAAAAACAATACCGTTATGTTTGACGAAGATTCACTTACTTTTCACTTCCGACTCAAGTTTCGTTTTGTAAAAATAAAGTATAATCAAGTTATGGGACTCGGCGGGGTGCTCAAACTGACTCCTTTTTATTTTACAATTCTGCTTAATTCAAAGAAGTTTAGCGTCATCACCAAAGCTGTTAACTAAAGTAAGAATATTATTTACATTATTTTTAATTCTTGACTATTTTAAATATGTTCCATTTAGGTTTATTGTCGAAAAGTGTGATGGCGATTTGAGGATTGAAAACCGTAAAAAGAAAGAAATGATCGCTGAACTCATTAAAAGAAAGTACGATAGCGACCCTGTCAAAGGATGGAAAATGCGACAGAACAAAGAAAGTGCCCTGGTATGTAATCTTGTGTTGATCTCACATGATCTATGCGCGTACAAAAACGATGATAATAAAATATTTCTTTTGGATTAATAAAAACACAGAGACAAAGTCGAACCAGCCTGAACAATCGAAGCGAATATAGATAGGTAATGAAAATATACACTCGCACATGCGCGGTCCTATTCTTTTTTTTTTAAAAAAAAAAATCAGCCTTCAATGTTTGTCAGAATTTAAAAGACTTTTTTGTTTTGATTTTCATGCTAAATCTTGAAGTCCATTCAGGTAAACATTAACTTTGAAAAACTATTTATGACCATACTTTGATCAATCTTCTGTCTTTTATTTTAATTGCAGTCTCCGTTATTATTTTCTCAAAATAACTTATTATTATTTTAAGACAACATCCCTTTTCTTGAGGGAGTGTAGTGGGTTTCACACACTAAATTTGCAAGCAAAAAACTAGACTGTGCTTCGATAGGAGTACCCGCCTCGTGAGGAAATCTGAGTAGTTACTTAAGACGTGAGTAACGACCAGTGCTGGCATTCGGAGAGCAAAAAACAGTACTGTGATAATTTATTTTAGTAACCTTTTAATGCTATAATACTCACGAATATAACTGTGACAATGCATTGAAAACAACAACAACAAGGAAAATTACTTAATTGTGAAATCCGAGAATTTGAGAACATAGGTATTATGCATCAACACAAATATTTTTTTTTCTTCACTTAAATACCATGTTTCCGAAAGCACTGGTGGCTTGATGGTTAAGTCTCTGCTTCTCAAATCCAAGGGTCCCGGGTTCAATTCCTAGCTATGCTTAACTGATGAGTTCTAACAAGAACAAAACACATGTTTCCGAAAGCGTAATTTCTTGTAATCCACTGACGACTTACTTTCTTTCACGGGGAAAAATAAATCATACTTAATATTATGAGAAGTTATTTTGGGGTGACATCTTCACGGACCTAGTCCGAGCTGATGATGTAATATAACATATTTTTTTTTTTATTATTGATTGGCCTAAGTATTTAAGTTACAGCTACTAGCCAGCCCTCTAAAATAAAATAACATAGAAAGCAACTCTTCAATATCATTATGTTTTGTAATTCATTTTTTTGTGTATAATAATATTACAGTTTGGTTTGGCTCTAGAGACCCGTGCCAATTATTCACCCAAGCTTAGCATGTGCTCATTTCAATTTATTTTAAAACTTGTATGCATATTTTTTTGTTGTTGTTGTAAATATGCAATATTTTCTTTCCATAGTTGGAACGCCAAGAACAAAGAGCAGCCGATGGTGAAGACGAGGAAAGCGAATCCCAACAGCAGCAACAAGACGAAGATCCAGATAAAGATTTTGACTATCTGCTAGGTATGACATTCTGGAATTTAACAATGGAAAAGAAGAATGATCTCCTCAAGAAACGAGACGATAAAATGACAGAACTCAACATTCTCAAGAAAAAATCACCGGAAATGTTGTGGACGGACGATTTGGATGAACTTAAAATCAAGGTGAGTTTGCCTTAAACCAAAGAGTATAGAGTGTCCTATACTAAACAAAAATAAATGACATATCGATCATAATTAATTTTAACTAAATAACTATGCATTGTATGCGACATCTGTAAATGAGTTTATGTTCTATTAAACGAGAGGGAAAAAATAAAAATTAATGGGTTAGATTTTGAGAAAATCGACTTTGAATATTTCAAATGGCGGTCATTTTGTTATTCTAATTTTTGATAATCCCACATTGTACAAAGTTTTTGTAGTCCTTATATAAAGCTCTCAAAATCATTTTAGTTTTTGGAAATCTAACTTTGTAACAAAAGCTCAAATCCAAAAGCAATAGAAAAAAAAAATGTAGTTTACCTCTTCAAAAAAATGTTAATCGAATTGACTTCCTTCGGTCAATTTCAGATACTTCTCGGATTGGCTGAGACTGAATAAAATCCAGTTCTCAGCAGGGCTACGGAGCCGTCGATAAAATCTCTGGCTCCAGCTCCTCTTTCCAAAAATTACTGGCTCCAGCTCCGGCTCCCGGAGTTCGGAAACAAAAACATGGCTCCGGCTCCAGCTCCGACAACTTACATATATAATATATTTACAGATGAATACAGATTTTTTTTATTATTATTATACTTATCTATATACAATATACAGGGTTCCCAAAAGTCCGATACCACCTGAATATCTTTTGAATGGCTTTATGAGGAGTTTTGAAATTTTGCATGGCATTATATCCCAAATTAAACCACCTGATGGTGTGGCCAATTTTTAGGGTCGTGTTCCACGTGGCCTCCAGGGGGTCCAACTTTTGTTTTTTAAATACGAACCCCCATCTGGTGATACATTTCCAGAAAGACAATAAAATTAGAAGTAGTTTGCAAAAAATGTCTAGCGTGTTTGGTTTCAAAATGGCGGCCATTTGGAATTTCCAAGATATGGCTTCCAAGAGTGTCCAAGATATGGATTCCAAGAGGGTCTAAAACTAGGCGAATTATGTCAAAAAAAAAGGTTCCTCTACATTGATGTCCTACGCAATTATTCAATATTTCATTGCAAAAAATTTCGCCTAGTTTTAGACACTCTTGGAAGTCAGGTTTTGGAAATTTCAAATGGTTGCCATTTTGAAACCAAACACACTAGACGTGTGAAACTGTTTGCAAAGTACTTCTAATTTGATGGTCTTTCTGGAAATGTATCACAAGATGGGGGTTCGTATTTAAAAAACAAAAGTTGGATCTCCTGTGGGCCACATGGGATCCGCCCCTGAAAAATTGGTTACACCATCAGGTGGTTTAATTTGGAAAGTACCATGCAAAATTTCAAAACTCCACATAAAGCCGTCCAAAAGATATTCAGGTGGTCTCGGAATTTTGGGACACCCAGGTGACCCAGGATATAAAAATGAATGTTTGTATGTCCTTTATGCATTCCTAAACCACACATCCGATTACAATGAAACTTTCGTGAGTTGTTGGTTGTTGGGACCATGTACGGGATGGTTTCTGCCCCCCCCTCCAAAAAAAACATATATTTTGTAGGCGTGGCCATGTGAGACCGCCATCTTGAAATTTCGTTTTTCCTCAATATTTTGAGAACCACTTAAATTGTAGTTACCAAACTTTTGTGAGTTGCTATACGCCTGACCCTGAATGGCTTTTGATCACATTGAGTCATATATTTTGTGGGTGGGGCCATGTGAGGCCAGTATCTTGGAATTTCACTTTTCCTCAATATTTTTGAGAACTACTTAGGTTATAGCGACCAAACTTTTGTCACATTCTACACGTATACCCTAAAGGGTATCTGATCACTTCCAGCCATATATTCTGTTGGCGGGGCTATGTGAGGTCACCATCTTAGAAAATATTTTTCCTCGTAGCTTGAGAACCGCTTAAAGGCTTATTTTTTTATTTTTTTTAAAAAAAAATGCGTTTGAGGTCAACACAGGTTGAGAAAATTTGAATATTCTATTCGCAATCCAATATTCCATTCCAACAGTACTCCATATATATTATGTGGTATAGTTAGGTGTAAGTTGGGCTTTGTTTCGCTGATATAATGGTATTGAAGTGGTTGTTCCGACTCAAAATCATAGAATTGACCTAAACACCACCAAGTTTGTTGGGTAGAACGTGTATATCTTGGAAGTAATATTGGGTTAGGTTCCAAAAAAATAAAATGCGTGTTGAAGGCTGCGCAAGGTTAGGCTGGGTCGAACTCCGCGGAACCGCGCGAATCAACTGAACAAATCGATACAAGTTTGTAGAACTAGTAACGCGCGGTCATGTGGACAATATGCACTATTGAGTTAGATCTTGTGCCGCGCGGTTCGTGGTACCGCGTTATCATCTGAACTTAGCCTAATGGTAAAAAAATATCCATATTTTTATTACTTGTATTACAATTTACAATTAGGATGTTCTTTATGTAACTAGAATACAATAATATTCAAGTTCATTTTTTTTTAATCCCCTCCTCTTGCACAAAAATCAAATGATTAATTTCACTATATGGTACTGTAACATACCCAGGTAATTTTTTTCAATTGACCGAGATGTTTTCATTTTTTATAGGTAGGTCGGAGCCGGAAAGGAGCTGAAATTTTGTTAAATTTAGCTCCGCTCCAGCTCGTCTTTATAAGAAAAAAGGGCTCCGGCTCCTTTATAAAAAATCTCACGGCTCCGGGCTCCGGCTTCGCAGCCCTGGTTCTCAGTAAAACCCAACATACTGACACTGTTCCCCGTACTATTAAAATCAATGGTACGGAAAACCATACTAGACTTCATCTTCCTTGTTTTAAATAAAATTAGCAACCTTCGACTATGGTAAAAAGAATATACATTTCAATTATTTTTGGGAGACTTCAGCTGTCGTCGCTGCTCTTCAGTAAAAATAGATTTCTTAAAAAATCTGGCAGCCTTCGGCTGTTGTCACAGCTCTTTGGTAAAATATTAATTTATTTGGACTTTGGCAGCTTCGGCTGTCGTCCCTGCTCTTTAATAAAATATTAATTTGATTAAATTTGGCGATCTTTGGCTGTTGTCACAGCTCCATAATAAAATATTTATTTCATTAGAAATGGCAGCCTGCGGCTTTTGTCGCTGTTCTTTAATGAAATATTACTTTTTAGATTTGGCTGCCTGCGGCTGTTGTCGCAGCTCTTTAGCGAAAATATATTTGAATTAGATTTGGCAGCCTTCGGCTATTGTTGCAGCTTTAGTGAAAAAAATATTTTAATTAGATGTGGCAGCCTTCGGCTGTTGTTGCAGCTATTTAGTGAACGAAAATATTTTTATTAAATTTGGCAGCCTTCGGTTGTTGTCAAATTTGTTGTTGATATGTTACAAAGAGTGTTCATTTTAAAGTTCATCAAAATATCACTACATGATATTGCCAGTTTTCGAGAAGTGACCCGAATTCCAGGTCTGATTGTTGGTGATATGTTACAAAGAACGTCTTTTTTAAATTTTATCAACATTGGAGTAAAATTGCCAGTTTTAGAGAAGTGACTCGAATCTCAGGTTTGGTGCCCTAAAGAGCCTCCAGATGAATATAGCCCCATGAGACCCAAAATTTGACGATGATACGTTACAAAGAGTGCCTTTTTTAAATTTCATCAAAATCGGGTTTGCCGTTCAAGTTCTAGAGGTTCACCCCAAAATGACCCCTTTTAGCCCATATATGGACCCCAGAGGGTGCTATCTTCAATGTTAAGGCTTGGCTCGAACTATGTATGGTCTTAAAAAATATTGATGCGCATTTTTTCTAGACCCGTTTTTTGCAGTCGTCATAATTCGTCCAGAAAAGCAAAAATAAACGACATCAAAAATTTTACTAATGCTATACTTTATTTTTCTATATATTCGAAGATAAAGTAAAAATCAAAGAAATCTTCTCATAACGGGATACTATGTCAAGTAACATTATAATTATTTAAGACACATAGTTTCACTTCACTAAAACACTTTTTAATTTGCAAATTTTACAAAGATGGAAAATAGAAGTACAGTTTAATTATATTACAATTAATATCATTACATTAAAAAATAAAATTTACAAAATGAGTTGACATGTTAACTGTACATCTATTTGTTCATCTTTGTAAAATTTTCCAAATAAAAAGTGTTTCAAGTCAAGTGAGAATTAAAAAAAAAGTTAATCGAAGAAATTTCCAACATTTTTTGATTTCATTTCCTTTGCCGTCGAAACTTTTGGTCTGTTGGTCCAAGGAACTAGGATTTACGAGTATTTAGAGCTCGGTTCTTTGGCATCAGTGATCGATCTGCGAGGTAATATCTTGACAACCATTAGGGTTGTCATGAGAAGAAATCATTAATGAAGAAAATGAACTGAATGTTTTTTTAAATTTTGTACATCGTTTTTATTCATTTGATTTTGGTTTTCCTTTTTATACCTACAATATTTTGGTTTATTATTTTCAATAATGAACCTTTGGAATGTCACGGAAAAAAATTACCCCCCCCCTCTCAAAATTTGATATTCTACGTTTTTTTTTCTGTCACTGTTTACAGCTTGATGAGGTAGAGCAAAAAGAACGTGAAGAAGAAAGCCAGAACATGACTAAAATTAAGAGTAAGCTGAAGGAAAAGGGAAGCAAGAAGAGAAATCCACTTTCTTCATTGAATGACACAATGCCATCAACCAATGCCCGGCGTGTTGAACCTAAATTTGAAGAAATGATCAAAAAAGCAGAAAAAGCTGCGGCACCTAAAAAACCCGTAAGTACATTCTTGATTACATTGAAATTTCCTTCCCGTGTTACTTTTTCAACTAACTGTTTATATAAAAAAAATGTAATTTTTACGTGGATATGACTCTGAGAGGCAATGAAGGGTCGTCTTCCTTCGGACACTAGTCAAGCGTCTTTTCTCTTGAAATGACGCTTATTACCTGGATGATTTTTCGTTTGGGAACATCGCAAATCACATGTTGTTGGTTGTTCTAAGGTTCACTCAGCGTCACATCCGAGTACATCTGAGTAGCTTTTGTTGATTACGTCATAACGGTAGAGGAGGCTATACCTTAGTTATTCTAGTTGTAAAAAAATAATTTTTCGGGAAGCTAATCCAAGAAAGAAAGAAAAAAAAAATGAACTCGCAGTTGCCAATTTGGATATGAGCGGGTGTAAGTCTTTTATTATGTTCGATTTTTTTTCAGAGAGCTGTCAAAGAACCCAAGCCTCCAAAAGAGCCGAAAGTAAAGAAAGAAAAGGCTGATGGTTCTGATGACGAAGAGGGCGGAAAAAAGAAGAAAGGTAAGTTTTTAACGTAACATTTTAAATCGTAACCAAAAAATAAACAAAGTAAACGTGTCGCAAAATAACGTAGAACATCTTTAAATCTACAATTTCTGTACATGATCAGGTTTTGGAAAGTTTAAACCAGCTTTTTTTTAAAAAAACTTTGTTTATACTAATTTTAATTTGAATAAAAATAAAAAAAAATGCTATTAGGCAATTAAAACAAGGATTTGTTATTTTTTAGAGATTCTTTAAAGAAAATCTGCTGCGACACACGACTTTCAATAATAAAAAAAGATTGGTTGATTTAAGATCATGATCTGAATTAACAACAATTGCATCCGTGAGAGTATTTTTGTGTGGTTCAACAGGGCCATTTTAGCCCTGACAAGCGCTTTGGGTAAAACAAAAAGTTCGTTTTTTATTTTCTTCGTGAAATGTTTTCATATTTATAACTACAAAATGTATAAAAAAAACCATCAAATATTAAGAAGATAATTATAACTTATTGACACTCGATATAATTTGATGGTAATTTCTAAAAAAAAAAATGTGGTGTCTAAATAAATAAATGCAAATGCACGTCATGAAAAAATCGTAGTTGGAAACAATCGTGAGACGTCTTTGTTGCAGATTGTCGCCTCTGCGCAAAAGTTTTTGTCAAGGCAACAACTTGAAATAATTATATTCGATTCTTGCTAGTCAATGTCGATTTCTTAGTTCGGTAAATTACCAATACAGTTCGAAGTTCAAAAAAAGTCGAAGCGATCAAGTTCTTCCAGCATATCCATATCCATACTTCCATACTTATATATAAATGCGAAAGTAAATCTGTCTGTCTGTATGTATGTGTGTATGTATGTATGTTACGCTTTCACGCTTAATGAAATTTGGTATGGAGATAGACTAAACTTTTGGTATGGAGATAGACTAAACTTTAGGAAAGGACATAGGCTACTTTTTATCGCGAAAAAAAAGGGTTCAAACTATAAACGGCCATGGCTCTAAGGCGCCAAGCGAAGCGGTAACATATAAACATGATAGTAACATATAAACATGATCATTTGGAATATATGCGGAAAATTTCGGCTCCTGAGAATTTGCCTCCCATTTATAAAAATGACCCTGTGTGGCTGCTTTCGTTGATTCAGCACAATTCATACTATTCTAGTAATTACTACCCAATTCATTAGTGTTTATTTATTTTATTTTTTCCAGTACTCAAACAATCCAAACTCAATTTTGAAAAAGTAAGCCCGAAAAAAGGCAGAAAGAAGAAGGCAACTTCAGATTCAGAAGATGACGAAAAGATGAGTCTCTCCGGTGACGAAAGTGACAAAGAAGTGTCTTTCAGAACAAGTCCGATAACTGTTACTCCACGTGCTACTGCAAGACGTGCTGCTGGTAAGTTTAGGGCTATTCGGAAAATAGATCTTAAAATAAGACGAAAATGTTCTATGAACATATGTCTGGAAATGTACCCATTCGGGGACAAAAAGCATTAAAGATTGGAAAAAAAATACGGGAAAGGGTTGAATTGTTATGGAGAAAACTCATGTTTATTAGAATCCATATTTTGTTGCGTGTTCTTAAGAGCACTTTAAAGAACTAAATTGATCTTTATGACCAAAGCACAGTTCTCAAGTATAACTTGATGTATGCTATGAGATTGAACGATTCTTGCTAATAATAGCATTTATTTGTTATTATTATTATTATTATTTTTTTTTAATGTTGAATTTTCAGTTTTAAAATAATTTGGGGTGAAAATCAAACACTCTTAAGATTATCTTAGAATAGAAAAACGATATTATTAGCAGGAAACATTCCTTCAGCTTGTGAGTGTATAGCACTGATTAAGTTAACACTTAAATACTCGAGAACGGTGTTTCGGAGATATCCAGTCAGAGAGATCAAATTGATTTTTTAAGTGATCTTAAGAGCAGCAACAAAACACTGATTTCATCTTAAGAAGCACGAGTTTTGTCCATAATTTTAAACTAAAAATCACCCTTTTCTTAGGAACACCCTTTATTGTGGAATGTGAACCTTATAAAATATTTTAATATTATTTCAGCTGCTAAGAACTACAACTTTGACGACTCCGATTCGGAAGAAGTTGATGATGTCCTCGAGCAAGAAGAAATTTTCCACGATAATGAGGCCGTTAAACCTATAACTAGGAAACCGGTAGTTATTAAGGATAGCGGAGATTCTGATTTCAACTCAGAGTAAGTTACATCATTATTGCTTGCTTAACTTGATCCAACTTTTAATCTGCTACTCATTGAAATCTGTGTTGAGCAGATTTTAACCACTGTCTTTTTTGAAACCGAATTAATTTCCAAGGTTAGTTTTATCATGTTCCCGACAAAGAAAGCACCAAGATATTTGGTTCTTTCCGTAATCGTAGGGAGGCAACGAAAGCATATTATCAAACATGTGGTGTTTTTCTGTCCGTTTGTAGACAGTTTATCTTGTTACAGTTTGGCTTTTGTCGTGCTTTAATATCAGCAAATAATATAAACCGTATCAAAATGTGTCATTGACTGAGCGAAGCCCGTATGTACAAGTTCGATTTGAAGTTGACCGATTTTTTTATAAATTGTTTGTGTTCATTTAGTTATCTATAATTATAAAAACCAATTTTCCTGGTTTCAGTAAAGAGGAAGTAATGAATATTTCATCTGAAGATGATAAAGCAGACTCTCCACCTAAAAAGAAGAAAGCTGCCGCACCTAAGCGACCAGCTCCCAAATCAAGTAGCGCACTATCAGATTCAGAAGAGGATACCGCTCCAAAAAAGAAGAAAGCACCTGCTCCTAAAAAAGCTAAGAAAGAAAGTAAGTAAAAATTGGTGATGATGAATCCTGCAGATTTTTCTTAACCAAATTGTTTTCAAAGATTTAACAATCTTATAATATACGTACACACTATAGTATAAATTACGGGAGTTTGGGCAGTGTAGTAAAAAAACCTTGAAAACTAACAGCGATAATGTTGCCCCTCCTCCTCTAGTCCATATTTTTGAACAGAGTATATTTCTTTGTATCTCAACCTTAGAATATAAAGTTTTAGGGGAAGTAACAATAGCTCATGATTATGGACCTCATTTTGAAAATCACATGACTTAAATTGACATGAAAGAATAGCGGAATTCAGTGTTTGAGCGTGGTTTCAACATTGACATGCTTTCATTAATTGATTTTTGAGTAAAAACAAAACTTCTCGTTTTAATATTAGAAAATAACTGCTTTTAAATTAGGAACATTTGAAAGTCACTCTTCAGATTCAGTCAAATACCAGAAATATTTTAGGCCTTCTTATCAGCGTCTTTTCGACATTGAATTGGAACTCAAATCTAAACAAAATATTGATGCACGAAAAACCTTTCATTATCAACATAGACTAAGCCGAAGTAACCTTATAATATTATCACTTGCCGTTATTGCAATAACTCTTTCATTGTGCATAGAAGGCTAAGTGATTTTACGACGAGATCATCAAGAAAATTTGAAACCCCTTTTCAATATTTTCAACCCGACTGACATATGAACCTTAAATCTGCTGAAAGCCTGAGTGTGACTTACTCAGGAGACTATTTAGTTACATTATAATATCTATTCTGATACGAGATGACTTCGTAAATGAGGTTTGTTTAAAAAACAAAATCTGTTTCAGAAACCAGTGACGAAATATTTGACGATTTGTTGAAAGGCGGTGATGATAGTGCAAGTGACGCCAGCGACTTCAATCCTTTTGCGAAGAAAGGCAAAACAAAGAAGCCGGCGGCTAAGAAACCAGCTAAGAAAAAGAAAGAAGAAATATCTGATTTCAGTGATTCTGACTTTTAAATTGATCAAAGATTGTTCTCCGTAAGTCTATGAAAAAAAATTGAAATAGTAATCAGAAAAATATGTCTCCTCTTTCTTGGTGATTTTTTTTCCTAATAATTACACCGGGTGGGATGCTCATGTACCACGTCTACGTACCAAGACTATCTGGAACACATACCATCAATGTTCCAGCCAAGGACCATACAAAAATTGGTAACCCCTATATCTATATATACTATTTCTACTATTTAAAAATTCCAAGTGAAAATTATGATGTCGAATGGAATCATCGTACATTACGTCGTAAATGTCTGATTATTTCTAAGCTATGCTTAATTTATCTTATGAAATCACTTGAAGCTATTGCTATTATTATTATTACTATTACGTTCTCACGATGGCCGGTTTTACGCACCAGGAACGCTTAAAACTATCACAGTCCCAGCCAAGGATCATCAAAACTTCGAAAACCTCATTGAAATGGGAAGAACAAATGATTTTAAGGGGAACATCGCTACAACAACATTACTATTATAATTCTCGTTACGCCAACACAACTGACGTAAGCAGAAAAGTGCACGGATCCGATAGAGTAAGGTTTAGTAAGAAATCATATTAAAAAATATTTTGTTGCTCTGTTCACAGGTCTGAACATTTGAAGATGACGTAAGATTTATCATTTTGTCTTTCTCTGTGTAAATAATGTGTTTCTTCTCTGTACATTACTTCCGAATTGTAGTAAGATGAGTGAGCAGTTTGTATTAGAAAATGTTGGATCTCATTCATATAGATTATTCTAGAAGATACCTGGACGGACAGAATAAAGAACAAATACAAGATTTTTGAAAAGCCAACAAGGAGGCATATCGTTGGAAGGTAACTTAATGTGAAAGAAAAAGGACATGTCGGTCGTTTGGAAAATACTTCACTTAAATGCCTACACCATAAAACTGATCGCCTTTTTGGGAACTGAACTATCTTTATACTGGGTGCTATAGATACATAATCTTTCAGTGATTGTCTCTTTGCAGAGAGACAATCACTGAAAGATTATGTATCTATAGCACCATCCGTTGTACAATCCGTCGACAACAGGTATCAAAATTTTGTTTTAAGTTTAAAAGATCAAATGTCAAATATGTCAGAAATGATTTAATTTGGTCTTGGAATATTTCTAAAGAAATCGTCCAAATTTTCTTTTACAGTTATAAATTTAACCTTAGTTGTATAAGCACGTCAGTGGTTTTATGTGTCCGAGACAACTTATATGAATTGATTATTTAACAAACATTCTCTCGATATTAAGTGCTCTCTCTTTCCTTTGAGATACATTACATTGTAAAGAAAATAGATACCTATGGGGATTAATGTCAATCTTGTCAATAATAATAAATAATTCCCCCAAAAACAAGAAATTGAATGCTGAAAACATTAATCCCTCCATTTAACCTGACAACATTTACTGTACTCATTACACAAGCAGTGTTACATTTGTAAACTTAGATGTTAACTAGCTGTTTTGCCCGTGCTTCGCTACGATTCTTATATTTTTGTTTTTCAAGGACAATAGAATTGGTATCCTTTAAAAAAACCAAGATCCAAGATTTAAACGTTTAGGCAGGGGCCTTAGAGATATCCGACCGTGACTGTCTGATTTTAGTGAATAAATTGGAAATTTAGCCGTTACTCGAAAACGACTTGTGCTAAAAATAATTTTAATCTCCTGGAATATTTTTATTGTCGATCTCGCTTTGATGTATACGTTATATTGCATGAGAGAAGTATTTCCGGAAATAATTATTCTGAGCAGAATATTTTGAAGACATTTTTCTTCTAAATTTCCCTTTTTCCGATGTGTGGTGTTTTCTATTGAGTATACGATGCATTTAAATCTTAAGAGATAAATCATAAAAAGAAAGAAATCTTTATTTGAATCAAATGGGGAGCCAAAAAAATGTCTGCTTATGTTGTTGAGTCGTCTGATGATATGTGTACTTACGTCGTCGAGTCGTCTGATAAATATCTCTTAATTTACATTGTAATGTCTGCTAACGTCGTGGAGTCGTCTGATGGATATCTTTTTACATTGTAGTGTCTGCTTACGTCGTTGAGTCGTCTGATAGATATCTCTAATTTACATTGTAGTGTCTGCTTACGTCGTTGAGTCGTCTGATAGATATCTCTAATTTACATTGTAGTGTCTGATTACGTCGTCGAGTCGTCTGATAGATATCTCTAATTTACATTGTAATGTCTGATAACGTCGTTGAGTTGTCTCAAAGATATCTCTTTAATTTACACTTTAAGTATCTTAAAGTTGTATTATAAATTTTATTTCATGTTTCATGCAAAATTAAATTTTATCGGCCTTGTTTCGTTTTTTTAATTTTAATTAGACATCTATAACTGATTTACGTATTTTGTCAAATCTAAAATACTCTGCGTGTAATTTTTCTTTTCCCTTTTGAAAATTTCTTTTGTTGGGTTTCGTTTCTTATCGGATGTTAGTATTTATTTTATTTCCAGAAATTCTTTGATTATTTCTATGTTTTTTTTGTGAATATAACTCGTTATTTGTTGCGGTTTTGTATGAATTCTCCATGATGAATTGAATCTGTATGTTGACCACCCAGATATGCATTGCTTACACTAAAGTACTATCTAGATATACTTTAGTACCTATTGTTGTAATCAATTTTAATAATTTTTCAGACAAATCTAGGTACTTTAAAAGTTCAACAATAGAAAAGTTTTGCTTCATCTTGTTCAGAAAAATATATTTGGGCATACATGGTCAAAGAGTTTAGAGTCTTATTTTGATCGGGGGCTGTGAAAAGAATCGCCGAACACCCTGTTTCTCTTAAAGTATATATCTTTATAGGTACCTATATACAAATCGCATTTGAAAAAGCGGCTTAAAAATATAAATATTCGAATGCCGTTGATTAATCCACGATTACAGGGTTCTCCAGATTGAGGTATGTTTTGCGTCGGTGTAATAATATTTAAAGCGTTCTTCTTGTAGCTCCTGATACCCGAATCGATCTGTAATTAATTTGAAAGAACATTATTGAAATCAAGGTAAATGTATTCCAGCTTTTAAATGAAGAGTTTTTCCAGTAACTCTCTGCTGGCGAGTACTGTTGAGAACTTTCCATTCAATTATATGAAACTTTTTTTTACGGTGTAGATATTACATTTTACTTAATGTTAGTTTAACTATTTCGATTAGGTTGAATAAGTTTAATTATTTATTTTAAAATACTCGTATTAATTAATTCATTCATGCATTTGATGAGATTACATTAAATTAAAAATAATGAAACAAAAATATCATCTTCTTTTTTCATGTTGAACAGCAGGTATACAGAGTGTAGATAATGTTTTGCATTTTAACTTCTTAAATACAAGCTGAATATGTTGGTTTTCAAATGCAAGGAGTTGAATATTAGGCCATTTTCTCACGAGCGTCCTAATATTTTTCCACTATAGCATTGTCGGCTTCCACGACTGGGCATGTAATTAAATATGCAGCGTTCATGGCTGATTGCAGTGAGCATAAGGGACAAAATGGATACTACGTCAGCAATCCTATGAAGGTGTTCTGAGAAGGTGTAATAGAAAAAACTTATTCCACGCGGAGTTGAGCTGATTATAGAGGGTGTAACAAAATGTTTCCATACAATTTTCAGGGCATATTCCCGAAGCTAAAGGTGGGTTTCCTCTATGAAAAAAATCCCGAAAAGTGCTTTCTCTCCATTTTGGAGCTCGGTTGTCGGTGATTATTTTACCTACCAACTAGGTAAGATTTCTTAGCTCAAACTATTTCAAAAAAGAAATAAAAATTGTGTTCATTCATACCTACATAGTAGCAGAGTGTTTAAACTTAATTTACCTTAGTTGCTTTCGATCCATTTAGTGTGTGGCGTTTATTTCTCAGAAAATGTATTCTGAACTTTTTTGTAGAAAAGACCACAGTGGTTAAAATGGTTTACTCCATTTTATTTTATTGGTTATTCATAAAGATATGACGTTTTTTTTCGTTCAGATGAATACCAGACAGCCGTCCCTGAAAGTTGCACAGACATGACTTTCATACCATGAGAAAACTGCTATGACAGTAAGTATGTAGTTACCATAAATTTCATTTCTTTATTTTTAGTAGTTAAGAAATAATCACCGAAAAGCGATTTTTTTGTGCAACTTTTTAAGCTTCCAGAATGGAGAGGAAGCACTTTTCTATTTTTTTATTGCATAAACCCACCCTAATTTAGCGTCAGGAATATGCCTTTAAATTTTGTGTTTTGTTACGCCTTATTGTATTTTTATTCAAATTCGAGAAAGTTGACTATTTGTTGTTGTCCCTCTGACTATTTGTCGGAGCGTCCTAATATTTTCCTACAATAATTGTCCACACGGCGGGGCATGTTGATAAATGTGCAGCGTTTATGGGTGATTGCTGTGAGTATAAGGGACAGAATGGATACTGTCCAAGTAATCAATGCTACGAAGTTTTTCTGACAAAGAGTGGTGTCCTGTTAAAGTATTGCATTTTTACTTTATATTCTTTGTGCGGACGCATTTAATTTAGGTCTCAACGTCGTGCCGCAGAAAAAAATTCTATTAAAAAAAAAATTCTGTGATGTTGAGTTCAGGATCTCTGGAAGAGTTTCAAGATTTTGTCTCACCATCACATCGCAATCACATCTCGTGCATTTGTACAAGAACTAATAAAATTAATCTTGTGCCGTTGATCATTTTTGGTGATCACTAATAAATAAAAATAAAACCATGCTTTTTATTATAAATAAATATATAAATATATATTATTTGTTTATTATATAGTACAGTGACATAATATATGTAGAAAAGCAACATTGACTAGAATATTTATTTTGATAACTTCTACAGTGTGTTTTTGCTGAAAACATTAAAAAAAGATTTTTTTTATCTTTTCACTTTTTGTTTTTAACCCCAACGACTCTTATCTGATTTAATGGTCGCGTTATTTTATCTTGTGTCGCCACACTAATCAATTATTAATCTCTCTCTCTCTTGGGGTTAACAAATCTACTGTTCTGCTTGATTTTGGGTTTACGTAACTAATGGAATTTAAGTATGGTTATTTTTTTTCTTGGGCGTTCGCAATTCAACTGTTTTGCTTGATATTGATTAAATTAAATAAATAACTGGTTTCAGGTATAGTATAGTCTTTTTTCTCTCTTTCTAAAATTGTTTGCACAACGACTGTTATGTTTGATTTTGGATTTAAATGAACAAATACAAGTGTTTCGCTTGATATTGGATTTGAAATTTTAAATAATGGATTTTAAATACGGCCGTCTTTTTCTTTTCGTTCATAAAAATACTGTTGCTTTAAATAAATGACTGGAATTTCCTTTTTTTGTGTGAGAATCTGTCCTCGAACAGCCGACCCTAATAAGTGAACTCTGCAGGCCAGCTTAGGTTATTTCTATTTAATAACACACTGTATAGTATCAAAATTATAGGCGGATAGGAGGCATAAGGATATATAACATTTAGCTTAGGGAGTGAGATCTATCAATAATTGAACTATTTAAACGAGCAATTTTATCGTTAAAAGGCAATATTTCTGTACTTAGTTATTGCTCACACAAATTTAATATTAGGTGATTTGTTTGCTGTCAAAATGGTCAGCATAATTGACCGTAGTTTGCACAGAAGTTCTATACAAGATGCGTCAAAAGAAAGATTATATCATCACTAAATGATGCACACCTTAATAAAAAAAATGTTCGAGTTTATATCATCACTAAAAAAAAAAAAAAAAAAATGTTCGAGCTTATATCATCACTAAATGATGCACGCCCTAATGAAAAAATGTTCGAGTTATTATCATCACTAAATGATGCACGCCCTAATGAAAAAATGTTCGAGTTTATATCATCACTAAATAATGCACGCCCTAATAAAAAAAATATTCGAGCTAGTTTGCTAGTAAATAAAATGTTTGAATACAACGAATCCGAGGGGCGCGGGGGTATGGCTTTTGGTAGCTTGGCTCTTGGGAACTCAGTCGCCGTTTCTCGCAATCGGACCGCGCGTAAGAGAGCAAAGTTTTGTGCCTAGAATAGTCTGCAATATTCGCCATTTAAATGATTCGAAATTGGATAAAAGAAAATCAGGGTTCAGTCATTTCGTGACCAACCGAACCTTTTAAATTTCGAGTCGTCTTGCTTTTCGATTGAACGAGTGACGCTAACGCGTGGGTTTGGACAGTATAATTCTTAAGAAAATTCCCACATTGTGTACTTTAATAACTATAATTAAACTGGACATGAAGCTACATAATTTTTAACTTGTGCAGAAGGCATGGCCGTTCTCGTGCTTATAGTATTCTATGATTTCCCTTAAAAAATCGGAAAAATTGGCGGTAACTCGAAAACAGTTGTACAGTTTTTTTTTTTTTTTTTTTTTTTTTTTTTGCAAAATATGTCCTAAATTAAGCTTTAAAAGGCCACCTAAATTTTTTTCGCTTTGAGTTGATATTTTGGGTATACAACACACATTTATCGTTACATTGGGTTTTATTATTAATTTTTTCTTCTCTGTTTGCAGTCATTAATGTTTCGTTAGTAAAACGTTGTGCAATAGGGCCTACATTTTTATATTTACTTGGATTATGATGAACTTTCAGAATTCCGGTAAGATATATTTGATTAGTGTTTGCATGTTTTTACTTTTATGGTGCTTGAGAGTTTAGTCTGCTAAACCAAATTCACCTAATAACCACTACATCATAATTTGTGTTTACGACAAAATTATTTTAACAAAATCACATATTTCAGCAAAACACTTACCTTCTACTCTAGGCTCTACGTTTTTCAATTCATATAAAGAAGGTAATGACTTTTTAATCAATTCGAAATGAGTTCATCTCATTGAGATTTTTACATTAGGTATGGAAACATATGTCGTTCAAGTTTTAAAGTCATTGTAATTCGGTCAAATTTGCCAGAAAATTATGTCCGTTCAACATAATTTTTGATATTGTGGGTTAAATATTTTCGACTGATTGCCCAGAATGATTCAACGGAAAGACGTCTGCTTGGTAATCCAGGGGTTCAAAAACCAGCCGGTATCCTCTATATGAGATTTTGACCTCATATTAATAAGACCTACTGCGGGCAGAATAAGACCTTTTTTTTTAATTTGGTTTAACGTCTTTTTAACGTCTATTGGTCATTCGAGACGGGGATTTTACCCTCCATTCGCTGGAAACATGCAAACGAGCTACCCACATTGACCTCACCCAGAAAAGCCTGGATTGTAATCAACGTGCATTAAGGAACTTAGTAAGGCAGTATAACAAGTGTATTTTTTTATATTATACTATAGCACGGAATATGTGAGCTGTTTGATTTATGTACGCTGAAAGTCAATTAGTGACCGGCCAGTTTTTTAGAATTGAACAAATTTAGTTTCTGTGAGAAATCGATTGTTTTTAAATGGAAAGTTACTTTTTGACCACCCTGTACAAGTTAATATTAATTACAAGTCATGGACATGTCATTATTTTATTCTACCAAATCTTGGTTTCGAACGCGGAGCTGCTTATCAGAATTTTCACATGATTGTGATTATTTTTTTAATCTTATTTTTAGAAAATCTAAGCACAGATTCACATTAATTTGTTATAATCAGATACTCGTAATGAATCGAACAGAATTATTAAAATAGGTGTGTCCGTGGACAAAAACGGGCGGAGCCATCCGTTTCACCTCGAATTTTCGGGCACCACATAAACTTTAGCATAATGCTCCATTATTCCGTTAAAACAAGATTTTTTGAGAATACCGCACCTTTCTTGATTGCATCATGCCGTTGAGTAGTAGGTCCTATTTAAAACGCAAAATAATCGGCCGAAAAATCGGAAACGGTTCAAGATATTGTTCCGAAAATAGATGTATGCACCCTTGGGGGTATATATATATATATTCGATATCCTTCAACGTTTTGACTAAACAATTAGTATTTCCTAAATTTTATTTTGCCCGATCCCGGATTCGAACTTGTAACTCTGGAATGGTTTGTCAAAATTTAGTAAATTATGTCCTAAATTAAGTATTGAGAAGCCAACTAAAACTTTTTCGTTATGAGTTGACATGCTGTCGCGACAAAATTTAAGATATCGGATCATGACTCTCTGAATTTGGTAAAAAAAATCGGAAAGGGTTAAAGATATCGTTCTGGAAATAGATATATGCACCCTTGGGTTTATGCAGAATATGAAGAAAAAATTTTGGTAAAAATCGGTTGAGTAGTTTCGGAGGAGTAGGGTAACAAAAGTTTGTAGGGAGTATAAGGCTACGCTTCGCTCCGCCCAATTATTTATTTGGCAATGCGTTTGAGCGTGCAATTTTCTACTGACTTTAAAAAACAATTGCGAGGTAAAACTTGAGTTTTCAATGTGTCGGTCTTACATTACAGTATGAGATGATGAAAAAGACAATTTATGCAAACATTTTTTTAAAAGTTACATGATAGAGCCTAGAGTAATCATCAAACTAACATATCAATTATTATTTATCTATGATATTAAAAGAAAACTTATAATTATGTTGAATGATCTGAATGTGAGATGGAAATCAGAGTTGTCCAACTATGGCCCGCTGGCCCAAGGTGATGTATCGTATGTTTAACAATAATTAGCTAAAACAAAGATGTTCTCAGACTAATGCACGACCTAATAAATAAATAATCAGAGGAGAAAAAAGTTTTTTGATTGGAAGAAATGTATATTTTGTTGTAGCGGTTTTCTCTTCAAAATCAAAGGGAATTTGATGGCCTTGGCTGAAACTGTGGTGACGGGCATTCCTGGTCGTGCTGGTGCGTAGAACATTCTATCATGAGGACGGATAGTCTATCTTTTCTTAGTACCTACCTACTTGGCGGAGATAGGAAAAATAATTAATTATAATAATATGTTTGCGATGTAACACAAGAAACTTTATCACAATGTTCCTCCAACAAACACAAAGGTTAGTTGCTACAATCTCTACGATGGATGACTAAACCTAGAAACTTGAAATTTAACATAGTTCAGTTTAAGTAGAAGTAAATTAACGCCAAAAACTTTAGCGGTAAAATTACGCCCAAACGTTAAAAGATATAAAAAAATAACCAGAAATTGACCTCTCCTCTAAAGATATAAAAAAATAACCAGAAATTGACCTCTCCTCTAAAAAAAGTGATCTTCCGCATGTCAAGCTTTTAGGACCATTTAGACTCCAGATTACGATTAATGAACGGATTTTTGTATTACATTTTTGAATTATATTGAAACGTAAATTATCAAATTTTGGGAGAGATTTTTTCCTGGTCGATAATGAACCTTTGAAGGTTCATTATTGAAAATAATAAAATAAAAAACTGGCAACTTTATTAAAATCCAAATCTCCTTTGTAGTTGGACAACTTTGTTGTATTTTAAATAATAGTATTAATTCTATAAATAAGTATATTTTTACTGACAGTTTAGTCTAGAGGTATATAAATAATTATAATTATGTACACAGTTACAGTACAAGTGTTAGCTAAAAGACAAGACACATCAAGTGAGCATTTTAAAGATTTTTTTTTTCAGTTTTGACTATAAAAAGCACATCAATACAATAAATAATAATCTAGAAAACTAATATAAACTTATAGGAATACAAAACTACTTTTGTGTAAAGCTGTAGGTATAAGTTGGGTAAAATATAAAATTACTTACATCTACAAAATCATAATTCAGTACAGAAAGTTTCACTTATTATCGATTGCTTGGAAAAGGGACCCTTGTTTAGAAACTACAGACAGACTGAATGAGCTAAGTTAGGATTTATTATTTAAATAGATGTTATGAATTCAGTTTGTGATAATTGTGGTGAGCATAACGTCTTAACGATAAACACTACACAACTCGTGATCAATTTCAGAAGCATTTTTAGATCTTGACGTCAAAAAACGAATAAAAACACGAATATTGTAATTGACGGCTATTGCAGCAAGTGGAGTGAGTCTCCATAGTTGTGGTGCTTGACTGCTGGAACTGCCGGATTTATCAACACATCTACACCCAGAATCGGGGATTCCCAGATTTTTTTAAAAATAATTAACTTATTTTTGAGACGACCCTCGTGACTTCACATTCATACCTAAAACACACCACAATGGGCGTATCCTTGAATTATTTTACGCTCCAAAATTGTTGGGTAATGTATTCTTTTACAGTTTTTTTAGTCTACATTTCAGGTAATTTATAACTTGTACATCTGAAGGTCCAAAAAAAACCACTCATTGAAAGAAAAAGAAGAAGAAAGAAAACTAATAATAGAACTTATTAAATTTATACTGCTCTAATAGGACTGAAAAGTCCTTCGACACCGGCAGTTTTTTGGGTGCTATTATTATGTGGTAAATATCTCAAATTTATGAGGACAAAATTCCATGGATTGGCTGGGTTTGAAAAAGATCATTGGAGAACCGAAATGTTGCCAGTGTCTGTCCCAGAAGTACTAGCGGAGGCACTGCAACTTTTGAATGGCTTGGAATTTTTGAATTCTGATTGATCGGTTGGTGATAGTAAAATCCAATTTCGATCCCCGTACTGTCATTTTTTAACAAAAGTTTCGGTTTCTCAAGAATTTTAAATGGAATGGTACCAAATTTATTTTTTAATTTAAAAGATAGAACAAAATAAGGACTAACTTTTATTTATACTTTGAAAAAAAAATCAGGGGCGGAGATAGAGGGTTCTGAATTTTTATTGCTTTACATCCTGTATAAAATATTTTATTCCAAAAAAGGTTACTCAACTACTGAAATCATCAAACGTACACATTTTCGTTTTTATCAGTGTCGTAGACTGACAAAGTCAAATCTCCTTTTTTTCAGGACGTTAAGTTCAGCAGTTTTGAAAGATTTAGTACAAATAGAAGAATGTAATTTAAAAATGGAAATGTTTTAATTTTAGCATAAAATAATAAATATTACCCGTCTCATTTCTTTTACAGGGGTGCCGGACGAATGAGGAATTTTAATACAAATACCTGCTGTAAGTTTAGAATACGAATTATTTCCTACGTAATTGTATTAAAAATTTCTCATTCCTTTGGCCCTAATGTGAAAGAAATGAGAAGGTTAATTTTTATTATTTTTTCCTGAAATGTTCCCATATTAATTTCTATTGTTTGTATTGAGTCATAACTTTACTTCAGTTTTTGTACCCGAAAACGGCCTGAATGCAACCTCCTGAAGAAAAATGAGATTTGACTTTGTCAGCCTACCACACTGACAAAAATGAAAATATGTACTTTTGATGATTTCAGTAGATGAGTAACTTTTAAGAACACCATAATTGAACTTTTACATCGAAACCGGGGCCGTTATACAGGTTGTAACGAAATAAAAATTCAGACCCCTCTATCTCCGACCCTGATTATTATTTTCAAAAAGTTTAAATGCAAGTTATTCCTTATTTTATTCCAACTTTTAAATTAAAAAATAATTTTGGTACCATTCCATTTAAAATTCTTGAAACCGAATCTTTTGCTTAAAAAATGTCATTTCCGGGATCAAACCTGGATTTTACTGTCACCAATCGAATGACCATAACCCCTTTTCTATCCCTAGGATCAACCAGAATTCAAAAATTCCAAAACATTCAAAAGTAAAAAAAATCAGAAGAACACAAATGTCTCGAGGAAAACTGGGGAAGGGACAAATTGATTCCATCTACTAACACAGGTGCCTGTCTATAAATATTTTGACTATTTGTATTGTAATCGTTCAAATTTTTCAAACATCTTTAGAAAAGTTTCCGTGACATTTTTTTCACGTTTTATTGTCCTAATCTTGTTTTAAAATTACAGTGTTCTGTAAAATATCATTTTGCCCCTAACCTAAGATGTTAGACCTAAAATCCTGTATCTCTATCTCATAAATTTTAGGAGGTAGCCATCGGTGGCAATTTCCTCAGATTTAATATCGACAATTAATTGATTCTTCAATTGGGTTCAAATTCAAACTTGACTTTTATTATGGGGTTCACCAAACTGGTAATATCAAAAATAGCCTAAATTTGCCCTAATCTAATTTTAAAATAACAGTGTTGTGTAAAATATCATTTTGCCCCTAACCTAAGATGTTAGACCTAAAATCCTGTATCTCTATCTCAGAAATTTTAAGAGGTAGCTATCGGTGGCAATTTCCTCAGATTTAATATCGACAATTAATTGATTCTTCAATTGGGTTCAAACTTAACTTTTATTATGGGGTTCACCAAACTGGTAATACCTAAATTATCGTTAATTGTATTACTGACTTCCATTATGAGAAGATACTACTTAAAACTGATGATATAATATAGATTAACATAGGTACCAGTTCTAGTTCTGATGATATAAACTGACATAGAAAACAACTTTGTAATATTATCATGTACCTTTGTGTTATTGATGTAATTATATAGCTGTCATTGACACCCACGTTAATTATTAGCCTCCTAGATGTCCAACGATAGGGTTTTTGGAGATTTTAAAAAATAATTGAAACATTTTAAAATGTCTTCTTTTATTTGATGTGGAAGGTTAAACCCATTTAAGAAGATACGGAACTAATTTAAATTAATTTGATAGGTAATATACCTACCTAGATATTTTATACTGGAAGAATTAGATTTTGTGAAGAAAAATAGCAATACATTTTTAAACAAACATATTATACACAAATATACTTAATCGATCTCAAAACAGTTTTTGGCCCTAACAAATATCAACTTTTAAAGTTGTCAGGTACTACGACCGGATTCATCGGCCCACACTTTCTTTGACAAGACTATTATTCTGTGAGGAAACAATACGGTTTCTTTTAAGTTTTAAGTAGAAAAATACTGACTGGAGGAATCGTATTTTATTATGAAATATAGTACTGATAGTTAGAGTTGTTTTAATACCGAAAAGTTCTGACAATTTTTGTTCGCCAGGCGCCTCAGAAGCCTTTTCATGTGGGATGAATTTGAATAGAATGTTAATTATATGTTGTGTTGCCAATGTTACTGAGAGATAGTTTAGTTATTACTACATTGACATCATAATCAAATGATGTCCTACTTAAAATATCTCGTAATTTACTGAATCTAGAAATCTCCAATATTGAGGAGTAATAGAACATTTAACTCATTGAGTTAGGGACAAACAATTTATGTATTTTTTTTTATTTTTTTTTGGTTGCTATCTTTGTGGAGCCTGAACGAATATTTCCTTATACTTGTCAACGGTCAAGGCACGTGTTATATAAATTTCTTATTTCCTCCCTCGTGTGAATCATGCCTCGCGATTCCCACAGAATATTAAAATCTTGCAATGAGTAATATTTTGTACAAAAATAATACCTTAAATTGTTACTATTTGTCGTCACCCATGTTACGTAAATACAAAGATAAATGTAAAGCAGACGTCAATTCTGCAAGAATTAGTATCCAATGGATTGTTTACCATGTGGGAAATATGGTTTTTTGTAGATATGTTTAATTATTGAGTTTGTGGAAAGTTGATTGGAATTGACTGCATCCAATGGATGGTTTACCATGTGGGAAATATTGTTTGTTGTAGATATGTTTAATTTTTGAGTTTGTGGAAAGTTGGTTGGAATTGACTGATGTTTTACGGTTCTATCTCTCATCTGACGGACACAAATATCTCTATAAAATCATTGTGCCGTTTCCTTGGGTCTTTATCAATTAGCCTCTAAAAGAAGAGTCAATTGAAAACTTTAACGTTAACTAACACCACACAGTCAACTGCTCTGACCACTATTTTATAAACTATGTTCTAAATTAAGGACAAAACTAGTCAGCGTCTATGGCACGTTCAATACACCAGTTCCCGTTGGATCACTGAAGTTAAGCAACGTCCATCGAGGTTGTACTATTTGGGTGTCCACGTGGGTTCGCGCCCTCGTGATGCTGGCTATTTTTCCGGCCCAACCCGGGCTGGGTGAGGTCAATGTGGGTAGCTGGTTTGCAAGTTTCCAGCGAATGGATGGTAAAACCCCCGTCTCGAATGACGAATAGATGTTAAAGAGACGTTAAGCCAAAAAAAGGAATAAACGGCCACCTTAAACTTTTTCGCTTTAAGTTTATACGTTGTCACGACAAAATTTAGGATATCGGATGACTTGCCTATTTTTTAATGAAGATTATTTAAGGAGGACGCTTAACAATTACAGACCTTGCAATTTAAATTTACCAAATAAATTGGATATATGGTCGTAACTGTTTGGCATTTTTTAGTTTTGATAATTTGATTGAGGTCATAGACAATAATTTTTGGGCAGAGGGGTTCATTCCGATCAATTTTTCACTATTTGTTATTTGGGATACGACATTGGAACAGAACCAAAATTGAATAACCCCGGATGTCTTTGCATATGAATTCCCCCCCCCCCCCCCNAAAAAAAAAAACAATTTAATTTATCTTTTCATATTGTTAGTCTTTGTTAAATTTAAAACAACTAAGGGCCATATTATACAACTCCACTTGAGTTTGAATAGGAGTGGTCACCACCATTTGAATGTCTGATTTGTATTTTAAAAAATGTTCTGACCAAAAAATTACATGTAATTCTGTTATAATATAAAAATAGAAATTTTACAAGGTACGAGTGGCCACTTCGCTAATTTGTAGTCGGAGTGACAACTCACATTTAAGTGGAGTTTTATAATATGTCTCTAATGTAGTGGTGAACGGTGACAGTATGTATCTCAACTGGAATATTTACGTAACATAAATTTAAATTAATGAAAAAATATAACTATCTAATAATCTTTTGATTAGATGATAATACATACAATATAACAGTGACCATCTATCTAATAATCTGTTGATTAGATGATAATACATACTATATAACAATGAACATCTATCTAATAATCTGTTGATTAGATGATAATACATACAATATAACAATGACCATCTAATAATCTGTTGATTAGATGATAATACAGCATCTGTCTAGTAATTTAATCGTACATAATCTAAAAATGATAAAACTTTTTTTTTTTTTTGAAAGATGGTGGTGAAATAAAAAATGTTATGAAAGGAATTGGGTATATTGTTTGTAAATATAAGAGAAACTACTTTGACACTAAGAACCTATTAACTGCAAGTAGATAGGGTTACCAGATTTTGAACTTTAAAATAAACTACTTCCATTTCTAACTTGAAAATGGAATCATTGTGACATCCGGACATCTTTATGGAACTGCATAACAATACCCATGCCTTGCTTTATTTGAGAATGAATAGTAAGGTCAGATTGTTAACAAGGAAGGATAGAGTGGAAATGAGAAAATAAGAGAAACAGTGAAAGTGGCACCTTTGGGGAAAAAAATTCATGAAAATTACATTGGTAAGAAAGTTGAGAGACTAGAAGTAGTGGTGAGAAGAAAGAGGGGTGATAGCGCACCAAATGAAAAGTGGGTAACTACTAATTCCATGTATAATTTATTTGTCCAAATGTAACTTTAATTCTAAGAGAAATAAAATAAATTCATTCTATTATTGTAAATAAAACTAAGATACATTTTTTTTTTCCTTTTTACCTTTCTAATTATTGCAGAAAAGACCATTTCTCATTGTTTCGATTTTTTTTTATTCGATAAAACCATTGTTTGAGAAGAATCAAACCACCAAGAACCATACCTACCCAGAACACAGAAGCTATTACCAAAGATAAAGTGGAAGAAGACTTGAGAGAGAAGGGATGGAAGGGAGAAAAAGCGAAAAGAGAAGTTTGTGGAATGGTAGAATTAAGGAAGGTAACGCCGACCCCAAATAGAATGGGGAAAAGGTGAAGTAAAAGAAGAGCAGTAAGGTCAGATTGTGTTCCGCAGGTAAAATTTTTTTAGGGAAAAAATTGGATGTCCCGCAGAATAAGACATTATGTGTCTTGTCTTTGATAAAAAAATAGATGGGATGGTAAGTTCACCTTGACTTAGAATACTCTGCTAGAGAATTAGGTACAATCAAACAAAATCATTGATCTACTTGTTCCATTGAATATCAAAATCATAATATTTTTTCTTAATTTTAACAAAAAAAGAACATACCTACGATAAATAAAAAAATAAATGTAGACTAGACAATCTAACAAAATCATTGATTTCCTAGTTCACGGAACATCAGAATCATTTTACATTTCTCATAAATATAACAAAAACTGAAATATTCTACAAAAAGACCTTAATATTATAAACTAACGTACAAATAAAGCTATATAATATATATTTATTTTCTGTATATAAAATAATAGATCTATGTAATGTATTTGCATTTTCTTATCTTAGTTTAAAATATATAAAACGAACAGCAAGTATATAAATATCATAGAGTTTTCATTTCATATCAAATAACACATATTGTACTGATAAATTATTAATTGAGAATATTATTTGTAGAGTAGATATATAAATAACAATTTAACTAATAGTAGATAATAACTAACACAATTACCTAATTAAAGATGCCCATCAAATAATAATTTTTGTCTCAAAACTTAAAATAATAAAATTAATTTATAGTGGGCGCTGCAGGGTGTCTCAAAGAAAGGAGAGAAGCTCAATATTTTGAGAATCAATTCGAATTTCGAAAAAATTGTATATGAAACACGAGTTATTTCAAAGGGAAACATTATCCATTGAATATCGAAGTTCAGTCATTTTCAGGGGAGGCCCCAGGGGGCAACTTTGAAATCTAGATAGAAACGCGTATTATATTTTATTTTTGAAAAGTAAAATAAAATATTTTTAAATATATTTGATATATGTACTCAAAAAACTGCCGCAGTTATTCAAAGTTGGGCTTTTTGTACCTATACTTTGCCGTAATTCTCCAACGTTGGCCAAAAATGTGAAAAAGAAAGAAAAGTTTTCATTCTTGAAACCGTATTGCAGATATGTGCCCCACTCAGGGTCAGACCAATGACATTTTTTCAAGTTGATGAACATCATTGGAAAGACATTAACATTGGAGTCTTTTTCAGCCAAACTTTAAGAATTTAATCTCTGAACATCATTGGAAAGACATTAACATTGGAGTCTTTTTCAGCCAAACCTTAAGAATTTAATCTCTGAAAATCATTGGAAAGACATTAACATTTAAGTCTTTTTCAGCCAAACCTTAAGAATTTAATCTCTGAACATCATTGGAAAGACATTAACATTGGAATCTTTTTCAGCCAAACCTTAAGAATTTAATCTCTGAACATCATTGGAAAGACATTAACATTGGAGTCTTTTTCAGCCAAACCTTAAGAATTTAATCTCTGAACATCATTGGAAAGACATTAACATTTGAGTCTTTTTCAGCCAAACCTTAAGAATTTAATCTCTGAACATCATTGGAAAGACATTAACATTGGAGTCCTTTAAACGGCCTTGTTTTGAGTACAGATTTTTAAAAAATCTCAATGTTCTTTTATTTTCTTGAACGTTCCAAAAATGTTGACCCCTCCCCTGGGCCTCTAATGAAAATGCACAATTTTTGAAAACCACTAGAAAAAGTTTCAACTTTGGTATTAAGAATTACGTGTTTCAGGGTTTTTCTAAATTTGAAACCGTTCTCCAGATTGAGCTACGTTTCATTTTTTATACACTCTGTATTAGTGTGCCATGATCTTTGTAAAGAAAATATCTTCATATTATTTTTCAAAATACATATTTTCTAATCATAAAGTGTTGGTATTTATTAGAAATTTAGTGGTATTAAAGTGTTGGTATTTATTAGAAATTTAGTGGTATTAAAGTGTTGGTATTTATTACAAATTTCTAACGCCCGATTTTATAAAGGAACTAAGAGGATTCGCTTGGTGTATTTTTGAAATTACGAAATAAAGCACACAGATATTTTTGCTCAAATGCCCTCTGGTTATAATATAAATTTGGCTAATGGGTCCATTCAAATAGGGGTGTATGGTGTAGGAAGGGGGCGAAAAATTACCCAGGGCGGCAAAAATTCATGAATCGGTCTTAGAGACATGCACATTGTCGTGCTAATGTCATGCCCAGAATTATTTGAAATATTTTGGTACAGGTGGTAAGATAAGAGTTTCGATAATTAATTCATCCAAAAATTTACATAAAACTTCTCTTCTCCGTGATGCCCACTATCATGTAAAACGTTTTAGTACCGATTGATGAGGTAGTACAACACGTTCTTTTACCAAAACAACGTTTGGTATTTTCGTTTTCTTCATTTTGCTCGAAAAACTGAAAATATCTTTTGCAAAGTGTTTTTGGCACTTGTATACTTTAAGCAAAACCTCAACGAATTTGTTGACAAAAATATTGTTTTTATCTTAGGAGAGATTTTTTCCCTCGAAATTATAAGGTTACAAAATTGCAGGACAAGAAGTAATTAAGGTATAATAACAACATTGAACAGGGTTGACAAGCAAAATTTACATCGGAGAACACTTGGGTGTTTTGAAAGTTCTTAAAATATGAAATTTGAAGAAACTTCTTCTATAACGAAAAATTCCTGTGAAATAATATATATTCCATTTTAATATAGAGGTATTTCTTTGAGAAATATCATCTAGACATTCTAGACTGTATAATTCCTTTGTAATTTGGGTATATGTAACTTTTATGGGTAAATGCAGAGCTTTTTTGTGGTAGGTTCCTTCGGCCTTGTGGGTATCACAGCATTCCTAAGATTAATAATCTCTTAAATCTTCTACCAAACCAAAACTTTCTACTTTAATAATGGCCTCCAGTGTTCTCTACTCAATTAAAGTAGCTGCTCAATCGTCCTCACGAGGGTTAGTGCATCGCGAAATCACATGAACTTAGTCGAAAATGTTCCCACCCCGTCGGTAATTGAACCCTCGCGTTCATCATTACCAGTGTGATACCCACTAGATCAGAAGGACTGCACATTACAATAATTCTTACAATGTAAATGTCTTTTGTCATTCAAAATGAATAATTTAACTAAGCAAGGTTTTTCCTATTCTAACATAGAAAACTAGAGACTCTAACTAAAATAAGTGTTTATATTTACTAAGAAAATAATATATAGGTATTTCAATAGGAATATTTGTCCATAAGCTCCTGAATCCATGATACATATTTAGGTACATACGCGTAAACTCCTGGAAGATGGGGATGTGCACATTTGATTCCCCAACTTACAATTCCTCCTACAAACCATTGTTCAAAATTGCGAGATGATCTGCACAACAGAGGGCCACCAGAATCTCCCTATAATGAAACAGTTCATTCGATGTTACAAATATTATACTTGCTGATGCCCGCCAACTTCGCTTGAGTCTTTTCCCGTGATTGTAGAATTCCGTTTCAAAATAATTCAGTCTGCCTTGTTTTCTATCGTCAAATCAGGTTCGTAAACCAAAGGCTAAGGGTGTGTTTTCTTGGGGAGGTCCATTCCCGGCCATTTTTGATATCTCTAACAGTTTGGGCTTTGTAATAGTAGCGCTAATATGGATGGTTTTTGGCGCCAACTTCCGCTTTAACTTCTGTGTTTAGTCATCGTTGATTCTGAGTCAGTCAGTTTACCAACTAACATTTGCGACTTATAGATTATGGGCATCTAGAGAACTTAAGCAGATAATTTACATCAAACATTGACCTAATCGAACGTTTCTTAACCAAGCAGTTTGTTTAAGATATGGTGTAATTCAAGGGGTACATATACACTATGATTTTTGGTTTTTAGTAAAAATTTCTCTTTGCTAAAGAAAGACTTAATACAAATTTCGGAATTTATAGTAAACATACCATAAACAAATGTTAGAGCAATCATCCCAAAGTACATGCAAACTATGAATTTAATCTTTTGGCCAGAAATTCTGCTTGCAAGAATGAATGCACGAAAAAATTTCTATTACCCTCCGACAAAGCTGTACTTACTTGGCATGCGTCCTTCCCTCCTTCTGGATAGCCTGCACAGACCATACCCAACGTGACATTTAACTCTCGGTTATTCAACCACTTGTTACATATGTCTCTGGTAATGATAGGCACTTGAACTTCATTCACTGCTGTTTCGTACTCCGAAACTGAAAACAGTTGAGAAAATTCATCACCATTGTTTACCATTACTAGTTCCAGTAAAGGTAACACGATAGTATTCTACAGGGTGTCTCAAAAAAGAAGAAGCGGAGATCAATATCTTGAGGACGGATTTGAATTTCGAAAAGTATTCTTTCATTCTTGGTCGGTCTTCCATCCCTCTTTTCCTTTTAAGTGAGTAAGTGTTGTGCGAAACATCAAACTATCGATATCAAAATATCGATATAAGACAGGTTGTGAGCCTGCACAACATGAAAAGGCCAATGATGATTTAAAGATGAGTGGAACAGCAGTGTTAATTCGTACTTCACCAAGGTATGTGCCTTTTTTCAGTATTCAGTGTTAGCCAAAATTAATAATTTCGCAAGTGACAGATAAATTACATTAAAAATAAATTAAACAATAAAAAACAGTCTACTACTCTCCGAATATCCTTTCTCCATCTGAGCTATCCAAGTCTAAAGGAGAAACTTTTTCTAATGGTTTTCAAATTTTTTGCACTTTCAGGGAATGCTTCGGGGGGCAATTGTGAAATTTAAAACGGAACTACCCATTTATTATTACATTTTTGAAAAGTATAAAGAAATTAAATTATTCATCGGCACTCAGAACAGGGGCGGAGTTATTCCATGTTGAAGTTGAACTTTTTAACGCGTTTTTCAATCATAACTTTGTATCTGTGTGAGATTTAGGTCTCAAACTTCGGCTAAAAATTACTACAATGTTAATGTCTTTCCAACTTTGTTTACAAATATGGAAAAAAAAAAATCATTGGTCCGACCATGAGTGGGGTACATATCCGGAGTACGGATACAAAGTTCAAAAAACACTGAAAACGTTTAATCTTACTTCGAGAATGGGAGCTTTTCTCTTTTTTCACACTTTTAGCAAAACTCGAAGAGCTAAGTAAAAGTAATCAAAATCTCAACTTCAATTTGGAATTACTCCGGCCCTGTTTTGAGTACAGATTTCAAATACTTCTCAAAAATTTTTATTATGCAATAAATTTCAAAAAAGTAATACAAAGTTGTTGTTCTATTTAAGAATTCAAAGTTGACCCCGTGAGGCCTCCTCTGAAAGTTCTCTAAAATTGGAAGTCACTAAAAAAAGCTTCCCCTTAGGTGATTAGAAACATCTGTTATAGTGTTTTTCGAAATTGGAAACCGTTCTCAAGATATTGAGTCCTGTTCCCTTTTTTGAGATACACGTTGATAGCCTCAATACCTCATTCGTTATGGGTGACGAATTCCTAACCAGTAGGATGTTGGTTCGAATCCAAATGAAGACATAAAATTTAATATCAACACGGGAAAGTTCTTTGTTATTTGTAAGTTCAATGTTACAAAGCATTAACTTTAACAGAAAAAAAATCTTATATTTGCTGGATGTTGCTTGTTAACTCAGTCATTATTATTCACAAGAATGTGGTGTGGGATATACAACCTCTCGTAGCTTATCTAAAACAGTGAGGTCTTTCGTTCTGGATACTAGTCTCTGAAATTCTACATCCAGGATGTTCTAATACAGCCTTCAGCTTTTCTAAAAATAAGGATTTAGTTTTGGTACCTGCCTATAAGATTTACATCCGGAAAGTTTTCTATGAAATTATTCTTTGATGCATCCCAAGTTCCCCACCTTAAAACAGTATTTTGTACTCTTATAATATACGAGGTTTTCAAAAGATTGGTGTGAATGAAATTTTATTTATTTATACCCCAAATCGAAGAACATAAAAGTTAATTTTACACATCAATATTTACCTCTTGTGTCTTCCCTTTTTCCCCAGCCAATCACCGTGCACATGGTGCCAGGCTCCAATTCATAGTTAGGGGGAGGAAGACAAACTGGAAGAAGATGATCGTTAAATTTGACTTTGTGTTTCAACTGGAAAATGAAATGAAAATAGTTAAGAGCTAATCAAGTACTCAGGAGAAGATGAATCTAGATAGTAGATTGAGGTATGTAAACATATTTTATTTTCATTTTTCTTTGTTATTACCTTTCAGTTTTATTTAACGCAATATAATTAACCTATCTTGGTGTTAGACACTGTAGATTGTAGATACCTAACTCTCAGGCTTATTCAAAATGAAAACTACCAGGTTCCAATTAGTAATAAATAACTGCAAGTTTTGCATCTTGGGTACAGGACCTGAGGAATTCCTATACCCAAGATGAGCCTAATTTGTATGTGTGTTATACAAAATAATGTTTGCTAAAAATAGTGCAAAGGATTGGAAGCTCATTTTGCTGTAAATTAAATGTAGCCGCACATTTAACTGTTTACATAGCACTCATCTGTGATTAATTTTTATGGGATGCCGCAGATTGAGCAATCTCCGGTCCCCTAACATATTTGTGTATTTGTTTTGGTTTATTATTTTCAATAATGAACCTTTAAAATCGTCACAAAAAAAATACCGCTCCCCCCTATTTTTTTTTTCTTCCGCATATGCAAATATGTGTGCCGTGTAATAAGTTTAGTAAGTACCTATGCGCTGTTGCTGAGCACCCGTAGTGTTTTATTTATTATTACCTGAAAAAGAGCAATGTCATTGTCATGCTGAGCTCCTATGTTGTATTGAGAATGGGGAAACACATTTCGTACTTTAAATCTTGTTCCGAAAAATGCAAAAGACTCCCTCCGAGTGACACCCAATTGTACAGTCCATTCATCGATATTTAGCCCTGTGAAACTAAAAAAAGAAGAAGAAAAAAAAAACATTTCGAACTGATCGATGGCCCCTAGCTCGTTATTCTTTTGGTTTATTATTTTCAATAATGAACCTTTGGAATCGTCACGAAAAAAAAAAAAAAATCATTATTATTAATAATATTTACAATTTGGCGTCGGGAAATTGGCGTGCCAACCGCCCAGGTGAAAACCTGCAGTAGCCTTTCATTGGTGGAAAGTTCCTTGGGAACAATTCCAATGAAAACCTCACTTCTTACAAATAAGTGAGTGAGGGACCCTGGTGTAGGGCAGCAGCTGCATCAGTATCGGGCTAAGGCTGAAGACAGTATTGGTCGGATAGGCTTAGTACCGAAAATATGTGGGCAGAATTGGAGCAATGGTAGGGCCACATAACTGCGATATGGAGGCAAAGGAAAGACCACGATATTATCATTTCCAGTAAAATCATTATGGCTGAAGAATTTTATGACGCCCCTTTTGGGCCCAGTGCTCCCAAAAATTATACAGCAAATTTCCTTCATGTTCTAAAATTGTATACTAAATTTGGTCAAAATCGTATGAAAATTGTATCGCGTAACAAACATAGGTACGTCTACATACATACAAGTGCATTTCTAGATGTATACCGGGGTCAAAAGTGGAGTTCACTAACGTTCACACATATTTTTTATTATAATTATTCAAAGAGAAATGTTTAAAAAAAAATGAATTGTGACTGTCAGCATATTATTTCGTCTTTTGGGATCCATGCTCTTAGGTTGAAAACGAATTTTATTACCAAGCCTACGCTAAAGTTCTGTCGGCCTCATCTGCTATTTTTAGATTTTTGCAAACTATTTCTGTTGTTTTTGTAGCCGGTATATGCCTCATCAACTCTCCCTCCCATATTCATATTTTAGCCAGCTCCCATGGCTCGGAGGTCATTGCACTAGTCTTGCACTCGGGAGACCCAGGCTCAAATCCGGGCGGGGCCGCAAATTTGTCACTGTGGTTTGGATGTTTTCGGGGACCACTCAGCCTCGTGAGGACAATGAGGAGTTATGTGCATAGCGACCGGGTGCCAGTATTGTAGGTAAAAATAGAAAAATTCAAAGTAATTGGATACTGACTGATGTTGGAAAATCCTACAATGCTGTAGTGAGTACCAAAGATGTGACATAATGACACAATTGTTCAATTTTCGTATTTCTTTAGTGAATATTTATTTACTTTTGAAACATACGAGTATGTCAATGAAAGGGGCAACATATCATAATTGTTAAGCTTACTTTCCAACACAATGTGCGGCTGTAAGGACCCATTGATCGGAAATCAAAACTCCTGCACAATAAAATACAAATTCTGGTCCACCTAAAAGAGCAGCAAGGAATGGCCAATCGCCAGGGTTGGATTCTGTTCCTCCAATGATTCTTTTTTGAGCTTTGAAATTATTGTGTAGGTGTCTTCTTGTACCGCATTCTAGAATTATAAACAAAAGCAAAAATTTAACCTGTTCCCAGGTAATATGGCCAGTGTGTTGATACCTCCTGGTTGGTTCAAACGTGATCATTTTTATTGTCTGGTTCCAAGGGGTCACATTAACTGTTCCATTTGATAATATGGCCATTGCGTTAATTCCTCCTCTTGGGTTAAAACATGATGAATTGTCTGATCCCAAGGGGCCACATTAATTGTTCCATTTGACAATATGGCCAGTGTGTTAATTCCTCCTCTTGGGTTAAAACATGATCAATTGTCTGATCCCAAGGGGCCACATTAATTGTTCCGTTTGACAATATGGCCAGTGTGTTGATTCCTCCTGTTGGGTTAAAACCTGATCAATTGTCACTGTTACACAAATAATCGACTGAAAATATTAAGTCGAGGGCAGTTTCGACGAGAGGGGGGAGTATTTTTTAAAAAAATGTCTTTTCTTTTTAATATAATACTTAATTGAATATCCGGGTACTCTCCGTGCTATTTATATGGGTCCGTTATTTTGCCGTTCCGAGTTCGAATCTCTTTTTGAAGGGACAGGATGAGAGATCAATTGACTTACGTATATTGGAACATGTCAACTCAACGATAGGATAATCGTCATCATCGTGACAAGATTTCAATTGTTGTGTAGAATCGTTGAACGGGCTGTATGGCAGATTGTACGAAACATCCAAATGATGGCCCACATTTCGAATTGTTTCTAACGGTCTCTCTCTAATGAGTTCACTATGACTGACGTGCCTGTGGAAAACAAATATACTTCTAAAAATAGTTGTTTGGTTTGCTGTGAGAAGTTTTGGTGTCATCGGGTCTTATTTTTGTAAAGAAAACAACGAAACCGTTAGAGCAATATTCTTTCTTGAACTTCGGAGCTTGCATCATTTAGAGAGATGCTACAGTTTTTAGGACAAGAATTTCAATGGATGTTATTCGGAGATTTTTTCGGGGCGCCAAATTTCCAATATCCGGGTATCCCGTGAGACAACGATCTTCTGATATGTTAATATTTGATGTTGTATTTTGAGGCCACCTAAAATCTCGTGTTTAATCTGTAGGTATATCAACAAGCCTCGAACCTACAAGAATTCAAAGATGCCACTTAACGAGAAATCCCCTAAGAAATAATATTTATTAATGCGATGTGCTGCTCCAGAGAATGCTTAAAAATCTGGAAGTCTCCAAATTTGCACTGGTCCTCTAGTCAGCCAGTAATAAAATTGATCCTTCATGCACAACTTTCTGATTTTTTAAAAAAAATTTATTTCTTTTCCTGTGCCAGGGTGCTGTTACCTATATTCTATATTAAATTCAAGAAATACTTACGTGTAACCAAGACGACTGCAAATAAGTTTAGGAGATATTTGTGGATCCCATTTACTTACACACGCTGTATGAAAGTTTTGATATTCAGGTCTGTACAACTCTAGAACACCTTTGGCAACATCACCCATTAACCCATTAAGTTGCACTGAAAGCATAATCAAAAAGTTCACAATATCGACTTATACAAAGTGCAAAAAGGGTTCTTTATTGAAAGCTACAAACCAAAAAGCTATTTCTTATGATCGATAAAAATGTAATTTTGAATCGTAAAATTATTGGTGACATTAGATTATATTTTGAGAATAAATTATCTACAGATATGAGCAATTTAGCATTGAGGAGCGCGACAACACCCGACTGCCAAGTCAAATACAATAAGCGTTGCACAAGTAATATATTACTTCAAAAAATCCAGGAGAAAAATATGTGGGGTGACTTTTGTTGAATATTTAATAATCGGATAGGATGATGAGATAAACTCAATATTGTGAAAAAAATATTTATGGGAACATTGAGAAAAAAACATTTTAAAATGGTCATTTATCTTCATTCAGGGACACGCTGTATACCGCTAATCCGTTTTCTGGAGAAAACATTTTCCTCATATTCTGAAATACCTATGCATAATTTTTGTGTTATACTGTACAGGTTTGTTTCGGAAGCTTTTGAGTAGTTCCTTGATCAACCCCCTGAACGGCAATTGAAAGGAGATAAACTTCTGACGTACGTATAATCCAAACAGACAGCACAAGTTGAATTCAAGGGTGATGTAAACCCGATCTAAATACTGCTTGCACTATGTTATAGATTTCGGGAGACTTGAACTTCGCATAATAAGTTATTTTTAATATCTTGCCAAATGTCATTTTAAAAGGCTTTCTGAAAGGTAATTAAACTTACAGCAATTTCTTTCATCTTGTCCCCATGGACAGTCTACAACTCCATCACATACTTTCTCATCAGAAATACATTTGTTTTGTCCGCAATGAATTTCACCTGTAAAATAAAAAGTAACCCATCAGTGCCCAAAAAAAATCCAGTTGATATAGATACGGACTGACTTATAATCAACATAGCGCGACAATGACTAAAGACACGTGAAATAAAAATAAATAAATGCTGTTTCTTTGTGTTATTATGTACATCTTTGGTGCTCACTGCAGCATTTTAGGATTTTCCCAACATCAATCATTATCCAATTACTTTGAATTTCTCTACTTTACCTACAATGCTGGCACCAGGTCGCTATGTGCATTTAACTCCATAGCTCCTCATTGTCCTGACGAGGCTAAGTGGACCCCGAATACTAGAAACTTGAAATGTGTAACATAGATTCCTCTTAGTATGTAGGTGTAGGTACGAAATAAGAAAATAACAAATCAATAGTACAATCGGCACTGAGTTATTACCAAAAAGACGCTTTTCATCTGTACAACTGCACGGTAAAATATATAAATACAGGGAATGCCGCCCCCCCCCTCCCAACCATACCCAAAACCTTCAAGAAACATTTTAAATCCACTCTATCTTGGTTTGTATTCACGTATAAGATGGTGCAAGCATTTCTTTACAATGAATATAAAGAAAACAAAACATATCTTTTTGACATACACATCCACTTAATACTCCTGACTTTGTTTTAAGAAGACTGAGTTTGATTCAAAGGAACTTAAACCATAAGTCCTCCGACACTTATATGCTGGCACCAGGTCGCTATTTGTAGCATAAAAATATAACTAACCTTCCTTGCAAGGATCACAGTGCAGCTCATCGGATTGATCTTTACAGTCAATGTGGCCATCACATTGCCAGTCCAGAGGTATGCATCTGCTCCCATCGCATTGGTATCCCTCCAGACATACTACAAGGAGAAGGAAAATAAAACGTAAAATGTCTCAGACATGCATTCTAGAATCTAGAAAACACATTTAGTGAGTGCTTCACTGTACAAATGTACAGGAAGATGGCAGAATCATTGGAACCATTCGTAAGCGAATTGGTAGAGTTCTTTTGAAATTAATTTTTCTCCACCGAATATTATGTAAGGCCAAACATTTTATTCAAAAATTGGTTCTTGATGGGCTGAGTCATTTCAATTGTTGCGGTCGGTTTTTGTCGAAAATCGCCCATTTTACCAAAAACATGTGCAGAAAAATAATCACTTGTTCGGGGAAATGTTAAAACCTTCAGAATTCTCTCAAATATAGCATTCAAGGTCAACTTTGTTTTTTCTGTATTTTGAATCAATGCCTATTAGCTAACTAAAATGTATCTTACTTTTCCTCATTGCTCTTATCTTCTCCTCCTTCACTTGCTTATGGCCGACACATTTGACGTCTGGATATTTCATGTCATCCGGATACAAATTACAGTTCTCCATAGAAGGGAGAGGAAGACCAAACACTTCAAAAAAGAATCCACATCTTCTCTTGGTTTCTGCAAACATGCAAAATAATAACTGATCATCAAATACTGCATGGCCTCATGCTGGCCATTTCAATTGTGGCCTACTCGTACAGTTCAAAGAACTACTAGCACCTAGTTAAGCTGTAAAATGCAAAGAGACAATAGAACAAACAGCAGCAATTATGATGATAATAAGATTGAATTACCTTGGCAGAGTGACCTGCACGGCCGAAGAAAAAATCCATGTGAAGAACAAGGTGGAACCATTGCTGCACACAAAAAGAGAGACGCCAATTCGTAGCAGCGCACATCAATGATAGCTTCATAAGCTTCTAAATCCTATAACATGTTAATACATTCAGTCTTAAGTGTCCGCAACTCATGCAAAATTTCATGCACAGAATTAAAAAGAGTACCGCTTGAACTTCAGTCATTTTTTACTAAAGTTCTGCATTGCGAAGACGATTCCCCATTTAGAAATGCTCGACTTTAAATTTGCACAAAATGTGACCTCGAATTTTAATTCCTCGAGTCGAATTAAAAGAAATTATACACTGTTCTTCCACCGATGAATAACATAGACTTAGAAAAAGAGGAAGACGCAATTATATGATGGTTATAAACATCAATTAGAAAATCATGTGATTTCAGTGGCTTCAATTTTGACATACCTCGATTGAGATTTGGGTAGAAACAAAAAAAAATCTTATTAAGAAATTACTCATTTATTTGACTTACAGTTTGAGCATCTGATTGGGAAAAATCGCCCAAATAGTTTGGAAATAACGTAAAATTGTAAGGTACTTTGTGATCGATGCAGAACTTAACTTCTAAGAGAACACACTTTCCTGGAAAATCAAAACAAATGTATACGGTCTGATTAATTTACTAATGTAATCTGATATGTAATAAAAAACAATTTCTCAAATCATAAGTGACACCACTTTAGTCAATCCCCTGTCATGGGTTCTGGTTTGTGAAACCACAAAGTGATATAAATAATTATTTTTTTTATAAATAATTCGTCATTACCAGGGGCTCGCACAGCCTCAGTATAGCCCAGTTGGTTAAGCCGGTGGTTTCGTAAACAGGAGGCTGTTGGTTCGAATCTAACTACATCCCTGCTAATCGAAATACTGGTCACAATAGATCTAAATAAAGGTAGCATTGATAATTTCAATGGATGCAAACCAGATTAATAATGATGAATGATGGGCTCGTGCCGCTGACCCTTGACATGAAACCCTCATGATAAATCAACTGCGCTAATTCCATCGGTATGCTGCCTAACGATAAACAATCACATTGATTACCAAGCTGTTTATTTCAGTCCATTCAGAAAAAGACAGCTTTTAATCAACGTTTAGATTATTCGTCAAATTTAATTGCGACTATATTTGGCAGGAACATATTTTACGTATTCTTCATCATTGCATTATTTTTCAATCAACTTGTACGCCTTTATTTGGGTGTGTATTAAATTGAAAGTTTAATATTTTTACCTTTAGATGGATTGCCATTATCTTTGCTAACAGCCGTTTCGATTTTATTATGGTTGTTAGTGGTAATGCTATTAACATGCCATCCATTGTCATTTGGAAGTGCTACAGCTGCTAAAGGATCTCCTTTGTTCACCGTTTTATTCACATACTGAATCGATACGGGTGCCGGATACGCTGTAGATAATGGAATAGAAGAAAATATCGTGTGAGTATTTTATTTTAAGTGCACACACTTGAAGGTGCGAGTATAAAGTACTAGGGATACTTGTTAGGAGTACGCTTAGCATTTTTTTTTTTTTTTTTAACGATAAATAACTTTTGGAATTTACTAAAATAGTCCATTGATCGTACGTAATTAATCGTTCATTCGAAAGTCCACTTACCTCACCATTTGGTTTTGATTTAGACCTTCTCTGTCAAACCCAAACCACCCTGTATATTCCATTTTAATATTAAATAAAATATAGAAAAAGAAAATTGGAAAAGTGCCTATGATTTTCTTCATCTTCGACACAGAAATTGGCAGAATGTCGAAGAATTTAGAAACTTTTCTATTAATGCAAATATTACAAACAGTAGGTGGTAGCTACTAATAACATAGAATAAAATAAAAATAAATGGTACAGAAAACCGTACTAGACTTTATCTTCCCTATTTCAGCTAAATTTGTCAACATTCGGCAGCTATCTCTGCTCTGTATTGAACAAAATATTATTAACTATGTTATTTACAAAAATATACTTTCTTTTTACTATACAAGCTTCCAAAAATATTTCATTTATTTTTGGAAGCCTTCGGTTGTCTTTGCTGCTTTTTATTAATTTAATTGGACTTCGCCGCTTTCGGCTGTTGTCGCTGCTCTTAAGTAAAAAATGCATTGAATTAGATTTGGCAGCCTTCGGCTATTGTCACAGCTCTTTAGTAAAACATTCATTTAATTAGATTTGGCAGCCTTCGGCTATTGTCACAGCTCATTAGTAAAATATTAGCTTAATTAGATTTGGCAGCCTTCGGCTGCCGTCACAGCTCTTTAATAATATATTAATTTAATTAGATTCTGCTGTTGTCGCAGCTCTTCGGTGGAAAAACTTTTAAAATAGTTTAGGCAGCCTTCGGCTGTTTTCGCAGCTCTTTAGTGCAAAAAATATTTATGAAATTTGTGTCTGTTTTAAATCTCATCAAATTTGGAATGATATGGCCCAGCTTTAGGAAAGTGACCTGATTTTGAATTTTGGAACCTTAATGGGCTCACAGATTAAGGTAGGCCCATGATACCCAATTTGTCTATGATATGATACAAAGAGTGTCTTTTTTAAATTTCATCAAAATTAGTGTTATTTAGCCTCTTGGTGAGAAGTGACCCGAATTTTAGGTTTGGTGCCCTGGAGGTCCAAAATGAAAGAAATAGCCCCAGATGAAAATAGCCCCATGAGGTCCAAAATTCGTGGATAATATGTTACAAACAGTCTCTGTGTTAAATTTCAGAGTGTATAATGCCGTTTTTAGAGAAGTGACCCGAGTTTGAGGTTTGGTGCCCTAAAGTGCCCCCAGATTTTCTGAAGAAGTTTTTTTAAAAAATAGCCCATTTTCGGCTTCCCATTCTGACCAAACCCCTGTACCGAATTTAACGTTTAATTATTTGACGTCAAATTTAATTCTCATTTAGTTTGAATAGTCGGTCTTCAATGACCAATAGATGTTAAAGAGACGTTAAGTCAAATTAAAAAAAAAGTTTGAATAGAGTATTTTTTTTCATAAAATGCATCTTTCGAATGTTAAAAGCAAAAAAAAAAAAAAAAAAAAAAAAAAAAAAAAAAAAAAAAAAANAGTGGCTAAATTAAGCTCACCTCAGAAACCGTCGTAAACTATAATATTTGGTATGCCCAACTTGGAATAAAATCATCTCTAATTTGACTGGGCTATATGTGAAGATAAAGTAAAATTAGGTATATCAAAATAATAAAAGTAAAATAAAAAAGAGTGAATAATTTTTTTTAGTTAGCCTTTTTGTAAGAATTTTTTTAAATAGATGTTAAGTTGAATAGTCTTATATTTTAAGGGGCATTTTTCAACGAATCTGAAGAAACTCACATATTGAACCAATATACAACATTCTAAAAGTTAAGCTGGGATAATCTTCTCTCTACCAATTCATATAGCCCCGAGGATGGAAAGTTGTGCTTTGTAAAAGTTAATGCCCTGATTTCATGGTTTTTTCTCTCTTTATTGTGGTTCTTTTTAAATTCTATATTTCGATAAGCTTTAGCAAATTTTTTCTCTCTTCTCTTCCTACTTTTATTTTTTTCTTTCTTAGGTTTATTTTCTACCAATTCGTGTAATTTTCTTCGTTTAGAATTTATTTTCCATGTGGATGTGGTCTTTTTTATTGTGCCCCAAAACAGAGTTCACAAAAAATGTTAAATATTTATGGGAACTTACGGGGGAATTAGGGGCCCCGAAATATCAAATAATTTGTTGAAAGCATCTAAATATTTTATTTTGAAATATTTTTTTTATATGTTTTGGATTTTGAGACAGCAAAAACCTGAATATTTTTTTTATATGTTCTGGATTTTGGGGTTAAAACATCAGTGCAAAAGAGGCAGCGAGAACCTGAGACTTTCTGATGTTAGGACCGAAGCAGGTGTCCTGTAAGAGTACCTTCTCATAGAATTGGGGCTTATGCAGATACGCACCGACATACTAAATGGTCTTTACAGCAACACAAATTAATAATCACTTGCTGCCAACATAAATAAAAAAAAAACGGATCCGCCATTCTTTTTTAAGCACCCCATATATCTAAGATATCACAGAGTCATTTTTTCAAATAGATTATTTACCTAGTAACACGTTCAAGTGATATTGTTGTACCGTACACAATAAATTTACCAATACCTAGACCTAGAACCTAGATTATAATAAAAGTAAAAACCTAATACCTCTGAAATAGCTGATGAGACCTCCAGCAATGGCGAACAAAGCGATAGCATTGACAACTATTTGGACATACTGTATTTTATAATGTCTTCCTCTAATGGTGGCGGTCGATGGTTTCCGAATGTCCCGAATTATCTATAGAGGAAATGAGTTCTTGATTAGTATTTAGTACTGGTGAGACAAGTTAAGTGAAATATTTCTGATCCTGTTGGTCTATTCAGGGTGTTTAATAAAAAAATCGAATACGTAATCAAAATTACATAGTTGTATGTAGAAAAATTGACCTGATCTTGAAATGACCCTGAAGGTCAAACCCGAAAGGAGTCATCGAGTTCACCAAGTGTCCCCAGGGCCGTAGACAGAAAATCCGGGCCGGGATTTTCTGTCTACGAAAAATGTACGAGTAAAAGTAAAAGTCGGCAATTCAGTTGGTTGATGTGAAAAGGCGTGTACGCTTCTTCTTGGCAACAAATAATTCGATTATCATATGTTAATGTTTACGAAATATACCAATATTTATGATTGCTGTACAAGCTGAAAGGTCGCACTATATTTTAAAATCAGCGTCCTGCAATAGCCATTGTCCCATGTTAGCCCACTATCGCTAAACTTCTGATTTTGTTTGTTTGAAAAATTTTCAAAACTTTATTATTCAGAAATAAACTTGAAAAAATTCATGATAATTTTCCCACCGGACATCTTAGGAAATCCCGGTCCTGGGGGGGATTTCCCCCATTTCCCCCTTCTCGTCGGGCCTGAGTGTCCCCCTCAATATCATGAAACTGGTCAGAATATTAGTATTTATCTCCAACAGGATCCGAGATATTTGACAGGGTTTAAATGACTCATCCTATATTATGTAGTCATGATGGATTTTCAATCACTACTCACTAAAAGTGTTGCATTCAACGGGAAAGGTAAAAAAATCTTCAATGGTTGTTATAAAAATAAGTGTCCTGATTTCCATTTGTTTTTCTACGAGGAAGTAACATTACAATACACATTGCTTCTAAAATATCCAGTAGTATATTCATAAGCATGATATGAGGCAAAATTTCCCAATAAATTATACAGGGCGCCTCTAAAATTACATTTGGCACGGGATCTGTAGTCAAAACCTTAAAATTGATCTTTAGTGTATCTTTACGAATAGACTTCTAAAATATATTTTTTTAAAAAAAAAAAATTATCATAGGTAAGTTGATTTATTTATTATTCAGAAAAAAACTTGAAAAATTTCATTATGATAAGTTTCTCACCGGGCCTCTCAGGAAATCCCGGACCTGTGGGGATATTTTAAAATATACTAGAGGATATTTTAGAAGCATTGTGTATTGTAAATCGAAATACCTCTCCAAGAAGGAAAAAAGTTGTAAAGATTTTAGAACTTTGAAACCACACTCCATTGAGGCTAGGAAAAATGAGCTTTTTTTATTTGACAAATACCTATCGGTTAGACATTGTCCTCTTTAACCACTTTAAACTAAAACAGGCACCAAGTTGTTATGGTTGTAAAATTATTTAAAAGTCTCAACTTTCAATTTAAAATAATTCCGGTCCAGTTTTAGGTATCGATTACAAATCTCAAATAAATCTCGAAGTACCTAACTTTCAGTCCCCTTTATGTTATGAACACAAAAAACAATTTTTGACATTTAGGACAATAGTATCCAAACAGCTCCGTTTAATGTTACGCATTACATGTGGAATAATAGGAATATCGATTTTTTTTCTCAAGTTTATTGTGAAATAGGCTCAAAAAAAGAGAGAAAAAAAAATAGAAGACCCCACGTATTTGTTGTTGTTTTTTTGCTTCCAAACACGTTTCCTTTGTGTAATTAAAGGATTGCTCTTGAAAAAACATTTGGAGGGACATGACAGTAAAAACGTAATCCAACCTTTCATTTTATAACTCCAAGCCTCACAAGAGAATATTTTTCCCTTTTCTATAGGTTTTATCCCGAAATATACCTCAAAGTGGTCTTAGGGAAGCTTATAATAATGCATTCAAAAAGGATTTTTCCCTAGATCTAAAATTTTCTACTCGCAAAATGAGTTTTATTCATTAATGAATATAATTTGTATTGTGTCCGTCTGTCTGGTCGATTCCTCGTACTAGTCCTGTCGTACGAATTAGCTTGGATGAAATTATCTGAGAGTGTCATTAAATTGTAATTAGTACTTTCGTCTGCCCATGCGCAAACGGATATTTTTTGACACACATTCTTTAAAATGGATGGTCCCATTTGGTCCAAATAAGACAATACTAATTTGTTACTTTAATTGCGATAAATAAGAATGTAATTTTTTGGCCAGACGTTCAATAAGAACTTCATTCCAATGCAAATTCTAAACGTCAAAACATAATAACGGTAAAAAAAACATGAGAATGGTCAAACTGCACGAGACGTAATTCTTAAAACTAGGGTTCCGCGGTTAGCCTGGAGATTCATAATCCTAAACATAAATTAAAAACATGCTTTCAAAATATTACCATATTCGATTGAGATTCTCGTTCTGTGCCTAACACGCATTTTGCCTTTCTGGTTTTAAATTTTTTCAAGTCGTGGTTAATAAAAAAAAATCGAGAATCTTGTTCGAATAGAGTAATCTAATTATCTTTTGAGGATGCTAAACATTACATGCTTTTTTATTTTTAAGGATATGTTGGTTCTGAACTAAGAAAGACTTTCCCAACGCCCACCACTTGAATTATTTCTTTCGAGACTGAATCAAATATATTGAATCGCCTTCTTGGGGCGTAGCAAGCTTTTCACAACCTCTTTCGAAGCTCGTACTCAAACAAAACTATTAGGCGTTTGAAAGAGGCACATACAGAAATTACCCAGTTAGGTTTTCATTCTTAAACTTGTCGTATGAAGTACGTTTTTGACTGATGCACATTTAAAAAGTATTTTATTTAAAATCAACTGTACTGATTAGGAACTGTAATGAACAGTGCATTTTTAACGATCGTCATTAGAAAGTCACTTTTTCTTTCAAATCTGTGTAACATGCTCGTTTTTTTTTCTCTTGGAGTTTCAAAATTAACGTTTAGCTTGGAAATTATATTAGTTCGACAATATTGTGCTCACGTAGGTATAATAACACCTCATTCCCAATATCACTTCACGTTTTTTTGCATGTGCCACATACTAAATATATAGCAATTGAAATAATTGAAGTGTTTCCATTACGGTCTACGTTAAAAAAAACGTCACTTTGAATTTAGACTCTTTCAGTACGCTTTGAGATTGTGTTAAAAGACTGATGAAGTATGAAGCAATTTTTTTGAAGAGTTGGTATTTTTAATGAAGACTATCCCCATTTGAAAGATTTGCTACGCCCCGTGATTATATCTTCAAAATGTCGGCTTTTTTAGTCAAGTTTTTCTTTGTCTTTGACCGCAACTAGGATACATGCAAAGCAAATTGTGATTGCGTGATTGGATTCACCCTATGGTGCAGTGACATATTGGAACTGGTGTCGTTGTGCATCTTTACTACCGCTTGAAGACAGGCAGGTGTGCTGTGACTTTTTATTAAAGGTGAAACGTTACCAGAACATGCTTCCAGTGATGATATTCCAGTGTCAATTTCTTCACCTTTACCCTCAAGTGAAATTTTCGCAATGTTATATTTGTTTTTGTTTTTAATATGAGGAAGCAGTGGCGTCTCCATACTTCGCACTGTATAACTGGGAGACGAAGTTTGACTAAAATATCCGTCACTAGATATACTTGAGTCTTGACGGATATTGTCCGGTGATTTGACCGAATGTAATATTTGTTCGTATGTATGGTAGTCATACTCGCTTTTCCTATCTGGACAATTTGTCTGGATAGGTGGCGGTTTTTTTATTGATCTTATTCTCTTATTGGCTACATTCTTGCTAACAACATTGGGAGAACTGCTTGTTTCGAATGACGGATTTCCTGAAGAAGAAAAAATAAGCACAGTTTAGCTTACAACATAAATACATGACCCTGATTAGAGTAAACCTGCAACAGAAAAATGGTGATGATTATTGGGAGGTACCTTTTGACTAGGGGGATAAACTCAAGTAAGTATAAACCTCTGCCGTTCAGGTCAATCAAAACGTGATATTAAAGTTAATCTCGAGAGACAGAGTGTACTCCGTAGCAGCTAACAACACGAGATGTAATCAAGAGGTGCTCCATTCGATTACTAACCACAATAGACAAAATTAAGTAGTGTAATCTGATGAAACCCGATGTATTTAACCTGTTGTAAAGTCGATGGCTTATGCTCTTGTTTTTGTAAACTAAATCGCTTTAACAACAATGGCCTTCGCCCTGAGCGTACATTCTTCATTGAACCTATTAAGAGATGTGTATTCGGGTCAAAATTTTATAGATTTAAATTTGAAACAAGTTCAAATTTTAAAATATCTGATTTGCCAAAATTTACGTGAAACACAATGTATGTCGAAATCACAGAAGTCAATGCAAGCTTGTTCGGTTATTAGTTTGCAATTCTGCCTTTTTTCTTACCTTCCGACAATTTTCGTGGGAGCTCGGGTCGGGGCGGGGGAATCTTTACAAGCTCCGGATAGTCATAGTTGGACGACGCACTTTCTCTCCTCATCGCAAACGCTTCAGAGTACCTCCTCATTGTGGGTGTACAATTATTCGTTACGTAGATGTTCTCCTTCCTATTTAATTGACTCGAGTTAGTTTCTGAATAATCACAACGACTGTTATTGACATATCTTACAGAAATATCTGACAACGTTTTCAAAGGTACTTGATTATCAATAGGACTAGTTCTGCCAGCAGAACTGGTCGGTATTGCTGGTAACTTTCGTTGTTGAATTGGTTTTGGTAACTGTGGGGGAACTGAACTGGGGTTTTTTCTTTCGGGTACAGCTGGAGGTTGTTTTTGATTAATCTGAAAAAGTAGATACATATTTGAAAAGTATATCCGATTTTTTACTCTTCTTTTGTTATGTAAATAACTTTACATTTTTACCTGAGGTTGATTTGTCGCAATACTGCATTGCACATTATATCCCCTCTGCACATTCTGCATGATCAATATAGTAAATAGTAATCGATCATGAAAAAAGTCCAGTTGATACTGAATGACTCACCTATAAACACTCCACGATGGCAAAACCTAGAAATTGGAAACACAGATCTCTTTTACAAGTTACAAAGAAATGAAATAAGAAAGGAAAAATATCAAAAGTTCTACTAAAATCGAGTTACCTAAAAGAAGCGAAGAATTTTAGTGTCACAATTACAGAAGCCAAAGGTTAAAAGATGAGATAAAATGGCCGAAAATTTACAGTCACGAGAAAAAAGACGTTTTTATACAGTTCAGTGCATTAAAGGCGTTGAGGACGTAGTTCCTCGGATATGCCCTATGATTGACTGGCCACATGTCAGAATTTAGAAATATTTTTCTACTGATGACAATCAGTAGAAAAATAATTAATTCGAAGAATAATGCAGCAGGCAAATCTTTATTTTTTTAATTTGGCTTAACGTCTCTTTAACATCTATTGGTCATTCGAGACAGGGGTTTTACCCACCATTCGCTAGAAACATGCAAACCAGCTACCCACATTCACCTCACCCAGCCTGGGTTGGGTCAGAAAAATAGCTAGCATCACGAGGGGCGCGAACGCACGTGAACATCCACATGGCACAATCTCGCTGGACGTTGCCCAACTTGAGTGATCAAAGGATAACAACTGTTGTATTCGCTATACTTAGACTTTAGTTCCTTATATGAATATTAGAATTTACCCCCGGTCTTAAATGACTATGTTAAATCCAAAAAAAAAAAAAAATCCTAATGTTGTTGAACCAATCGTGACCAACCTAAACGTAGTAAACATGAATAAATTGGTTTCGGTAAATTATTCCTCTGCTTAGGATTTCTAAAAAAAGAAACATTTTGTCAAAAATTCCTTTCGAAATGAAAAAGGAAAAGGAGAAAGAGCTAAAAAAAAAAAAAAAAAAAAAAAAACACTGATACCATTTGCGTGTCGAGGGAGCACGAGAAACCGAGTGGTACAAAAACATTTACCTCTTCTCTTCACTTTGATATTATTATTTTGAAATTTTGATAAGCACGAATGTACCGACATAAGAAAGATTGTAAATACTAGTATATATAAAACACAAAATTATTCAAAATAACAGGGTTAAATTGCAGAAATAATAATTTCCTCAAATTTTGGGGTGACTAAAATGTTTTCCCAAAGGAATGTTGTTATGGACCCTCTTGCTCCTATAACCGATATTCTAGGAATTTCGATTTTTTTCTTGAAAATAACATACGAATTTAACAGTCGTAAATTCCCTTCTCCCTAACTTCTAGTTTTTTTTTTATTTTTAAAGTTACAACTTTTTTTTTTCTTTTGTCTTAACGCCTCTTTAATATCTGTTGGTCATTCGAGACGGAGGATTTACCCTCCATTCGCTGGAAACTGGTAAACCAGCTACTCACATTGACCTCAACTAGCCTGGGTTAGCCTGTTAAAATAGCCAGTATCATGAGGGCGCAATTTACTGTACCAATTTAATCCACAGGATTTATAATCTAAAAACAAGCTACCATAATTTTCCTCGCCCAGTCTGGATTGAGACGGGAACAGACAGCATCAACAGGGCATTCGCAAGTTTCATTATTGAAAAAAACAAAAAGTAACTTTAGCTCATATGTTCTACAGCAGAAGTTCCCATTCTTTAAGGTCTGTGCTCCCCTCAGATCATGAAGACCCCCCCCCCCCC
>CM022874.1:15080316-15098974 GCA_012654025.1 Pachypsylla venusta | reverse complement strand
CAATCAATCAATCCTATGATATGATAATTTGATACAATCAATCCTTCAATCCTATGATATGATAATTTGACACAATCAATCAATCCTATGATATGATAATTTGATACAATCAATCCTTCAATCCTATGATATGATAATTTGACACAATCAATCAATCCTATGATATGATAATTTGACACAATCAATCAATCCTATGATATGATAATTTGATACAATCAATCCTTCAATCCTATGATATGATAATTTGACACAATCAACCAATCCTATGATATGATAATTTGACACAATCAACCAATCCTATGATATGATAATTTGATACAATCAATCCTTCAATCCTATGAGATGACAATTTTGGTTTCTTCCATTTGCAAACTTTTTGCTTTGAGTCGGTTTCAGATTAATCCGCTAGTTCCGTAAATTTTGCTCACAAGATATGTAATTTTTGCTTTGCAAACTGGGATATTGTTGACAAATGACAGAAACACTATCTTAACTTTGGTTTGATAGAGGGATTTCTAACTAAGAGATACAATGGATTGACGGTTACATTTATTTACATAGACAATGTTTGTTGCAATTGCATTTCACCCCGCGATTGCATTTCACAGTTTTCATTTCATATCTATTCACAGTTAAACAGCTTCATCTGATTTTTTCCACTTCCGCCAGCTTAAAGGATGACTATCGGATTACATCTGCACATAATATGAAATAGTCTAATGAAGAGCTTTTAGTTTTCAATATCACTTTTCATTATTCTCGCTCTATGTACAACACATTCCATTATTCCACTATCACTCATTTCACTTCTGTGGAAAATAACCCACTTATCATATTTATTACCTCAACAGACTAATTCCACTCTATTCAATTCTTTATACATAAATTCTGAGTGGTTGTATATTCTTTATGCAAATGAAGATTTCAACCAAAAATGACGTAAGGTTGAGACCCACGAAATGAGAATCGGCTTTGGTTCCCTTAATTCTGCCATGCCGCAATCTGTGTCTACTATCTGTAGGGTGCTCGCAGACAGCCGCTTACTTACATATCTTCCCAAATATGCAAGGAAAAACAAATATATGGGAGTCTTCAAATTGCTCGATCTGCGGACTTTCATAAGAACATTTGTATTTGTTTTTTCTTGCATAATATATATATGCTAAAATGTGTGCTATGCGATAAGATGCGTAAGTATGCGGCTGTCTGCGGGCACCCTTAGCTGTACCCTTTCCTGGCACGCTAACGCTTTGTTTGCTTTTCACAATGTCCATGCGTAGAAACTGTGTGTTTGTGATGACTTTCCATGTTTGGTTTGAAGCAGAGTTTTTTTAAAGGCTTTTAAGCACTTTATAACACCGAACCCACTGTATTTTCACGAGCTTGGGACCAATGAAGATGGCTTTCTCTCCTCGGTGTCTACATTCCACGATATCAGGGGGCCCTAAATTGTGTTTTTCGTTTTTACCATTATTTTTGCATCAGTATTTTTAAATCTGATCTTAAAATTGTCATTCCGTAGTTATAGCGTAAGATTTTATCGTGGTACAAAAAGGCAATATTTTCAAACCCCCGACCAAAATATCGCGATTTTTTTGAGATTTTGGTCGGGGGTTTGAAAATATCGCAAGATTATTGGAGAGAAAAAGTTTTACTTTACGTTAACCATTAATTAGTACTATGTAACAATTCCAATTTCATGTGATTGCGATGGGCCGTTCAAATGTTATAATAGTCGCAGTTGCAAGCAGTTTTTTTTGTATTAGCCTATTAGTATAATCAATAGAAGTAACTATACTAGTGATGGACGCGAGACGAGATAGGCCCTGTCTCGTCTCGTGTTTTCACGAGGCGAGACAAAATCCTTGTCTCGTCTCGAAGCCAAAAAGTCTCGTCTCGTAAAAACACGAGAAATTTCTCGTCTCGTGAAAAATAGGTACCTATACTAGACCTTTTCCTGGAGATTCTAACAATATATTATTTATATATTATAGCATATATTATATTAGCAATATATGTATTAGTGTAGATACATAATATGTATTATGATACATGATAGTTATGTATCTCGAGAATGGCTGAAAATATAAAAAAAAAACGAAAAAACACGTATCCCTTAGATTTAAGGGGGATTAATTTTAGACCAAAAATTTTTTGGCCTCGTCCAGCCGTTTAGGCTGGGCACCGGTTGGATTCAAAATCTTAAATGGGAAGGTATATCAAGTGACACCTTGTTTTAAAGGTCTCGTTAATACAAATTCATTACAGAACACCGGAGCTCTCTAGGATCCACCGTTCACGGATTACAGGGTGGTACATGTGAAAATGCACCCTTTGCGGCCGCACCTCAATGGTAGGTAAGCTTCTCAAAACGCTGCCCGTTGACCCCCATACAATGGTAAGGGCGGGCCTCGAACTTACGCCCCACTTTTTCAAATATATCAGGGGTGATGTCCACACAGGCCTTCTTGATACGGTCTTTGAGATCTTCGGGAGAGCAGGTGAGGTTCGGTAAACAACCGACTATAAATACCCCCATAAAAAATAGTCACCTGAATCCAAGTCCAGTGAGCGGGGACACCATTCCCGAGGACATCTCCTACCTATCCAGCTGTTTTGAAAACTTTCTTCTAAGAAGGTTCAATCATTTTGTTGAAACATTAATTTTTACAAAATTACTTATTTGGGACCATAAAAACTCATTTCTATGCATTTTTACATAAAAACTCATTTCTATGCATTTTTACCATACGCAAAGGGTGCATTTTCACATGCTCCAGCCTGTAATTCGTGAACGGTAGATCCTAGAGAGCTCCGGTTTTCTGTAATGAACTCGTATTAACAAAACCTTTAAAACAAGGTGTCCACTTCATTTAAAATTTTGAATCCCCTAAACGGCTGGACGAGGCCATTTTTTTTTTAGTCTAAACTAATCCTCCTTAAATCTAAGGGATACGTGTTTTTGCGCTTTCTTATATTTTCAGCCATTCTCGAGATACGGGGGGTGGGGTGAGTTTTTATGGATACCCTGTATACAGGGTTTGCACTTTCTAGTTGTCCCATAGGATTTTACATGTAAATTTCGACTTATGGCTGGCATATCCTCCCAGTACGTCAGAAAATAGAAATGATAGTGATTTTTGGTGTAATTTTTAACCAAGATTTCAATGAAACCCTTATCACGAAAATCAGACCTACGGTTCTAGACTTAGAATCGATCTAGTGTACTAAGGTTCCTTCATAGAATAGTGGTTAATACTTTTGATAATTTGGGGAAAAATGTATGCAGAAACCTTTTTTAAAATTGTAATTTCCTCAATTATCAGAAACTGTGTTGTCTGAAATAATTGTGACGTACATACCCAGTAATACAAAGAACGTGGGTTCGAGTCATCAAAATGTATGGATTTTTTAGTGAATATTATATCTCCTTTTCAGTTTGATGAAATCTGGTTTAATTAAAGTAAATCGAAACATTCTTTCTTTCTAGTCCCGTAAGGATACTAACTTCTCTCTTGATGTCAAGATCGGAAGTTGGATTCCCGCCCGTGGTGGATTTTCCTCAAAAGGTGGATTCAGATCGACTGTTTTTTTTTTCCTATGTCTTCTTCTCTCTTCGGTTTCTGGACACCAATAATTACAATTTTACAGTTCCCTCTATCAAATTGTAGCCCCCCCCCCCCACTCCGCTAATAGCATACCGAATTGATCAATGGCTTGGCGCTTTGAAGACTGCTGTGCGTTTAATTATCAAGATACTGTAGCACTCGCTCAGCAAAGGTAAAAATTAGGTTCTATTCTATGACCTTGACACTGAAATCACACATCAGTTATAATATTTACTAATTTTGATAAGTTAGAGCTTGTGAAATTGCAGGCAACCGTGCAAGGTAATATACCCATTATCTTTTGCAATACCAAGGATCTACAACTTCATCATGGGCGTAGGAAGGGGGGGGGCAGGTGGGGGCAGCTGCCCCCCCTAGAAATTCTCCAGTATGCAGCACGGAAGGGGCAACTTAAATTTACACTAGATAAAATGATTTTTGGAAGCAAAAAAGTCATCAAGTACCGAAATACGATAAATGCCACATTTTGTCCCTAATCCAACAGCCCCACTGTGAACAATCAAATGTAACTGTGGCAAACTTGTCGCATCGTTGAATCGCATTTGGTAAATTTGGTGGGAAAATTCAAAAAAATTAACAAACGTTACAAACGTATAGGTTCCATCTGTTTTTTTTTCGGCTTTCCGTATATTTTTCCATTGTAAAACTCCTCCTGCTAGTTGAATTTCGCCGGTTTGGCACTTTCCTTTATCGATATTTATCACAGGCCCTGGGGTCGCCCCTCCCCAATAACCGAATCATCAGTTACCCCTGGGGGTTTATTATTAATTTATTATTAAATAAGTACCGATTTACTTTATCGACCCCCCCCTCCCGACATAAAAATCTCAGCTGCCCTCCCCTAGGCCAGATGCTGGCTACGCCCTTGAACTTCATGTGTCATCAACAGTTAGCAGTCTTCAAAGCGTAGAGCCCTTGGTCATTAGCGGAGAGAGGGGGCTAACATTTGATAGGAGGAGCTAAGCATTGTAATTAATGGCGACCAGAGACCTAAGAGAGAAGAAGATATAGGATAAAAAATCTGGTTTCACACCAGATTTTTCACAGGACTTTCCACATCACAGGACTTTCCTTACCTAATAAAAAAATCGAGACGTTTTACACTGTACGTTGTCAATTTTATGTCCCTTTTTTATATGCATAAAATTGACATGATAAAAAAAATCGAGTCTCTAGCTCTTTCCGTTTTCTTTCATTGCCAGACTCGTGAAAACTGCTAAAAGCAGCAAAGAGCTGTTAAGAGTAGATTCGATTTCAACCAAAAGTATTATTATGCATTCCATGCATAAAATTGTTATAAATAGATACCAAATTTTAAGATTTACTTACCGTTCTTGAGATATCTTTTTTACAGACAGACAGACACACACACACACGGACCAATGACTGAAACTCGAGATTTGGGCTCTGGAGACCCCAAAACGTGTTTTGACATTGAAAACTCGACATCGAAAATTTCAGCCCATTGCAATACTTCCCTTTTAATTGGATAAGGAAAGTAAAAAAAAAAAACATTCGATCTGAGAATTAATTCTATCTTTTGAGGAAAATCCACCTCCGGCGGGAATCGAACTTCCGAGCTCGACTTCAACAGACAAGTGTCCTTACTTGGCTAGCAAGCAAGACTGTATCGATTCACTTTAATAAAACAAGATTTCATCAAACGAAAAGCATGCGAGTAATATCCACAAAAGAAATTCATACATTTTTATGACTCGAACCCACGTCCTTTGTATTACTAGGTACGTACGTCACTATTATTTTAGGCAACAGAGTTTCTGATAATTGAGGAAATAAAAATTTCAAAAAAGTAGGTTTCTGCATACATTTTTTTCCCAAATTATCAAAAGTATTAACCCTTATTCTATGAAGGAACCTTAGTCCACTAGATCGGTTCTAAGTCCAGAAACGTAGGTCCTATTTTCATAATAATGATTTCATTGGAATCTTGGTTAAAATCACTATCATTTCTATTTTCTGACATATACCGTGAGGATATGCTAGCCATAAGTCGAAATATACATGTGAAATCCTATGGGACAACTAGAAAGTGCAAACCCTGTATATGTATTTTAATTCAGATTGTCTGTTTTAAGGGTCGTGCCCCTAGAACCAACCATAAGTCGTAACGATTGGAAATAGACTTCTCAAGGCGAAAACTTTGGTTTTCGTCACTAAAAAAAATTACTAAAACTCTCACTATCACTATCTCACTAAAAAATTCCCTCACTAAAAAATTTGGCGACAAGTTCCAACACGAAGGAAGCCCATTTCTGGGCATCCAGGGGCTATCAACTTGCAACCCTGCCAATCCTTTCATCACCGTGAATTTAAAATAACATTAATCCTATGGCCATGACCGCTAATTAGCGGCCAACAATATTTTACACTTCAACCTAAGTTGTATTCTTCAATTTCTTGTATGAAATTGATATGAATAGGCACCAAATTTTAAAGTTCTACCTCTTTCCATTCTGGTTTTAGGTGGAACCGCCAAAAAGCGGCCTTCAACCGCTAATTAGCGGCCAACAATATATTACACTTCAAACTAAGTTGTAAATTTTAATTTTTATATGAAATGACACCAAATTTCAAGTTCTAATAGCTCTTTCCATTCTGTTTTTAGGCAGAACGGCAAAAAACTGCCTCCAACCGCTAATTAGCGGCAAACAATATTTTACATTTCAACCTAAGTGGTATTCTTCAATTTCTTGTATGAAATTGATATGAATAAGCACCAAATTTCAAGTTCTACCTCTTTCCATTCTGGTTTTAGGTGGAACCGCCAAAAAGCGGTCTTTAACCGCTAATTAGCGGCCAACAATACATTGCACTTCAACCTAAGTTTTCAACTTGTATGAAATTGATATGAATAGGCACCAAGTTTAAAGTTCTAGCTATTACCCTTCTCATTTTAAGCAGGATATGCGAAAACCGATAAAAAGCGGGATAAAACCGCCAACGGTATAATCGATTTCCACCAAAAGCTGATTTTACCGTTCATGTCCGTTGGGTCCGTTTGCAGATATTTTATGTTGAGAAAATGTAACACGTATATACTTATGTACAATTATGATAATGAGGGGAAAAGAGCATGCAAAAAGTTTTTTTACGAGATGAGAAATTTCTCGTATTTTCACGAGACGAGACAGGGCCTTGTCTTGTGTCGTCTCGCGATTTCACGAGTAGACAAGGCCACGAAACGAGACAAGGCCTTGTCTCGTCTCGTATTTTTTACGCGAGACGAGACAAGACCCTTGTCTCGTCTCGAAAGTTTCGCCATCACTAGCTCAGATTGTGTTCGGTCTTGCTTCGGTGATATGAATACTATCTAAAAGTCACATTTATTCTCATTTTGGTTAATTATTTTCAATGATGAACCTTTGGTATAGTCACGAAAAAAAAACTTAAAATTTGATATTATACGTTTCAAAAAAAAAAAAAAAATCCGCTTGCGCCATACGCCGTGATGGGCACTTTTGCCACTTAGCGTTGACCGAAATTTGGTATATAGGTCCCATCTGGGCTCTAATTGTGTTCCGAAACTTTTGGGTGCAATGGAATACACTCTTGGCGATTTTTGCCGCTTTTTAGCGGTTTTCAGTATTGCTGTCTAAAAAGAGAATGCTAAGAGCTAGAGATTTGAAGTTTTATATGTATGTCATATTTGGGGTCTCAGTTAGCCAAGAAATTACCGCTTTAAAGCGGTTTTATTAATCCTGTCTTAAAAGAGAATGGTAAGAGCCAGAGACTTCAAATTTAGTAGGTATTTCAAATTTAGGGTCTAATTACGCCCCAAATTTGTAATCGTCACGAGACCCCCCCTCAATTTTGAGGGGGGGGGGTTGCCAGAAAAATAATAAACCCATGTGTCACAGTGGCAGAGTTTTTTTCCCTTATCTTCCCGGGACAAATTTCGGTTACTCAGCAACTAGTAAGTAAGTATAATAATTAGACTCATTATACTGCCTTACAATAAGTCCACAAAGGGTTTTGTTCTGCCAGCAGTAAGCCCAAGTCTTATTATTATGTGGTGGCTGGGTTTCGAACCCGCGACCCCCTGGATTCCCAGACAGACTCTGTGACCACTAAGTTACCGGGGCTGTAAGTTATAAGTTAAATTGGCACGGTGACAATTGGATTCCTTAAGTAAACTAAAAAGTAAGTTGTGTGCTATCGATCAAAAGGTACCGAGATGGATCACCGTATATCAATCCTGAAAACACGATTTTTTGTATTTTTCATTGATGACAGCCCCCGTTGGTTGCGCGCCTGTCACGTCTTATAGGCTTAGTTCCGAATTCAGGATTTGGGTTAGGAAGCCCAAAGCCTAATAAAAGTTTTTGATATTAAAAACTTTTATTAGGCTTTGGGCTTTAAAACTTTTATTAGGCTTTGGGCTGAAATGTTAATCAACAGGTCTGTTTACTACAACCCCCGTCTGTCTGTTTGTCTGCACTCCTACATAATGTTTATATCGTAATCTTCCCCCCCCCCAGTCCTTTCAAATCCTTCTTATACATTTCCTCTTTTTGAGTTTAAAATTCTTTTTGTGTGAAATTTAATATTCTTTTGGTTTCTATCACAATCTTTCAAAAGATGATGTGTTTCAGAAAACTGAACCTACCAGGCACTAAGTCACAAAGTGTAGGGGCATATAAGGGCCCCCAATTATTTTGATGCTGAGATTAAGGCCACGAACATATATAATCTGCAAAAATCATGTGTCCACACTTCTAATCGTTTCTTAAGTAAAGCCCTATGGTCGAGGGAGTGACAAACAGATATCGGAAAAAATATGTTCATAATTAAGGAGCGCGGCAGCGCTCCGCCCGCTAAGTCATATACAATGAGCGTTGCTCAAGTAATGATATATTACTTCACGTCTCTCTACAGCCAGGGGAAAAATATGTGGAGCGACTTTTGTTGAATATTTCATAATCGGATTAGTAATGATGAGATTAAATCAATAATTTGAAAAAAAAAGTTACGAGAATACCGAAAAAAAGCTTCTCAAAATGGTCATTTTTACACTTTTTCATCTTCTTAGTTTTCTTCATCTTATTGGACGTTGACGGGGCTACAGTGAAATCTACTGAAACGAATTGATCTGAGATGTCTCATTTGGTGAAGGGCGTGCCTTATGATAATTTTATCGTCAAAATTTACCCCCCACTACCACTATTTCCCCCAAAACCGATTTTTAATAAGTATAGAATCTCAACGAAAAATCGTGTAGAATTTAAATTAAAAGACAGAATGAGATAAACAATGCTTGTCTCATTATTGTCCAAAAAATTTTAAAAGGCAGAAAAAAATAATATGGAGAGGGTAGAAGGCATGTGAAAGGGGGAAATTAAATAAATAACAAGTTTGAGTAAAATATTGATTTAATAAGTAAAAATTTCTAATTAATTTTGTATCGACTACAAGTAAAATTGATGAGTCACGAGCGCTTTCGTCTGTTACGAAAGCGTTAGTTCACTAGAAGATGTCGTAACAGACGAAAGCGCTCGTGACTCATCAATTTTACTTGTAGTCGATACAAAATTAATTAGAAATTCTTATATTTCAAAATGACTACAAACATCCTCAATAATATTTCTTATTTTAATAAGTAAATAGCAGATATTTTACTCTAGGGTAGGTAAGAACAAAAGTCCAAAAGGGAGGAGTACACTTCAGGATAAGGTAGAAAGCTGAAATTTTAAACACAGATGTTCCACAGTAAAAAAAACATCATAGAGTAAAATATTGATTTTCTAAGTAAATGGAGCCGTTTTCACTCTAGGCTCTAGGATATGTGGATATGTATCATAAAAAATCCAAAATTGAGAAGTACACTTCGGGATAAGGTAGAAAGCTGAAATTTGAAACAAAGATGTTTTACAGTACAAAAATAACATCCTTGAGTGAAATATTGATTTTCTAAATAAATATAGTAGACGTTTTCATTCTAGGGTAGGTATACCAATCAATGAAAATCCAAAATCGAGAAGTTCACTTCGGGTTAAACTCGAAAGCTGAAATTTGAAAAAATAAAGGGTTCGGAAAACATTACTAAACTTTACCCTCCTTTATTCTAGGAATTTGGCGGGCTGCGGATGATGTCGCAGGTATTTGATGAAAATATTATATCTATTGATTAGCAGTGGCAGCCTTCGACACTTATCACAGCTATTCTGTGAAAATATTTTTGAAAATGGATGTAGTTATTGCAGCTCATTTAGATATGTACTAAAGAATGAAATGGGTATTAAATATGTACCCTCTTTTGTACCCTTTTTATTATTTAACAAATTTATATTAGACATCCACAATTTTCGTTTGTTATCTATATGTAAAAATATGTACGGATATTAGAGTTGAAATAATAGAGATATGAAATAATATAGGTTGAAATAATCGAGGTTCTACTGTATTAATTAGCCAAACTAAACAAATGAGTATCTAATACAAACCGATTCTACACACTGATGCCTTTGATCTCCGGATTATATTCATCTACCGGTTCATTAGATGGGATTTAACTTTATGCGTTTCCACTAAACTTAATCTTCCTCAACATCAACGAATAGATTCGCAATATTTCAACTGCTGCTGCATTTGTATTCAACGTGCGAACACATTACAAATCTTAGAGGAAATGAAAGGACACAGCATCAAGTTGTAAAAGTGCTGAGACGAAACACAATAAATTGAAACTTTTGATGAATATTAAAAACCCAAGTCACGTGACTGCCTCAGAATATTTAGTATAATTTATTCAGGCCCGAGCGAGATACGATTGTCTTCATTAGTTAACGTTGAAGTGATCCCTCAAACTCCTTTTTACCCACAAATTGCGTCTCTTAAATTATAGTAAAAGCACGATCAACGAAATCTAGGTATACAGGGTAAACCGTTTTATACTCGTATCAAACCCCTGGAGATATGAAAACACGTGTAAAATATAATTTCCATTAAATTGTACAAAATCCCTCCACCCTTCAGGCTCTCAGGCTTTGAAAGACTCTTTAAAAGGCAGCTGTTTGTTTTTAAAATATGATTTTGTATTTTGACCTAGGAATTTTTTATTTTGTGCAAAAAAAAAAAAAAAAAAAAATGAGTAAGTACCTATGTTTTGTATTCATTACTATTTGATTTTACTAAAACGTTTCTTTGCATTCATGTTCTGATGCGGCCAAATTAACTTAAATCGCATATAAATTATTTCTGGCCTAGTTTTGACAAAAAATAGTGAAGTGTTCGATACAAGACTGGAAAGTTATATTTACTATTCAGGCTGATGGGGTTGGGGATTCATTAATTTCTCATCAGGTATGTTTCTCGTTTGAAGTGATTTTGACAACCAGTCAATTTATTTTGTGACTAGAAAAATCATCTTGGGCATTCAATTACTTGAAAAATAGAAAAATATATTTACAAGGAAAATTTTAAGATGGCGACCATTTTATAAATTTTGATATTACCCCAAAATTCACATATAAATTTTTTTGTTTTCAGATCTCATGTTTCGAAATATTTTTTGTATAAGTATTTAGGAAATTTACGAAAATTGTTTCGCTGAGGCGATTTTGAAATGACACTTTCTACCTATTAACCTAATATTGTAGTAAAGTTTTTCTACCAAACCCAAAAAAATCAATGAGTATTTGAATGATTATGGTTTTATTTTAGAGCTCACATTGATATACCCCAGCTTTTCAATGATTGATTTAATGATAGAGAGACGGACGGGATGTTGCTTAAGGAAAGCTATTTGGAGAATAAATTTTAGTAATTATACTAAAGATATTCGTCCAATTACAAATATTTTTTGATTACATTAAGTCTTCGTGTGGACAACTGAGTAGCTGTTGTTGGTTACAGCCATCATTTAGGATTTGATATTCAAGATCATTTGTATGTATTCATCAAAAAGCTAACTTTATTATTATTTTATTTAATATGTATAAGGGAGCAGACAGATACTATTAATTTTTTTCCGAGCAACTAACCTAACTTAAAATATGCATTAATTGAAAGTAGAAGGTTAATTTTAACGATTAAATGTTAGGAAATACGAGAAAACTCACTTTTAAATGTTTAATTCACAATGTTATCGCTTGAAAATCGATGAAACTTTGGAGAAATCAAATGTTTATTCGGATTTTTTTTTAAATATGCAGATAATTTTTTTTTTTTTTTTTATTTAACAGGTTAGGTAACATGAAAAAAAATCACTACGATTTAATTTATTTTAGTATTTTTCCTAATGGTGCAAGAGTTTTTAGGGAGCGACTTTATGAGAAGAACAAGTTTATTCGAGGCATGGCCGATCAAAATGTTTCCTAACCTCTCTGGGGGGGGGGCGTTCATCTTAACGCTTATATTGATAAAATAAACAAATTTTCAATGGACTTTTTTCATGTTGGTACAACTATGTCTGCTTCAGTTCAATATATTCAAATAGTTCAATAAATACCGAAGAAAAAGGTTTTTTTTTAAAAAAAATAAATTAAAATTAAAGTGAATTAATTAATCTCCCACCCCTAAAACGTATAAAAAGACTTTTTAAATTATATGAAGCCACATTTTAAGTTTGTAACTTGCTCCAAAAAAAATTAATAGTATCTGTCTGGAACCTATAAAAATGAATGTATAAAAAATATAAATCTGTGGATTAATTTTTTTTTTTTAAAAAAGAAACAATGTTCCATTGGAACAGTTTATGGTAAATAAACAACAATTCTAACTTCAAAATGGTAAATAAAAAAACCATTCTAACTTCTAAAATGGCAAATAAAAATAATTCTAACTTCTAAAATGGCAAATAAAAAACAATTCTAACTTCTATGTACTTATTTTTGTATGTTCCTTCATAAAACGTTTGAGTAACCTTAATTACGAGTAGAGGCCCTGAAGGAAATGTTCAATGTCACCAGAAAGTTTCGTCTGCATGAGTCTTCTATCATTTCGTCCGTTTTCTTGTAAATTCAGAGGTCTTCGGGATCTTCACAATATATAAACTAAAACAGTTCACACTGTATGAACTAGCAAGATCGATGAACTTATATGATTGTAATATCGCAAAGTGGTGGAGCCACCTTGCGACGAAGAGTATGCAGTACGGAACAGTCTCTTCATTGCGCTTCTATTGTGATCTGTGAGGAGGGCCCTCCTCACAGGTGCCTCACCGATCTCCGTGGCTGTTAAGATTGTTGGCTCTTCGGAGGTTGAGGGTACAAATCACACCCGGAGCAAAAATTTTCTAGTCGAATATTCTCGTGGAAAAAGATTGCCCCGAAGTAATGCGAAAGCAGTTGTGGAGCATAAATTTGATGTATATAAAAAATAATTGATTAATTCATTTAAAGAATAACAGCCATAGTTTAAAAACACCTTGACCTTTGACTTCTTGTTCTGACAATTTGTTCTTAATAAGGCGAATTAATAGATACTCGTAAAACACACATTTTCGATTTCGAAATATTGTTGTTATTCTACTTCTGGAACACGAGCTGGCAACTTTATCTGCCTACAGGTTTTACATTAAACTTCATTTTACGACTTTTGGTAATGAAAATAATTTTCCTCAGACGTATTCGTCGTAGACCGTATTTATCTCGGACATGACCATAACCTCCCCTGCCACTTCCCTGCAATCAACACATGGCATCTCCAAGAGAACTTTTATCCGCGTAATCAACAAGAGCGCCGCTGTCTAAATTCAGTCCTCTGACGGGAACTGGTCAATTCAACTGGTTAAAGTTGACTGCGTATTTCATTTTGAATTTCAACAATAATAATCGAAGGATTAACTGTCTTCATTAAGACATTTCAGACAATTTGTAGACATTTCAAACAATTTGTAAAGGAGGGAGTTTAATTGCAAGAATAACAAGTGGTGTTATTCAACGTCTTTGACAGATGTCATAGTTCTTGAGACCCTCGTCAACTCTTCAAATGGATGTGCTTATATGATGACCGATATTGAAAAGTTTAACAGCATATAAATAATTTTACATTCTCATGTATCTGGATAATGTCACGGCTTCCTGTGCAATTGATGTGCTTATATGATGACTGATATTGAAAAGTTTAACAGCATATAAATAATTTTACATTCTCATTTATCTGGATAATGCCATGGCTTCCTGTGCAATTGATGTGCTTATATGATGACTGATATTGAAAAGTTTAACAGCATATAAATAATTTTACATTCTCATTTATCTGGATAATGCCATGGCTTCCTGTGCAATTGATGTGCTTATATGATGACTGATATTGAAAAGTTTAACAGCATATAAATAATTTTACATTCTCATGTATCTGGATAATGCCATGGCTTCCTGTGCAATTGATGTGCTTATATGATGACTGATATTGAAAAGTTTAACAGCATATAAATAATTTTACATTCTCATGTATCTGGATAATGCCGTGGCTTCCTATGTAATTGATGTGCTTATATGATGACTGATATTGAAAAGTTTAACAGCATATAAATAATTTTACATTTTCATGTATCTGGATAATGCCATGGCTTCCTATGTAATTGCTGTGCTTATATGATGACTGATATTGAAAAGTTTAACAGCATATAAATAATTTTACATTCTCATTTATCTGGATAATGCCATGGCTTCCTGTGCAATTGATGTGCTTATATGATGACTGATATTGAATAGTTTAACAGCATATAAATAATTTTACATTCTCATTTATCTGGATAATGCCATGGCTTCCTGTGCAATTGATGTGCTTATATGATGACTGATATTGAAAAGTTTAACAGCATATAGGTAAATAATTTTATATTCTCATCTATCTGGATAATGCCATGTCTTCATTTTACTAATTATTGAGGATAAGCATGTTCGTATTTTTGATAAGTATTGTTATCATAAACGATTTGTGTTCGATGTAGGTATTAATTTAAGTAAAAAGTTAAAAACCTGTGTAATTGATGTGCTTATATGATGACTGATATTGAAAAGTTTAACAGCGTATAAATAATTTTACATTCTCATCTATCTGGATAATGCCATGTCTTCATTTTACTAATTATTGAGGATAAGCATGTTCGTATTTTTGATAAGTATTGTTATCATAAACGATTTGTGTTCGATGTAGGTATTAATTTAAGTAAAAAGTTAAAAAGCTGAACTTTTTCATTAGAATGCATTTCATAATCCGTCCTGTCCTATTCGAAAACATAATACCTCACGGGTTACAATGCATTTTAGCATAATCCAAAATATATTAAAAAGTTGAGCATGGTACGCTGAAAATTTGATTCGCACAGATTATCCTATAATACTTCTTATATAATGTTTATTTAGCCTTTGTCTCAAATGTTTTTTTCAACTATTTGTCTTTCAGAAAATACTAAATATTGAAGAGATGCTCGGCGTTTTCGGCACTATATCCAACTACAGCATTCTTTAGCTTTAGATTTCGTTGGTCACAGAATTACAAAGAAAATGTTTCCTAATGAATTTCATTTTCCGTCTCAATCAGTTTATTAAATTCTTAGAAGCTTAATATTAAAAAGCTCAGGGAAAATACCAAAGAACCTTTGTACAATCATTTTAATAATCAATAAATACCTAAACAAATTATATTCAAAAATCGTGAAAGTTTTTTTTTTTTTTTCAAAACGTGTAGTTAGATATAATTTTCAAAGTTCACTCAACTTCAAAACTCACACTCTTACTTGGTGAAATGACGTAGAAAATTTTATTCGAAGTTCACCTTAAAAGAAATTAAAAATGACAACAAAATTATTTGTTCTCGCATCCACATGTCCCCCCCAAAAAAAACTGGGTTAAACGAGTGCAGTGCCTGGAAACTGGGAAGGACGTTAAGTTTGGCTCGAGGTTTGGGAGGACGGGGGTCTCTCAATTGAATAGGAGAAAGCCCTCTCTTCCATTTTAACGTTTTTATTTTGTGCGAAACGTTGAAAAGGGGGCGAATAGGGTGACGATAGAATGGTAGGGAGGTGTAAAGAAATACCGGACTGTCGGGGGCGTGGAGGGAAATTTCCTCCGGGAATGCAGGCAGGTGGAACACCAAGGTTCAAGGACATTTTTGCTATTTGAAAATGCTACAATATTTGTTGTGCCTTACAACTCTTTCCCTACTTCACCCTCTCACGAAAGGGGGATCCCCTTCTACTCTGTCTTTTACAAAAGCCTTTAGGGTTTGTTGCTCAGTTTAAAATTTAACAAAGTTCGTTTGGGAGATTCCTGAGATTCCTTTTTTCCTTTAAAGAAAAACCGACACTGTCTGTACAATGTATGCATAGCTGATACTAACTATAAAATATGACTGAGAGACAACCACAGCCGGAGGACTGGCAGTGGTTGTCAGAACATCAAATAATATGTGGGAAGAACATATTATGTGTTCATGAGCAAGTTTTTTTAGGAGCCTTCGTTTGGCCTGTCTGCTGGTTCCACGATAACAGTCGAACTTGTGCGATTTTGTTGAAACTTGATATGGACATTCAGATAATTGGCTAGTTAGTTTTTGGTCCACCCAAATACATCATAAGTACATGGAATTAGTTTTTTATACAACTTTAATGGAGACCACTGTTTCAATTTTTGTGCCTTTTCAATAATATTATCACAATCTTTCAAAATCGCCTCTTTTACGACCACATAAGCCCCGCCGATATTGTGGCGCAATCGGATTGTATCAAGCGAAAGCACTTAGAGTGACAGCGAGCAATTGTTCAACGCCCCTTTACAGACACGTCTACCCAACCACCGCTGCGCTGGCTCAAAGTAATCAAATTAGTACTCTTTCGACCCAAATACTATGGACATAATAAACGTTCATTCTGTTTCATCAAAATCAGAGAACAGCGAACACAAATACAAACGTTTAAATTTTTATTGTGGAGTTAAAATAAATCTCAGTTCCTTCGATCAATAGTAGGGCAAGTTTAAGTTTCATTAAAATTTGGACATTTTTTGGCCCAAAAAATTGTCTGACTGGAACCCGAAACCCAAAATAAAGTTCAAATATGTCATTTCCTATTGCTTTCAGGCCATATTTCCACAAACTTCATTTTTGAAGTTTGGAAATATTTGGAGCCATGGGATCCAAAAAAACCGATATTTCCGACGTATGATATTCAACGTTCTACGCTCCACGTACGCACGGAATCGTGTGCAGAGCTCTGGGAGCCAAACTGATGGTTTATCTCTTATTTTGTCTACGATTTTGTTGATTCTTGTTATTGACATCTTTGTTTATCAAAAATAAAAAAAAATCTGCTACTATGTCACATGGGTTTACTGGCTAAAAAAATAGCCCCACCCCAAAAAAAATCGAGGAAGGGTAATATTTTTTTTCTTTGCGACGATTCCAAATCTGGGGTGTAATTAGAACCTAAATTTGACATACATACCAAATTTCTCTGGCTCTTACCATTCTCTTTTTAGACAGGATTAATGAAAATCGCTAAAAAGAGGTGAAAAACGACAGCGGTATATTTGATTGCACCCAAATGTTTTGAACCTTACTGAGACCCCAAATATGATATACATACCAAATTTCAAGTCTCTAGCTTTTCCTATTCTCTTTTTTAGAGAGGATTAGCGAAAAACGCTAAAAAGGGGCAAAAACCGCCAAGGGTGTATTTGATTGCGCACAAAAGTTTCAGGGCACAATTAGAACCCAGATGAGACCTATATACTAAATTTCATCCAAATCGGTCAATGCTCATTGGCAAAAATGCCCATCAAGAAGTATGGCGCGCGGTGGACGGCGCGGCGCCGGCGGACAAACGGTTTTATTCGATTTTTGGATTCTACGTAGCTTGCAACGTAAAATATTAAATTTTTGCAGGAGGGCATTTTTTTTCTCGTGACGATTCCAAAGGTTCATTATTGCAAATAATAAACCAATTTCAAAAGAGAATATTTTTTGTATCAATTTAATTGCAGTTGATACATGAGCGCTTTCGTCTGTTATGATATTTTTGAGTAAACTGAAATTTATTTTACAGACGAAAGCGCTCGTTACTCCCCAATCTACTTGCAGTTCAAACAATTTTTTTTTAATATTTTGATTTTTTCATAATGACTGCAAACATCCTAAATTCCAGCTCAAAATATTTTGGTATATTTAAGATTTCCATTATTTTTCGTGTTTACGGCGACTAAATTTTATTCAGAAAACTGAATTTTTGAAGAAAATATAAAAGATTTATTTTACTTAGAAGTATGAAATGAAAGGGTAACATTATGGAAACATAAAAGATACAAAGATACGTGTTGTGAAAGCAGATAGTAAATTGTAAGGATATTATTTATCTACGTTTATGAAAACTAGAAAGCTAAAATGCCACAATAATTAATCATAGAGAATGCTGTAGAAATGTTGGAGTGACGTCACCAAACCGTCAGGATTCAAATGCCATCAATCATATACATCTATGTAGATGTAAGTAAAGAGAAGTGTTTTATTTTATGATGTGGTTTTGGATATTTTATTTATCTATAGTCTATAGCTGTACATTATAAAACTCAAAACCTAGTAGGTATACTGATTGACTCAAATTCAACGTACCTCCACGATGGTTAAAGTTAGAGATGTAAGAATGTAAGATGTATCTATGTAGATGTAAGTAAAGGGAAGTGTTTTATTTGATGATGTGGTTTTGGATATTTTATTTATCTATAGTCTATAGCTGTACATTATAAAACTCAAAACCTAGTAGGTATACTGATTGACTCAAATTCAACGTACCTCCACGATGGTTAAAGTTAGAGATGTAAGATGTATCTATGATGTAAGTGAAGGGAAGTGTTTTATTTGATGATGTGGTTTTGGATATTTTATTTATCTATAGTCTATAGCTGTACATTATAAAACTCAAAAAATAGTAGGTATACTGATTGACTCAAATTCAACGTACCTCCACGATGGTTAAAGTTAGAGATGTAAGATGTATCTATGATGTAAGTGAAGGGAAGTGTTTTATTTGATGATGTGGTTTTGGATATTTTATTTATCTATAGTCTATA
>CM022874.1:15019554-15068386 GCA_012654025.1 Pachypsylla venusta | reverse complement strand
AATGTACGATGTCACTTTAGCAGCACATAAGGACCATGTCAGCACTGACTGCAGTCTCATTCTACATCGGACTTCATAAATTGTATGATGTCACATTGGCAGCACATCATGACTACATCAATGCCGCCTGCAGTCTCATCGTCCATCTGCTTCCAAATGTACGATGTCACTTTAGCAGCACATAAGGACCATGTCAGCACTGACTGCAGTCTCATTCTACATCGGACTTCATAAATTGTATGATGTCACATTGGCAGCACATCATGACTACATCAATGCCGCCTGCAGTCTCATCGTCCATCTGCTTCCAAATGTACGATGTCACTTTAGCAGCACATAAGGACCATATCAGCACTGACTGCAGTCTCATTCTACATCGGACTCATTAATTGTATGATGTCACTCTTTATTTTCTGTGAAATATCTTAGTAAGTACCTATTTGTTTATTTTCTACGTAAGACGTTTTGAGCTTTTCATTATTTTCTGTGAAATATCTTAGTAAGTACCTATTTGTTTATTTTCTACGTAAGACGTTTTGAGCTTCTCATATAATTTTCTTAGAATTAACGTTTCATTTGAGTAGGTAGCTGACTTCACAAAGGTTACAAATTAATGCTTTTGAAATACCAATTAGAAATAAACTGTGCATAATAACATAAAGAAATAAATCTGTTTTAGTTTTAAGCTCTCTAATGAGGACAATTTGCTACGCCCTGTATTTAAATTTTAGAAATAATTTTGTCTGAATATAAGTATCAAAATGTCCCGTTTATTTTCAATTATTTTATCATTCCTAATAAACTGTGCATAATAACACAAAGAAATAATTCTGTTTTAGTTTTAAGCTCTCTAATGAGGACAATTTGGTATGCCCTGTATTTAAATTTTAGAAATAATTTTGTCTGAATATAAGTATCAACATGTCTCGTTTATTTTGAGGAAATTTCAATTATTTTATCATTCCTAATGTCCCGCCCCCGACCTCATAAATTGTATTGTTGAATAATAAAATCAAAGTTTTATTGCATTGAATACAATGTCATTAATGTAGTGGCGCAATCAATGGGTGGGGGGCAGGGTTCTAACCCCATTCCCACCAAATTGCTACTATTAATATCTAGATTTCGTGCTTCATACGGTTGTCATCTTGGCCATCTAACATTTTATTCATTAAAGATCAAATGTATAGAGATTACCCCTCCTTATCATCAAATCGAACAACCTAGCCGCGCACAGCATGAATATTGCTTTCTGCATAACAATCACAAAGTGTCGCTTACGGCGTAAATACAGAGGGCGAAATTTTCTTTTCATCATACCTATTTAACTTTTGTATTGTAATTGTTGGAAATTACAGTTCGGATTCTTTGAAAGTTAAATTAGAGTTGATCGGAACTAATGACAATTCCTTTAAGGGCATAATTTTCAGAATAAAAAAGAAGACATGTCCAAAAATGTTTCCTCTGTGAGATTTTTTTTTGCACGTGAAATCATTTCGATTCCATTGTTCAAAACTTTCTCTTATTGCTATTGATAAGCAATTTGTTATTGCTACTTATAATAGTTTTTTTGTGACTTGTCCCTTAATTATCTGGAAGAAATCTAAGCCCTTGATGAAGCTTAGGATCTCCGTGGCCGAGTTGTTAAGTCCAAGGACTCTTGGTCCGGAGATTTTGGGTTAAAATACCACCCGGAACAAAAATTTTCTGATCGAATTTTCTCGTTTTCGGTATAGTGAGGTATGACTTTATTTTTTATGCATATTGTTTTATAGGAAAATGCCTGAAAAGGGATTCAACTTTTTTAATGACTTCAAAATGAGCTGAAATTTTAACCTCCATCAACATTATACTATTTCATGACAAACTTCTTGTAAATTTATATAACAAAGTTTCCAGTTTTTCATCTGAAAATAAATGTGCGAAAAATAATTCCTTGTATAAGTTCAAGCAATTATCCTGTCCCAGTGGTTAACACATCGGCTTTTTGTCTACTTTTTTTTTTGTCTTTTGATCATTTTCCAGGAGAGCTATTTTTAACTTTATTTTTTGAATAACTTTGGAATGATTTGAGTTAAAGTTTAAGTTAAAGTTACAGTATTACTTAAATTACTTTATATCGGAAAAAAGGTAATTTCCTTATCTTTAACTGTATCTTTGTTTTTTTCCTACTGATGACGGATTTCTGCAACAAAATTCCGAATTTTATACGGTTTTGTTTTTCGGGAATAAAGTTACAATTTATTATGAAACGTTTTTACCCCCAATTAATGAAAAAACTAAGACGAATCTTATATAGAAAGAATATGATAAACGAATATGACACGTTCTAATTATAAAAATAATAAAGAAACCTTGCCTGATTTTAGGTCACCATCTAAGAAATACTTTTTTTTAAAAAAAAAAATCAATGGTCATTGTAATATTAGGAAACTGTTTCTCACGTTATTTTTTCAACTAACACCCTATTTGCATGTGTAACACTGAGCTGCCTGTCTCGGTAGCTCAGATGTTAAGTACACGCCTGGTAAACAGGGAGCGCTGATGATACCCCCAGCAATTTATTATTGCACTTTCCTTTGTCTCAATTCTCTTAAAGTAATACCGACTTTACACTTGGCCAGTTTGTAAAAAGGGAATATTTAGCGATTTTCCTTAGAAAAAACGCTTTCTTCTGTCTCAATTCTCCTAAAGTAATTCCGACTTTAGAAAGTGTAAAGTCGGAATTACTTTAGGAGAATTGAGACAGAAGAAAGCGCAATAATAAATTTAAGTGTGGCATGAATAGCAACAAGTACAAACTTGGTCCTAATAATTGATATCGCTACGTTCATGGGCGGATTTTTTTGGAAAAGTGGTTGTTTGGAACTTTTTTTTTCAATGATATAATTTTTTGGTGTTTTTTTTTACTTGCTAAGCAAGGGGTTACTAAATCACAGGCTGGACATCCATGAAAAATGAGGCTTGCTCAGGGCTTTAACCTTAGACAAATATAGAATTTTTTTCCAAACAGAAAAAGCCAGGTGGATATTATGTAGGTAAAATAGCTTTTGTAACCTTAAAGAGGAATTTGGTTCATGAATATGCGATTATCAAGTTGAACTCCTATGACACTGTGAAAGCATTCAAGTAAAATCGATATTGTATTTCAATCCTTTCATTGAATTTACCTCAAAATAATATATTGTATCCTATCAGCTGAATTTGTTTTCAATATAGAAGCTGTCAGTTTCTTGTATTTGTTTTCCCTTTCTCTCTCGAATTTTCTATTTCCAAAAAGATAATAACAATATAACTCCGATGCCATCAAATGGTGAGTTCGTGAAGAGGAACTTGTCAGACGTAAGTTCACGGTCGATTTAGGTTAGGGATTAGGTAATTGAAAGCTTATCCTCTTCCACCAAGTACCCACATAGTCCAAAAGAGCTTGTTAGCATGGGGCGGTTATTTTTATTAATAATTTTGAAAATCGCTGAAACGCTTATTTTTTTATTCCGAAGGGGAAACTTCTTCGATCTTCATTTAATTCTTCTAAAAAAAATAGACTCTTGAGTGGGAGGAATCCAACCACTAGGCGATGTTAATGCCTGAAGTATTTTCCACCACCTAACCCTTAGAGCTCTATTTTTTCGTGGTCAAATAATCAAATGAATGATGAAAAAATCCTGCCTGCCTCTTTGGGGATCGTACCCACGCCCTCCGGGTTTACCAGGTGAGCGCTTAACCAATGATCTACCGAGGCAGGTTATTTAATTCGTAATGTTGTTGTGATGTCTCTAAGATTTCTCCATGAAACTGGTTCATCTATCCCTCTTAGGATCAAATTTGAAATCGAAAATAGAACTACACCTTTTTTAATACATTTTTGAGAAAATGAAAGTAATTTGAGATCTGTACTCAAAGCAGGGCCATACTTATCACATGTTAAACTTGAGCATTAACAACGCGTGATGTTTCGATGTTTTTTAAACTTTGAAATCGCGTCCGGGTATGAGGTACACGAAGAATAGACTACAGAATAGTGAGGATTCTGTGATAACTCGTAATGTTGTGATGTCACTAAAATAAGCCAAATACAAACATACATTTCCATACATGTTATTTATAAATAGCATATTATTTCTAAAAGGCAATATTTATGAGCAATACCAAAGTGTTCCTATGTCTTCAAGATCCTTGAGAATAACTCCATTGGGAGAATGTGGTCTTTTGGCCGTCTGATTATTGCAGTCTTAACTTCAGTCAGTTAATTTGTTGCTCCGATTGTTTCTACTTCAATCGCTGCAAAGCGTATTGGCTTCATTCAGAGAGTTTGGTGCACTGACGGTCTAAAATCCTTAACCAGACTCCATTAAAATCTTCAGCAAAAGATAACTGTTAGGTTTTACTCATTCCATTATTATTGCTTCATCTCCAAATATGAGCAACTTTTTATTTCCTTTATCTTCCCAACAAAGTTTTCACACACTCTCATCTCTCCTCTTCTTTATCTCCTTTGTTCCCTCCTTCATCGTGTGTTATCGCTTCCTTTTATTCTACCATTCTCTTTTCATACTTTTTAAATGGAAAATTCAATATTGTGCAAACAAGTAATTTAAACTACTTAGGAATAGCTCTTTAAATTTATTTATCCTCTTATCATCGCACAAAACTCTCTCCATTTTTTTCCCAAAGAGTTGTGGGTGACCATACGTACACTCACAGTGCGACTTCACAAATTCTAAACAACTAACACATCAAGTGACCAGACAATCGGACAACTCCTGGTCCACTAAAAATCAAGATTATTATACAAAATGAAAGACCCTCCGAGTATCTAGCTCTTATCCGCAAAAATATCAGAATAGCCTCTGGTCTGATCATTGGCTACTATAGTTTGGGGAGACGCATATAAAATAAGCATTTCCAAGCATAAAACACAGCACATCATTAAGGTAATCATCGACGAATCAAAGTCTAATTATTTATTCCACAAAATCAATATAATATATCAGGCCCGTAGCCAGAAATTTGGTTTGGTGGGTCTAGTTATACATTTTTTGAGGGGTGGGGGGGATGAAAATGGTTTAGGGATGTCTTGTATAAATATATTTTATCAAAGTTTTGGGCTGGTAAGTGAAAAACTGCTTTACTATTATCATTATCCTCAGTGTAATTTTTATTGTCATTTGTCAGTCACGCATGTATTGGGTAAGAATAATTATTAGTTATAAAAAAATTAACAGATCTTATATTCAGTAAAACGATTTTGTACTCTCTTTTTTTTCATAGCTTTTTCAAGAATGTGTTTTTCACAAAATTTTAGGATTCGCGGAATTTCGGGGGGGGGGCTGTAATATATTATGTATTGGCTTACTATTTGCAATAATAAACTTTCTGAAACGACAATGAAAAAAATACCCCTCATAATTTTTTAACCATATCTTCACCGCTCTTTGGTACGACACAAAAGAATTGTGTGACATTGTTCGTTTTAATGACGGTTGATTCATCGAAAAACGGTATTTTTTTATATCAAGTCTAGGTGGAAGGTTATAATAAACTTATCAAGATAAACTTATTATTTTAACCTCGGAACTCCTGAATATATTGAGTGATAAAACAACTTAACGTTTTAGGTTATTAAAAAGGACTGCAAAAGAATACAAGAGTATATACATTAATTAATGTTTTATTTTAATATAATGTTCAACAATAATGTGAAAGACAATCATACCAAGGCTTTTATGAATAAAATGTAAAAGAAGAAGTAGGCACTACTGATGCTATATCTATCTACTAGAAAAATAAAGAGCTATAGTCGATTGACATAGACATCGGAAAGGCAAAAGTTCAAAATAGAATCCTTCACGGAACAAAATCGTAAATTTTGAATCAGTAGTATGTACTTGAATACGAATATTACAAGTAATAAGTATCTTTTCAACAGGAATGTGTTCATAAATATTTATGTAAGAGTATCCGAGAGGATGCACAACCGTAGTATTAATTGTCGAAATCACAACCAAGTTATCGGGCAATATCCGTTTAATAAACCCATTCCTGTGAAGATTAATAAAAATAGGTGAAATCCTTATGATGACCGGTTCAAGAAAGATGTATACTATTCTTGGGCTATCAAAATCTTTTAGAAAATCTTATAGCAACCTAATTGCACTATATTTTTAAACCTGCAACTGGAAATGAGAGGAGAAGTTGATTTTAAGAAGAACAAAAACATTTAATGAGGCGGTTTATTGGATAGACAATCATCCACGAACCAAAAAGATAAAGAATAGGTATATAATTTTTTTTACGATTTACCTACGTAAATAATAAGAGCTGTTTCGACAGCTGAATATGCACTTCATGCTGCATGCAAATCAAGTGACTGTGATAGTATCAAATTTTGGACAACATGCACCCGACAGTAAATTTTTTTAAAACAAAAATGGTGATTTAAGACAATTATTTCTCGTATTTCAATTTGACTTGAATGTTAACGATAACAAACGAAGGATTTGTTATCTACCTATATTCAAATAATTCGCCGATGTAGAATAAGGATCGACAAAGGAAGTGGAGATAGCAGATTCTTTGTAAATGAGCAAGTTGACGAGTTTTGCTGTAAGTTTTAGCAAGTCAAATTGAACACACTTAAGAATGATGGATCTACAGAAGCAACTTTTGCTGTTAGAAATGCGTGCATACAGAAGAGCAAGCCTTGAAGTACAATACATTCCAATGCCTGAAAACATAAAAAATATTAGTAGAATATTAGTTCGTCTTAATGATGATAAAGACCACACAATCTAACAACATCATTGATCTTTTATATTAAATTTGTCATAATTCATTATATTTACTCTCTCTCAGATCTGGATTATGGGTAGGGGGCAGCTACCCACAATTTTTTTTTTTCCATTAGCCATTGTGGAGCTATGTTGATTATAAATGAGTGAATTATCTACTGGGTTTTGACAGGTAATGTGTAAAAAATTGAGCCGCGGAATCAATACTCTTACATTCAATTTACATCAAATCTGTTGATTTTAAGGATACTTTTCGTCAAAATATTTGGATACCTCTTGGATTTTTTTGGGGAAATCGTCGTTATTATAATATTGGACGATCTAAATCTTTTTTTGGAGAAAAGTCTCCTTTATAATAGGGCTTGAGGTTTCCTTTTTTTTTCTTTTTTTAATTGTTGATTTGCCAGGACCTCAATTTCCATTTACTGTGAAATATACTTTAATGCTAAGTGTGTTAAAAGTCAATTTAAAAATAGGCACAATTTACCTTAGTTTCTATTGCTTTACTGTCTGGGTCATAAAAATGCAATTTGAGCTTTGACTTTCCATCGTCAGATGAGCCGCGTAAATTTGAAAATTTATATCGCCATACATAATTTTGAGTGGTTGTATCATACAAGGCGAACCCGTGATTCCAGTTCAGTGTCAACCCCGCATTTCTTCTTGTATCCGAACACAAAACGTTAAATGTGATGCTCTGAAATAGTAATCCAAAGTTTAGATGAGCCGCGTAAATTTGAAAATTTATATCGCCATACATAATTTTGAGTGGTTATATCATACAAGGCGAACCCTTGATTCCAGTCCAGTGTCAACCCCGCATTTCTTCTTGTATCCGAACACAAAACGTTAAATGTGATGCTCTGAAATAGTAATCCAAAGTTTGAGTCAACAAAACAGACGATCACAACGTGACGTGAAGCGAATTCCAAACTCATGATGCCTTTATTTGCTTTTTAATAATTGCAAATTTTTAATGATGATTTGAACCTTTGAAATCGTCTTTCAGTCTGCACGTTCATAACAATTCATGTACTAGGGTTAGATTACGTTTATAATATTTTAGCCGCGTAAATTTGAAAATTTATATCGCCATACATAATTTTGAGTGGTTATATCATACAAGGCGAACCCTTGATTCCAGTCCAGTGTCAACCCCGCATGTGAACATTCAACATTCCAGTCCAGTGAACACGAATCTCAAAAACATAAAATGAGATTGGATGCTTCAAAGATGACAATCTTAAGTAGAGGGTAAAATTGAGGGTACACAGAGCAGACGAAGAGAAATGTGGATGGATGATCTAAATCTAAAGGAATGAACGAGGATAAAAAAAAAATAGGGAGAGCTAAAAAGAGCGGCCGAAAATCGAGTGGAGTGAGGACGCAGGATAGATGCTCCAATATTAGCAACCTTCTGAAATGTGAAATGGCTCCCATATTCCGGATGTTGACGCCTTCGTCTATTTTTTAAAAGCCTTTTGTTTCGAAGATGATCTTTTCGAATACAAAACTTTATTTCCATCTGACATTGCATGCCCATTAAAAAAAATCTACTCAACACAAAGCACGCCTTTTTCTGAAACGACTCTCCAAAAAAATAATTTGGATATTACTTGAAACGAACATTTTATTTTATGAACTAATGTTAAAAGCATGGTTCGTTGATTTCACTGAAAAATTATTTGATTTCCGATCGGCTTGCTTATGGAATAATTTTACGAAAATATGAACATTGTGGTAGACTAGTATTGTATGTAATACTTACACCTAATTTTATGACTGCTGTACAGATTGATGTATGCCAGGCACTTTCGATTCTTAACAACTCATGGCGGGTTTCCACGGAAAAATATTTTGACTCTTCACCACTAGTCTGCAGAAGGAAACAATGCTGTCGTTCATCTACATTTTCCGATTCTTTAATTATCCTCAACATTGATTGGTACACCTTGAACTTGGTCTTGCATTTGTTCGATTCTTCCAATGTGAGCTTTAATGTAAATCAAGCAAAAAGAATTACTTATTTTTTTATTTTTTTTTTAAAAAAAAAAGAGAATTGTAAAATAATAAATAATTTAAATATTTAGACAATATCGATTGGGATTAAATATAAAGGTGGCAAGCTTTCGATAGTACTCAGACTATCATCGTCAGGCCGATATTGACTCCACGTCTATCAAAAGCTTGCACTATCAAAAACTTGCACCTTTAAATTTAATCCGAATCGATATTGTCTAAATATTTAAAGAATCACTTATAATTGAATTCATTTTCTTTCTGATGATGAGGTGTAAACACTGAACATCATAATCCGATATTCTGATCTTATTTTGATGGAACATTAAGCATTGTAATTACATTTCTGATTTTTTTTTTTTTTTCAGTCCATTGCACTGTGATGCATGTGACACTATCTCTATACTCCAACGAGATTCACCCCCGTAGGTGCTGCCACATATTGTCACCTTAAAATCACTCAAACTTTTATAATGATGTTAGAAGCTTGCTTTAAAAATTCTTCAAAGAAATGGATTTAAAGTAAGTTATTCGCAAGAAAATTAAACCCGGAGCCCAAACTTACCGGAGGGTTGTCAAATAATAGAACTTCAGATCCCTTCAAACATAAAAATCTTGGCCTATAATTTTGCCAGGAAGTATTTCTGTTGAGGATACCCTCATTGACCCATCCCATATATTCTAATCTCTCGCCACCCTGTACATTCCTGTTGAGCAATTTAATCTGAAATTATAGAGAGAACAATGTTAGATTCTCAAATCATAGTTTTGTGTATAAGTATAGCTGCCGTTAGGACATACTGTATATATTACGGGCAAATTTATGTACAAAATGTAAGTATAGGTAACTTATCTTTTAAAGTTTTGAACAGTTCTGTAAAGCTCTATAGATCTATACTTCGTAGGACTTGTGGTTTGGTGCCTTTTAAGTCAAATCCAGCTTATATGAAAGATGATAGAATGAGGAACACTAAAGTGGGGTTGCAGAATATGTTATAACCAGCTTGTGATAACTCATTACTTGTAGACATAAATTTAATGTTTGACTCCAAATAAACAATTTCATTCAATTATTTTCAGTAATTTCACCTGTGTAGAAATTACTGAAATTAATTGAACACATAAAAGTACCAGTTTGAACCTACCCTCCAAATTTGGGCCAAATCGACACTTACTGTTTTGGCTGGAAGAAATTAAATAAAATGGACAATAATTTTTTTCGTATATTCGTGAGCTAAATTCCTCTTTGGGGCTATGTAAGCCCCTGCACCTAAGCCTCTTATGGGTTTTTTGTGCTTGATGGACAATAATAGAAAGGAAATAATTCAACAAAATCGGATGAGCGATACAATAGTTATGCTGAGGAAGCTATGCTGACCAACTTGGCAGGTCTTATAAAGTCCCGCCGTAGAAATCGGCCACAAGCCTTGCGCAACCTTAATCTGGTCTTGTCAAAACATACCCCCTAAACATGATTCAACGTTTAACATTTCCATTCATAGCATATTTATTTTTCGAGATCTCATATTGCTAAACAAAATATTAGTTGATATTTTAGACAAGTTTTACGTGAATTTTATGCTGATTTCCAAACATCTGATAGTTTGGTGAATTTACCTGTAAAGCTGTCAATGCTAAAATGTTATCGGTAACGTATTTGAGCCATTGGGATAAAATAGCAGAATCATCGCAATGAATAATGCCTGATTTTAAACCATTCAGTCCTCGAATTTCAAAAGCGTTGGGTCTAAGCTTGTCTGTACCAAACATGTATCTTGTAATATATGCCATCACCAATGGAACTGTAAAATAAATAAAAAAAAAAAAAAATTAGAAATCATAAATTTTGTATTTTATTACAAGAACCTCAATTACATTCAAGGGTCGAGGGGTATGTATACATGGTATTTGAGTATTATGTATCCATGGTTGGGACCGTATGCCTTCGTGATAAAACACGTTATCCCAAAAATAAAAAAAATTATTATGTTGATTATTTAGTGTGTTTCAGAGGTTTCAAACTCAAACTCTAAGGTGACACATTACAGTGGAAATTACTATTCCCCCTCCCCATAAAATTATGAATATATTAGGCTAAACCAGATAAAAACATAATAACAAAATTGGAGGGGCGCAAAGTTGGTTGGTCCTGTAGAATTAGGTAAAGTAAAAGTTTCAATAAATTAACAGTAAAGTTTTATTAAATTAGATAAATCCAGGTAACAATGGAGGCCTACATTTATCACTAAATATACACCTACGTCCTAAATACACACGTGGATTTCTGTCCGTTCGTCTATCACAGGGTCAAAGATTGCGACAGAATGTCAACGCCAGAAAAATCTCAGGAACCTTAAGAGGCTGGGTAGTTGTTTTTCTTTTAAAGATTTTGTTAGATTGTGGTCTCAATATTAATATGATTGCTCTTCAGAGAGAGAGAGAGTAAACTTAAAATTCACCAAAAAGAAATACATCTACAACTTGGTGTCGGAAGGCAGACACCGCATTGGTGTTGCCTTCCGACACAGTACTTCCTTTCTCTTTTCTTTTTTTCCTACTTAAATTTTATAAAGGAGGTTTTGAATAATGTTATAGGATCCTCGGACGACCGCTATTACAATTTCCTCTGTGAGCAATGAGCACAGTACAATTTCCAATCATGTCGCGTTTGTACTGTGTGACCATCCAAAGACTTCTCACCTGTTATGACATCTGTCCACTTCTTTGTGCTGGCTGGATTTATATCGAGAGTGGAAGGTCTTATGTTATTTGTTGTTCGAATAAGTTTTTCATTATCTAATGGCTCTTGTTGCATATTTTCTTTAATTATAATTTGATTGTCATCTGTAAAATAATTATAGGATGTTGTTAGCGTCGAAATTATAGGCGTACTCTTTTCATGACCAAAATCTTAACAAGACTTCGGCCTAAGGTCATTCGAGACATTACTCGCCATTCGCCAGAACCTTACAATTCAGCTACCCACATTGACCACCTCACCCAGTCTAGGTAGAGTGGGAATTGCCAGCAACACAGTTGCTTGAATGGAGTAACAGAAGCGTAGTGTTTAACTGTAAGCATGACCATATCTCCTGCATTACCTACATTAGAACAGTGTTCGCGTGGCTACGCACAATATTTTCTATATGACACTTACTGGATTTGGTGAGGAAGGGAGTAGCAGAAGCGTAGTGTTTAACAGTAAGCATGACCATATCTCCTGCATTACCTACATTAGAACCGTGTTTGTGTGACTACACAATATTTTCTATATGACACTTACTTGGATTTGGTGAGGAAGGGAGTAGCAGAAGCGTAGTGTTTAACAGTAAGCATGGCCATATCTCCTGCGTTACCTATATTAGAACAGTGTTTGTGTGACTGCACAATATTTTCTATATGACACTTACTGGATTTGGTGAGGAAGGAAGTAGCAGAAGCGTAGTGTTTAACAGTAAGCATGACCATATCTCCTGCATTACCTACATTAGAACAGTGTTTGTGTAGCTACACACAATATTTTCTATATATGACACTTACTGGATTTGGTGAGGAAGGGAGTAGCAGAAGCGTAGTGTTTAACAGTAAGCATGACCATATCTCCTGCATTAAACAGAATGTTGATAGCCTCCTCATGTGTACAATGATTAATAACTTCACCGTTCACTGAAATGACAATAATTATAATTTAGTCACCAGAGACTATTTCAATATAAATTCAAGTTAGTATTACTAGTCTTGCACTTGTATTTTGTATAGTTTTCTATACAAATTACAAAATACAAGAACAAGAATAGTAATATTATCCTTAGTTGTTTGTGTTATTTTCAAAGAACTGAACCTTCTTTTACTTCGTTACATATTGAAAAATAATTATTTCTGTTTAAAAAAGAAGAAAAATTTGAATAGTTAGGTTTTCATAACATTGAAAAATATATTTGTGGATCCAACATATAGATCCTTCTTCCAAAAAAGATGGCCAATTAGGTTAAAGAGAAATAGGTCAAGTTTTTCTTTTGAAAGCTTCTTATTTTTTACATAATTTTAATCTTCGTGCACAGGGGCGTACACAGGATTTTTTTTCGGAGGGGGCTGGGCAAACCAAGTAGGTACCATAACAGCGTCGTGGTGTTGAACCCAACCAGTTTCACAGAGAGATAATGTAAACAAATTGTAAATATAGGGCTTTACAACCTCTCTCCATATGTAGTAATCATTTGGGCGTTTTTTTTTTCTTAAGCTACCTTGGTTAATTTTTTTTGTCTAAAACCGCGCCTCCCCCCCCCGCGAACATCAGGCGGCCTTGTTTCAAAGTTAGCATTAGAATTAGGTAACAAGCAAAAATCCCACTGACCGATCGAAGGGGAAAATATTTATCAGATGAAACCTCAGATCAGTTCAATGAAAACCTGCCTGTTAACTCTCCTGTTAACATTTAAGTCTCTTGTTGAAACCCACCCAGTTTATTTTAGTTAAAAATTTAATTATTAAAAACTCTACTCAACTAGTTAACACAAACCACCATAAATAATAATAGGTAATAATAAAAAGCAAGGTAGGTAGGTACAACTTCTTAAAATTTGAAAATATGTAGAAAAAAAGTTAAATCGCCCTAACTTTGCACTTTGTTATGTAAGTATGAAACACCTATCCCAAAAATTGTTTTCTGCGTCACATTGAAAAAGAAGCACAGGGTTTGATGATATACATTCGCGTTTCACATTTGACGGCTTATCTCGAAAAAAAATTCGGGGGGGGCTATAGCCGGCCAGCCCCCCCTTGTGTACGCCCCTGTTCGTGCATGCAACAGGTTTGTACTGTCTCGTCGTAAGTATTACAATCCCCCTCTATAATAATATCCTTAGCGTATCCCTTATTTTTATAGTTGTTCTGGTTTTCCTCAATAGAGAGCAGCTATCTTTATATTTTTTAGTGCTAACACGACTATACTGCTGTTATCGTGTTGATACTCAGTTTTTTTAAAAAAGAAACGGAATGGAAATATGTACCTTTTATGATTGCATCTCCCACGAACAGTTGTCCTGTTAAATCTGCTGATTGGCCTTTGAATATTTTGGAAATAAGAATTGGCAATTTATGTTCCGATCCACCTTTAATACTTACGCCTAAACTTCCTTTGCTATCTCGATTCACTACTATTAGTCGAATCTGTAAAAGACAATATATTTTCTTTTACTCTCCGTATCCTATAAAGTAGTAATGATTAAAAAATAATTGATGAATCGTTAGATATTAAATAACTTTTTAAAAAATGATTAATTAATTAAATTCAAAGTTAAAAATCTCGTTTTATGTACGTTAACTATCAGTGATCCGGGAAATGCTGTATTGAACGTGCTATTCACTCTGATTATATTGAAAACTTCAGTTGTAGACAAACGACAAACAAAATTTTGAAAACATGGTCTCAGCATATTTTTTCATATCTGACTACAATCAAATATGACGATATCTTCTAATATGGTGGCACCAAATAAGAATTTAACTCATTTTTATAGATTACAATCAATTCTGTGTTTTGGCGCCTCCACTAAAAAGTCCTGTTCTGGTATAATGTGTATATTGTATATGTCGCAGTAAACTTGTAGAATCAGTAAGTTTATAAAATTCCTAGGGATTTAGTAAAATCACGGAAAATAGACGAACGCGAGGATTTTCGACAAGTTTACTGAATTGCTTTAGAAATTTTATAAAAACTCGAATAATAGGTTAGAATACCTAGGCTATAAAATCCTAAAGCATTTCAGTAAACTTGTAGAAAATTCTCGCGTTCGTCTATTTTCCGTGATTTTACTAAATCCCTAGGAATTTTATAAAATTACTGATTCTACAAGTTTACTGCGACATATCCACTGACAGTATATTTTTTACTATTATGAAGTTGCTGTTTTCCTACTATAAAAAAGTAAGTAATAATGATTAAAAAATAATTAAAGAATCGATTTTTAAAAAGATGATTCAGAATTCAATTAATTAAATTCAAATTTAATAAAAATCGGTCAGCTTTGACGATGACTGCTTGGCATACTGTTGAAACCTCATGGACTTGAATTATTATTTTTGAAATTATAATTTAAATAATTCAGAAACGACCTTGTCATTTTGGTATTATTATTATAATGATTTTCCTTCCTTTTGCTAGAAAAATACCGTTTTCTTGATTTAAATTTAGACCTCGTTTACTTCATACGGACGATACATAATGTCCGTAAGCGAGTAAGGCAAATGAAAGAGATAATAGTATTAAATATGTGTTATACATTAAGTTGGAATTTTGACAAAAATCAAATAACAACTCCCCCCCTCCAATTATGTATTAAGAGGTGTTTTCCTTACAAAATTTGACCGCCGGAATCAGTTCAGTGCTTTATTCGTGAAAACTTAACATTCCAACGTTAATGATTGCAAATAATAAACCAAAATTTTTAACCACTTAGGTAACAGGCATGAAGGTGTGACTTACGCTTGCATCCTTGGGGTACGCAAAGGTTGTGTTATTGTTTAGCGGCGATATTTGTTCCTTCTGAAGTCTCAAATGTTCAAGTGTCAAATACAGTCTCATTACTGTGGGCTTAGATTTGCCATCACTTACTTTTACCAGTCCACATCTGACCTATAAAGAAAGATAGTATCTTTACACATGTACATAACTCAAGTAATAAGGGGTGAGTGGTATCTTTCACTTGCAGAGGTGAAATGCTTTGTAATTCTGTGATGGTCTTTTTCAAATGTCATAAATATATTAGCATCATGAAATACAGATTCATTAGGTGACATCTACGTGTTTGATGATAACCACTTACCAGATGAATGTGACTAGCCTTTTTTTTTTTTTTTTTTTTTTTTTTTTTTTTTTTTTTTTTTTTGTCAATTTATTATTTTATAAACGATCTATAGTTTGTATTTATCATCATGCCTAAATTTATATTTGAAGGCTAATAATAATAGTCATAGGTAGGTTACTCATCATATAAAATCTGGATGGACGTTGCTCAACCAGTTATCTTTCGGTAACCGGTGTATATATGCTTTTGATAACTTTTAACGTCTTTTAAAATGGTCATTATAGACGAGGGAAACTTATACAGCTACCCACAGAAACCTCAAACAGCCTGGTTTGAGCCGAAATTAGGCACCATCACAATGAATCAAACGTGGTGGTCCACCTTGTCGTTGGCCTTTGCCTAACTTCATGCCAGATTTTACTGGAAATTGGTACATTCAACGTGTGAACTTTAGTTATAACAATCAAACCTGTCGAACCATAGTCTCAGCATATTGTATTTATTACTGTGGAATATGAAGATACCATCTAATACCAATTTATAGGTCACAAGCTCCACCAATACATTCTGTTTATATATTTTTGACTATTCTAAAGATTTGAAGATGCAGTCTTCCTGTACGTGTTTTTCTTTTCAAAATGAGAAATCAATGGAAACAAAAATATGAAAAAAAAAATCTTGTAAAGGAAAAAAATGGAGAGTCGCCAAGCCGAGACTTAGTGGAGACGTCTGTTTATATGATCTATATTTCCCTTTATTGTAAAAACGAAATCCTTTACTGAGATGTCTTTTAAGAGTATCAAGTGAATTTTCCCAGTTGCGGAAGAATAATCTGCGTTGTTGAGACATTTCCGCACGAGAAGCGAAGATTTTCTTTAATTCCTAAAATAGGGGGTTGCGGGACCAATAGACTTTCTAATATTATTGAGAAACATTTTAAATTCATTATTGCTTTGAGAAAGTGTAAACTTTCACAAAAAATCTAAATTTCGTGCCCCCTATCTCAGGAAAGTGTCTGTACTGCCACACCAACAAGCTGCAGTATATCAGCCTAATTGGACAACGCGTAAGGGAATCACACTCAAATTAACTTCACCCAAATCATCATGGATTGCAAAGAAAAATTAACAAAAAAAGAAGATAATCTTAATTGTTATTAGGTAGTAATATAATATAAACCTGCAATCAGTAAAAAAAATGATCGCTTGAATTTTCAATAAACAATAGGCGTCAATTATCGGAGTCGCGTCAGTCAAGAGGTTTCTTCCAGTCAGTCAAGAGAGTCAAGAGGGCATATTTAATGGCAGATTTTTTCTTTAAAAAATTGTTGAGACATTGCTGTAAAAACCTAATATACTCTTATATTGAAACTTTTTAAACCCAACCCGAGGCGTTTCACGCAACCCGTTATAAATAGGAGATCTGGTACTCGTCGAATTGAGAAACCTAAAAATAATTTTATTCCCTCCTCTAAAAGGAATTTCTCACCCCGGAATAGTCGCCTTCAGAGATGGTCGATTTTTTCCTACTAAATAAGGTTTTGCGCCAAATTACTTTAAATTCGGACCACTCATTCAATATAGTTATAATGATGATTAGAAAGCCAGAATATTATTTACCTTTTTGTTACTATCAAATTCCATATTCTCTTCGATGGTTGAAAACATTTTTCTATTGATAATTCTCATGTCCGAATGAATCTGAAAAATGGCAAATCAGCAATGAGTTCGTACTGTGTGAATGTCCTAATCTTCTTCGATGGGTACTATGCAATATATTATTGAGATGCCTTAAAAATGTGAATAATAAAAGAAATATTTAGTTTTCAGACTCCTGAAAAATTGAATTTCCCCAATAAACAGTTGGTGTAAAAAAAAATGTCAAGAGTAACAATATTCACCTCGCCCAAAATATACTTCTCGTAATAATTTAAAAAGAAATATGATGACTTCTTGGCGCTGCGCTGGTAGATTGCTACTAAAAGAATAATAGTCTGCAATTTGGTACCGGATGGCCCAATAGCGCCATGGCCCACCTCCAGGTGGCTAATTCTAATCATTTTCTTGCGTTCAATTTTTGTATTTCTTTGATTTGGTATATATTTTCTTGCGCGATTATTGTGCCTATACTTCGTGCCATTTCCTATGACACCCCAACCGTCTTTCTACGATAAGTAGAATTGGCTGTAGGCTTGACTGTAATTTTAAGTGAGAAAAATATGGAAAAAAAATATTTTTTATGAATTTGGACGTGTCTGGGGAACACATTTAACAAAACGTAGAATTATCGTATTTGGGGGAAACACCATCTAAAACCATAACCAATTGGGAATAAAAATGAAAATTTAAAATGTCCGCTTCGTGTTAATATAGTCGGAAGGTTACTCTTGACGCACGCGTATCTACCAGCACACTTGATCTAATTTTTTTACCCCGTCGACTTTTGGAGGCGACTATAAGTTCACGCTACTACGTATAAAATATAAAGCCCACATTGTATGAGATGTATTTAACCATTATTCATTGGAATCAGTCACTCGTAGAACCCAAGCGACATCATAACAACATCTACTTGTCCTATCAATATTGTTTAAGTGCTGCAAAAGATTCTCTCTCCTCGTAGAATACGGAGTATAGTGACTAAAAGAGTGTAAAAATGAGCATTTTGATAATTTTTTTTTTCTTCAAAATTATTGATTTAATCATTACCAATCCGATTGTGAAATATTCAACAAAAGTCACTCCACATATTTTTCCCGTGGCTGTAGAGAGACCTGAAAAGTGCACTTTGTGACGTGAAGTAATGTATCACTTGTGCAACGATCATTGTTTTTGAGCGTTGTCATGTCTGACTAGTCTTAGTCTTGCTAAGACTAAGACTAAGTAGTAATTAGGGTGCTCATTTTGTTGACAAGAGTTTAAAAGAACTTCCTTTCAAACATAAATAGGTTTTTATTTCCTTTTATACAGTGTCGCTTCTACGCTAGATCTTGTTAATATGATGCGCACTTGCCGCTATTTTAAAACGAATAATTCTGTGAAGTGTAGACCGCATTCAATTAAATTGACCACCTAAATTAATCTAATCAACTAATCTTATGAATATAATGAGTACTCATCATCCATACTAAGATTCATCAAAATAGGACAAAGCGTTCGAGAATTATCGTGCAACGAACAAACAGACGTTCAGAGAAATATTTTTGCTGTCAAAAAACAATCCTGAAATATCGATGATATCTACAGAACCTGGTGAATAAATTAATAAAATCGGCGAGCTTTCAATAGCAATAGTTACAGTAGATTATGATGACTTCTTGGTCTTGCGCTGGTAGATAACAGCGCCATGGCCCACCTCCAAGTGGCTAATTCTAATCAGCTGTTTTCTTGCATTCAATTATTGTATTTCTTTCATTGTAATGTTCGAGAGTTATCGTAGAACAAGCAGACAGACAAACAAACATACAAACGTGTAATGAAAAATTGTGGTGTTAAAACTAGTCTTCACTTCGTTCGGTCAATTATATCAAATTTACATAGGAAAGTTTCTTGTTAGGCGAACTTCTTACCACCAGTGAGTCATTACTACTCTCAATAAAATAACTTCTTTCTTTATGAAAAGAGGCTTTAAATGTATCTGAAAACTCTGCCATTGTGAATTTTGGGTTTATTATTTTACTGGCAAAACAATACCCCCCCCCCCCCCCCCCCCCNCCCCCCCCCCCCCTCCAAATTTCTTGGTCGTAATTAGTCCCTAAATTTGACATACATATCTATCTACCAAATTTCAAGGCCCTGGCTCTTACCATTCTCTTTTTAGACAGGATTCATGAAAACCGCTAAAAAGCGGTCAAAACTAACAGCGGTAATTGTGATTGTACCCAAAAGTTTCTAACCCAAATATGACAAACATACCAAATTCTAAATCTCTAGCTCTTACCATTCTCTTTTTAGACAGCAATACTGAAAACTGCTAAAAAATGCATTGCACCCAAATGTTTGGGGGCACAGTTTCAGCCCAGATGGGACATACATACCAAACTTCATATAAATCGGTCGACGCTAAGTGGCAAAAGTGCCCATCACGGCGTACGGCGCCGTACAAACGGATTTATTTTTTATTCGATTTTTGGATTCTACGTACCTCGAAACGTAAAATATCAAATTTTGAGGGGAGCTATTTTTTTCATCGATTCCAAAGGTGCATTATTGAAAATAATAAAGCAAAAGATGGTCGTTAGCACTGTAACTTGCATTTAAATTTCCAAGGAATTTTATTGAAGGTTAAAAGTACTATATCTTCACTTGACTAATAATTAAATAGATGTTAAATTGAGCTTATAGTTTCGTGTTCTCCTGGACACATCATCAGAGTTTCTGTGCGAGAAATCAAATATTGAACTATTGGAGTGTCTATAGTGCAGGGAGGGAAATATATAAGTAATAATTTTTGATTATTCGATTTCAGTTATTGGTTTATTATCTGATAAGTTCAAATATTTCATTCGTTTCAAGCTTTATATAAATTTTCTGGTCTTGAGTGTAGAACTTTGATGTTCCAGGTTGCAGGCTGTTACGGGTATGTTATTTGAAATAATGAAATTAACAAAACCACTTTTTTCAGGATGTTCATTATTCACTGATGAGAAATGTTCCTTTATTCCGATGTATGTTGGGGATGGTTATCTTTTAAATGCCAAATTTATCGATTGCTTTTGTTGAGTCTTTATTGTTGAAAATGATGTTTTTAAGGCTATTTGGATTATAAAAGGCTAACTTTGATTTTTTATCCGCGAAATTGTACCAGAAAAAATGAGAATACCCTAAAGAGTTTTCTATCCACTCTCCAGTCCATCAGGCATACCATAACTTTAAAGAACTTTACTTGTTGTCAACCTATCCAAAATACCTCTTGATATAGTACTTATAACTGATATAGTACGCTTAACCTTCAATATGATTTTTATCGACATAGTATCCCAATTTAACGAATTTAAGAAATTTTATTTGTGTTAAAGATATTGCTTTGTCACAATGCACCTCCCCATGTTATTACTGAATTTTATGTCTTCACTTGGATTCGAACCAACAACCTCCTTGTTGCTAATCCGTTGTTCTTACCAACTGAGCTACTGAGGCTGCTCCATTTAAATTATTATATTTTTAACTATCTTTATTTACGTTTTGATGAAGTGTGTGTGAGTAGTTCGGTAATCACTCAAAAAACGCAAAGTGTAATCCAAAAAGATAATTAAAAGAAAATTGTATTGTTTGTGAGTTTCCTAATCCTCTTGAATAAAACTAAATATCTACTTCTGTAGGGAGGGGAGGACAAACAGAACCTCACAAGCGTGGGAACACTTTATCGGAAGTCGTCTCACAAAGTGACCCCCTCCCCTTCTTTTTTACCCTATCCAAGTTTTCAAAAATATAAAAACTTGTTACCTCAGCCCCAAACACGCGTCCCTAGTACCCTACGTATTTTTTGGTATGTTATTCTTCTTTATTTTTTTTCTTCTTGGCGTGTGCCAGAAAACCTTTTTTTTGTAAGATTTTATAAAGGAAAAATAGCCAGCATTACGAGGGAGCGAACCCACGTGGACACCTACATGGAACAACCTCACTGAATATTGCTTAACTTCAGTGATCTAACGGGAGGTAGTGTATTCAACATACCATTGACACTGGTGGCTAGCTAAGGTTTTTAATTGTCATCTTACATCCATTCTTGGAGGCTAATAATTGCCATTGGCCCCCATCACCATGTCAATCATCACTAAAATATAATTAGATTAGTATAATATACACACGTAAAAAAGTAGCAAAACATAATGAAGAGTAAATATCTGTGTTATTTTGCGTACTCTACACATGAGAATTATAGCCTCAAGTAACTTCCTAGAATCTGATCTGTCATTTATGTTCCTTACGAAAGTTAGTATGTCATACCATAGCAAAATATTAAAACTTTTATATTACAGCACGATTTTGATACCAAGACTAAACAAAAAGTCTTCAACATGGCTGAATTATTATTTCTAGTAAAGCCTAGCTGTCTGGAATAAAAGTCATTAAAACAAGGTTAGCTTTAAGAGGCAAAATTGTTTCGCGTCGGACGGACAGATTTTTTTTCTTTATTCGACTTCGAAACTAAACACATGAAATTTTGAAAGGGAGGGGGGGGGGTCGTGGTCCATCCCAAAAAGTTCACTATTGAAAAAATAAAGAACCATGTATTTCGTTATCCAACAAAATGAATTTCCAATGGTGATAAGAAAGTAATTGCTCTCAAAATCTGGGCGGATGTGCAGCAGGCGGCACACACGTCTGCACACTTTATTCGTTGATGACACGTTTTATAGGAGGACAGTAAATTTGATGTTTTGGTAGGTCAAGGTCGTACGCAATATAATAAAGTTCGGAAAATTATATCTAGCAATAAATTCAATTTTCTTTAATTGACATGTCAAAATTGTTGTAAGCATCGTAGCATTACAAGGTATTTTTAACAGTGAATACAATATCACTATACTTAGCAATTAGCTCATAATGTCATAAAGAACCACTTTTCTATATTACCATAGCTTCCCATTGTCCTCTGAAGGCTGAGTTAACTCCAAACTCAACCAGAGTAAGTAGAAAAATCGTAAAAACCTTTTCCAAATAATCAATCCGACCAGAATCCTTACCCCGTATTTCCCTGGTGCAAGTAGAGTGTGCCACGCAGATGCATTACGTGTCAAATTTGGTATTACAGCAAAGTTCTGGAAGAAAAAATAAGCCCGAGGTCCCGAATGACGATAAGTATGAAATTATATGGCCTGAACAATTTTCTCATCGATTTGGAAATAAACGATCTCAGGTTTGAGAGACAAAATGCGTGATAAGCATTTTTCAAGGAGGGGAATATTCTTCTTGAGTTGATAATGTGGACCACCGGTACCGCATATGTATTTGATCGAATGGAGTCTTTAGGGTCACGGAGGCATCACAACAACTCATAATACAAATATTGGAGGATTCAGGTTATTAGTGGATGTGACTCTAATCATTTATAAAGAAAGACAAGCGACAAAGGTCACGTGTGTGTTGCAGTCGCTCACCCGCTCTTTTTGAACGCATGCACATTTTTTTGTGCATTCCTCTACTATGATTATGATAATGTGTCAAAGAATTGGATGACCTCTATGGTTGAGTGCTCAGCATTCGGTTGTCACCTTCAATGTACTGGGTTCAAATTGTAGAATGGTAAAATATTTAAGAGAAAAATCTTCTTTAGTCTGTATATGGTTGGTAGTAGTAGAAATCTGTCGATCAATTATAATAATTTGTATGATATCATTTCGAAGGCGAATTGAGCGTAACATAGAAGTTTGTAAAGAACCTTGTAATAATGTGATGCCCACCATTTTTCTTTTGATGTAAATAGAAATAACAGAATTGTAGAAAAAAAAATCGAAAAACGATAAAAATTACAGATATTCATCTTTTTATTAAATTTTCATACGTTAAGGCCAAAAATCCGGGGAAGTACCCCAGTTCCTCCTACTCTATACTTAACGTAATATAGCATACAATACCCCCTACACCCTATCTTGAAAAAAATACAATAATTGTTACCCTTTTAAAATTATTTAATGATAAAAATATTTTTCCCACGTTACTGGGTATCGAACCCCTCTATTTCTCCTCTTATTTTATGGACACGTTCAAAAAACGCGACCTTATGACGGTTGCAAGACACGTTTTCTCTATCACTTGCATTCATTCATCCACGCGACTCAGACGTTGGTCCGGTCAAATATTTCGGTTATCTTTCCGTTTAAGACGTCGTTCTTTTATCTTAAGTGAAAAAAAATTGCAACAAGTGTCCAAAAGTTGGCTATCTTTGTGTTCACGTGACTTCTTAACTGTACAACCTGTTAACCGCATATTTTTACATTTAATTTATTTTTAAAATAATTGAATTGTAACTTTAACATTTTTTTCCAATAAAATATCTTAAAATATACTTGACTAAAATTTTGATAACAAAGTGTTGATCAATTAAAATTGTTCATCATATCAATTAATTAAAAAAATATTCAATTTTATATAATTTTTTTTACATATATTAATTTAAAAAACAATATCAAAATCTAACTTAGTGTGATTACTGATAAATAAAATTATATCAATTAATACTAATATTTATTTTCAATAAATCAAAATCGTAAATCTGTGGCGTGTAGTTGTACCAAAAGGGGGTTCGGTACCCCCTGAAACAATTACTCCTACATTACCACATCAAGATCAACATCATCATTGGGGTTACACCCCACCACATTGGGGTACAACAGGTACGCCCACCACTCCCACAATGAGCTCCAGATCAAGCAATATTAGTACCAAGAGAGAACTTAGTGAAGATGACTGTGATGATGTATTTTCAGAAGACTCAAAAGATCAGTAAGTGTCACTAAATAATTATGTGCTTGAAACACTTTTATCATTGGTAAATAAGATTCAATGTTGGAATCAAATTAAACATATACTAATCGTAAGTCGTAGAAACTAAAAGGGTAGCGCGAATAAGAATTCAACAGGTGCCGCAATCCAAATTACACTTGTCCGCATTTGTTTATGATAGGAACATTAAAAATATGATTATAAAGAATTAAAGATAAAATTATATTTTATTTATCAGAACTCATCTCTTTCTGAGAACATTGTCAGAGCAATTCAGATTAGTCAAGTGAAGATTTTAAATTATAGAGTCGGTAAAATTATTGCTTCTCGTGAATAAATAATCTAAGTGGCGGTTCTGGACACCGTTGACATCGTTTATGTATGTTTAGGACAATTGCAGTGACTGTAAAATATATTTTTTAATAATTCACAAATTGACATCTTCGGAAGTTCTCCAGAAGATTTGATATCCTATAAAAGCGTTCGTGACCCAAAATTTTATTTGTAGTAGATACAATTATTTTTAATAACTACTTATCTTCAACATTAAAGTATATTAAAGAACATTCCATCTTGAAGTTAAAAGTTCTTTTACACTTTAGAAAAACTATTGGTCCAGGATGTAGATTTAGTTTGTCCTGATTGTAATAACCTTCTAGAGCAATATATGATCCAAGTGCAGTTAAGTTTATTGAGATAATCGTAAAGTGTTTGTATAACACTCGTGATTAGCATTTTATTCCTTAACGTTTACTTACTGGAGGTTATGGGTTTGAGTTGCACTAATAAACTATATGTTTTGTGTTTCCAGTTGTTCCTCGCCTGGCGGAGATCAAGCAGATAGTTGTCAAATGTTAAGCAGGAAGAAAAGGAGAGGAATTATTGAGAAAAGGAGAAGGGATAGAATTAATACAAGTCTATCAGAATTAAGGAGGCTTGTACCAACGGCTTATGAGAAACAAGGCTCTGCCAAACTAGAAAAAGCAGAAATTTTACAAATGACTGTTGATCACTTAAAAATGTTGCATGCAAAAGGTAAGGATTTATTTTCTTTTACTATCTCTAATAACTGATAGCAAAATCAGATAATTTGCTATGTAAAGATCAAAATTATCGAAGATTTGAGTTCTCATATCTACTAGTATTTTTTAAAAGAAAATCAGCAGTAGTTCTAAGTAAACTATTTATCTTTATAATAATATCAAAATAACTAAACATTACCTACTTCTACTGTTGCAAAAGCAGTGTATAATGATCATAAATTTAACAATTTTATTGCTATAAATTACTATTATTATGTCACAATTTATTAAGAGTATTTATGTCACAATTTATTAAGAGTATCACTGGATAACTTCACAAAAGATCTATTCACAAAATTATTAACATCCTCAGAAAGTAGCTCGGGTAAGCACAGACATGACCAGATCTATTCACAAAATTATTATCATACTCAGAAAGTAGCTCGGGTAAGCACAGACATGACCAGGTCTATTCACAAAATTATTAACATCCTCAGAAAGTAGCTCGGGTAAGCACAGACATGACCAGATCTATTCACAAAATTATTAACACCCTCAGAAAGTAGCTCGGGTAAGCACAGACATGACCAGATCTATACATATAAGTAGGACTTTACGACCCATCACCGAGAAACGAACGTGGTACCAATTTAGTTCATGTCGGGTGTGATATGCACCTGGCCATGGTAGCTACGACCAAAATATTAAAATGTGGGACTTATATAATTACACATATTAATCAAAAGACCACGAAATCAGTTGATCCATTTGCGGTGAATGGCTTGAACGTTTCGCTAGATTAATCAAATCCTAAACAATATCTTGAAGTATTACATCGCTTTCCATGCAGGAAATCCTATTCAGAAATATCTATTGTCTGAGGATATTAGGGTGTTGTTAATTATGAAAGTCGTTACAAAACAGGACCGGAAAGAAGGTACAAGTACCATACGAAGTGGTCCATTCCACCCCTCTATGTATCATTATTTTTTTATATAGCTTGACTTGTTGATGGACAGTGTTCAGTGGGCGTAAATGACAAAAGGATGATTGACAAAGAACCCACCGAAAAAAATAGGACGAGGGTAGGGGGATGTATCAATATCATCATTGGGAGGAGTCCTGTACTTTTGTACTATTTCGTCAATTTAGGTGTACCTACATCTTTTCTTGCAGATCCCCCAGAATCATATTAATCACTGCAATATTACTTACCTCTGTCATCATCATAGATTAACAGTCGTGGGGCTGGTTTGCAACAACTCGCCATGAGTTTTTGGTTGTTAATACTTGAGAAAAAAAGTAGTTTCTCCTTGCTTTCTGCATGGGTGATGGAAAGGATATCGTTTCCGACCCTGGCATGGACTTGGGTGCCTTCGAAGTATTCTTTTTAAGTCCCCCTATCCACAGGGGACACCTCTGTATCACTAACAAACAATGAATGGCGGTGAGGACCCCTCCCGCCTTCTCCAGTTTGGTAAAACAAACATAGTTTATATTAGATAGGTATACTCCAAACTGACTTTTATGAAAATTGTTGGAAATTCCATTTGAATACTCCAAAAAGCACTATGATGTTTGTTTCTTAATGTAGATATCTACAGTGTGTGTGTGGGGGGGGTTCTGTCAAAACCGCGATTTCCGGAAGACTGATGATCCTTATCATTGTTCGAGTTTTCATTAAATATTCTAATGGTATATGTATTAGAAGTCTTGTTCCCTTTTACTTGAAGGTGTACAAGAGTAAGTAGGTATTATAGCAGAAGTCTACAACAGGTGTTTCTACATTTGTAGTTTCTGTTTTGGAGTGAAGTCATTATCAAATGGGGTAATTTTATGTGAGCTCTTCTACTTCCTTTTGTGTTTTGTCATATTTGAATGTTACGGCTACTTGATTTTACATCATTTCTAATTTTATTATTTAAAACATTCTTATTTTTTACTCCTTAAGAAATCTCAAAAACTATTGGTCCTTAGAAGTTTAATTGTGTCACACTGTTTAGTTTCGGTCACAATTCAGAATAGTTTTTGGTGGTTTTCAACTTGCCACTTTAAAAGAAATTTCAGAGCACTGAATACATTTGGTTATGTCGCTCGCAATCAGAAGAACTCTTGCCCAATTTCGATAAAACGGACCGGAAATGAAAACTTGTTTCATGATCCACTCCTACGCAAATATTAATTGTAAATCATTTTCAGAACATCCAATCATAATATATTTTAGATTTTTTTATTCAGATTAGGATAAAGTTCAAAGGAGGGGGGCACCTATTATTCTATTATACAATTACTGTGAATAGAGAGAAGGGGGCAATGCGTATTAGAGGGTATAGGTAGGTAACAAGAGCATAACTCTATAGAAGACATACAACATAGTTATGACTATACCTCCTTGTTTCGTGGGAATGTTGTGTATAAATGCGCGCTAACAGCTGCTGTTCCCAGTACCCTTCTTTATAAGATCAAGTTATGTTTGACTCTTCAAATTTTCTGTGCATTTTCATTTATACTAATCATAGTGGTGTATTTTGAAAAGTGTTTTTACATTTGTAGTTTTTATTTCATTGATAATAATGATAAACAACACTGATGCAATATTTTTTTTTTTTTTTTTTTTTTTTTTTATATTAAATTGGCATTATAAAAAATACATACAGCCAAGTGATGCAATATAACATGGCAGTTATACTGATAAGTGCTTTGAGTTTGATGAGTTTGTTATACTTATACATACTGTCCCCAAATTTAGATAGAAATTATAGGTATTGTTAGATTTGGTTTTCAGGTTTTGTGGAATAGGTGATCGTATTCAATGGTTACTGGATGTTAGAATCTGCAGATCTAAACAAATCCTTTATTTGTTCTTGAAATATTTTTTCAATGATTGTTTTACCGTATATCTTTTTTTGGAGACGAATAATTTGCAATGGTCCGAAAAACCGTACCAGATCATTTCAGTATAAAATAGTTGGAAGTGTACTATAAAATTTAACAAAATCAGGAAAACAGTGGTAAATTTTGGGGAAGCCATTTTTGAAAACTTTTAGTAAAAATATTGCTGTTCACATTTAATAGGGTTTCTAGGAATCTTATAGTAAAATATCAAATGAGTTAGTTTTTGTATTGTTTCTTTTTATATTTTACTTCCATCTTGTATTTAAGTTTTCAATCATCCACCCATTGCTCTCTGAAACACTACACCTCTGTAATAAAAGAATAAAAGCTGTCCGTACTTTATTCTTTTTTATTCTTGTGAATTTGAAAATTCATATAGACCTTTGTTTTGATTTTATTCTATTGAACGAGATGTGACATCCCCTCTTTTTATTTTTATTATATGTAAAGAGCCACAGAATGCAAAGGAATGAGATGCCTCCAAAGATCAAAAAGTTTTACATTTAGAAAGCCACATCATTTAAAATTGCTAAACATTAAATTCTTCCACAGCTGCAATGTACTTTATGTACGGAACAATTTTGAAATACTCGTATGTCATTAACTGTGGATTGTCTTTGTTACATTACAGTGTACTCGTAAACTGTAATGTAACAGAATATCTTAAAGTATTAAATATGAAATTGGCTTGGTTTGAAGACTTTCCCGATCTGGTCTGCTCCTTGATCATTCAAGTTTATCTAGAAATCCTTGTACGAGTATAAAGCATCTCCTCTCTGATCCCACATTGGTTACTCCTTTTTTTACAAGTCATACCCACTTGTATTTTTCTACTTTACTGCAATGCAGATGTACGAGTAATTTAAGAAAATATATAACAGGTTCGTTTAACTAATTTGCATAGTATCATATTATGAAAACCGGTTCGGTAAAAATAATAGAAACTATTGAGATGAATGGAGGGGGACTTGATGTAGAAAATCCCTCTTCCCATGTATAAAGGCCGGATCTTTAAGATCGGGTTTTTTCTCTTGCTTTGTAATAATTGTCTTTAGTCGCCCACTTATATAGGACCATCTTCTGAGAAAGAATTAATTTCATTCATCTCCTGTTTTTCTCATCATTTTTTCAGCAAGTAATTACGTTGTACTATCTCTTCTCCGTATACTTATATAAGGACCTTTTATTCAAATTAAAAATCAATGTGTTCAACAGCCCAAAATTGGGTACTATCATGATATACTAAAGACTTCCATGATGGTTACCTCATTCTAATCTACTTCGGAGGAAACTGAGTCTTCCCCATGTGTCCAAAATATTCTTTATCTTCTTCTTCTCTAACTTGATTAATTCAAGTAGTAGCTTATTTTCTGACGCTCCAGCAAATAAGCATATGTCTACTTCAATGTCTACAGTATTCAAAATAACAATTTCGAATATTGTCATTATTGTATAATACGATTTGGTACCTCATAATTTTAATTTAATTTTCTTGAATTATATTATCAATTGCACCCGATGCCCCACAGAGCAGATATGTAAAAAGGAAAAATGAATAACTGAGTCAGGTGAACTCAATGGTTGATTAGAGGATGAAATATCAAGACCAACTCCATAAGTAATTGATTGAAACAACAGAATGTTTCCTCAGATATGAATAACATTGTAAATCATCTTCGTTCTGTACACCTATTTTTGGTAGTTCACGCTGACATAATGCTACTTATATTTAGATTTTACCGTTTTGGCTAAACAATTAGTGATACACACACGCATACACACACACACACACATATATATATATATATATATATATATATATATATATATATNGTTTTATTATTATACATTGATTCAAATTTTATCAAAAAGGTTTCAAATGCTTACCTGGTAGAATTTGATTTTTATAAATAAATTCCCTTTTTTATTAAATCCATACTGATTTGGCTACCTATATTCTCCGTTAATATTTTCATGAATTAATCAGACGCTTAATTTCGAGTGTATATTGAGTATTATAATTTTACTCTCTTTTTTCCCCACTAAGAAATGTAATCTCATAAAATATTTTCTTATTGCAAGTTTACATGATTGGGAGTTGATGAATAGAATTTTCATTTATATTTAGCGAGTTCACCATCATCTCCACTTGCGCTAATGATGCAAATGTAAACTAACACAGAAAGTAACTTCAATATTTCCTAAAATTCATTTATTATATTACTGATATTACTATATTAATTTTTTTAGTTTTTGGAATTGTTGTGGGTCAAATTTTGAGAGGGCATTTTTTTCGTGTTCAAAAGTTCAGTATTAAAAACAATACCCCATAATAATGAGTATGCAGCCAGGATCTCATTCTCATCCAACAACTTACCATGCTGTCGCACACTAATTAATGATGGTGTTGAAAAGCATTGCGTTGTACATTTGCATTCTTATTTTGTTTGAACGCTTTAGGATTCATTTCAATTGTTTGATCTACTTGGTTTCCCATGACAATGTCTATGTCAGCATCCGTATTGTTCTCATTATGACTGATGGGAGTTTTAGAATTTTTCACCGTTCGATCGGTAATGTACCATACACACGAGCGACATGGCCTCAGCTAAGTCATTATTTTGCATCAGGTTCAAAATCAAGAAAATCAATTGTTTTCATTTACTTTTCAATGTTCCGTGTCTTGTTGTGTCATAGCTTAGTACCGATTTTATTTGGTATTGATGTTCATTAAATCTAGAAAGACTATGAATATATATTAGAACGGTTCGTCTGGTCTGGACTGTTTACAGTAAACAGTATTATAGCTGGGTGATTGATTTTGTTTTATTTTTAGGACATATTATAATCTACACTCATCCAAAAATTGACATTCTCCTCAAAATCCATACATCACATATTGCAGGTGTAGACTAGACATAGAATGGGCATATAATTAAAGAGTGACGAGTTTTCAATAATTATTATTATTAGAGTCTTGGATTTCTTGGTTCTTACAGTTTTATTTGTTACCTAAATAATTCTCAGATACCCAACCAAAGAGAAACTTCCTTTTAACCAAATTATTGTCAGTGCAGAACAGTTAGCTTGGTTCAATATTCGATTGCTTTAAGGGTGTAATACGGCAGTTCCAAATGAAGAAATTGTTTTGAAATACTTATAGTGACATGCCCAGCTGTTCGCAGGGCACAAGCATTTCATTCGAGAGTGCTATATCAACATACTATACCTACTCGTAACATCCTCGAATACATTATTTCTTGGAAACTAATCAAATAGACAAGGTCATCAAAAAGTTTTATCTTTCCGTCTACACCTCTACCCAATATTCATTTCGCGCTGCTTCACTGTTTTTAAGACTGATTGTGTATTTGATGGTAATTATTTACAATTTGATTCTGAGTTGATAATATATTTATTGATTTTTTTTATTCCCACGATATTTCTACGTCATCATTACTAGTTTTGAATCAATGATTTTACCATCTTTTGGTGCTCAGTTGAATATTAAGTATGACCAATTTGCTACACTCGACACTTTTCATGAATCATTAGACAAAGAATCTTGATTTTTTTAAAAGAACCCGAGATTCAATCAATTTTAATGACATTTCCTATAAAAATGACAATAAATTGATGACAATTTATTTCACATTCGGTGGTCAGAAATCTTTAAGAATGTCAAATGTTGGTGACATTGCTAGAATCATTCAATCTTTCATGTCAATGAAATCGTTCAGCTTTAATGTAATGAATTAGGTATCTAAAATAATAGATTTTTATTAGTCAAGCAGAAGTAGCTATGAAGTTTGAAGAAGATGCATCCTTAATCATTAATGCCCAGGAGCCATACAAGAGTACTACATATAATATGTACTTTGAAAATCACAGTGATTTTTGCTTTCAAAAATTTGTCATTATTAGAACCAAGGACCACTTCTAGGAGAAGCTGATTTTAATATTCCAACTGTTTACCCTGATAATAAGATATAGATTCATGTAAATACGTAACTAATGATATACTTGCTTTTATCTGTTTGCAGGCATGGACGCTTTAGCATATGACCCCTCTAAATTTGCAATGGATTACCACAATATAGGATTTCGAGAATGTGCTGCTGAAGTTGCTCGGTATCTTGTCACCGTCGAAGGTTTTGATATTCAAGATCCACTCCGATTAAGACTAATGTCGCATTTACAATGTTTTGCCGCTCAAAGAGAACTTGCCACAAAACAACCTGCGCAACCTTCTTCGCCGTGGTATGGTGCTACAAGTACTCCCTCTGTGCCTAATCCTCCTAATTACCCCCATCCCCCTCTCTCGCCATTGAGTGGCCATTTAATGCCTAGTCATGATACCTCCAGTTCAAACAATAATTCTTACGAGTCTTCTAGCACAAATAATTCTTGCGAGACATCATCTCCATCCTCTTCCACCGTCAACACTTCTTCAACGCTGACTCCCCTAACCCCAGTCAGTTCTGCTAGTTACCATCATCAAGGATCATATCACCCACACATGCAATACCATCCTCAAAGTCATCCTCATCAACATTACGATCATAATGCAAACCAAGGAGGAGGTAACAATACAACAATTTCATCCCAGATGAAACAGCCCTACAGGCCTTGGGGGGCAGAAGTTGCATATTAAAATGACAAAAATAATATATGTACATACAAAGTATTGTAAATACAAAGATTTTGTAAATAATCTACGATACGTTCTGTATAATACATTTCAGAAATATAACAAATTTGAGAATAGAAATTTATTTAAGATTTTATTTTTGTTATGCTGATCTCTAGTCCATGCAGTGTATTCAATGCACCGCAATGCAGACACCTACTGGTTAAAATGAATAAGTTTGGAGGGAATTTCAGTATTTCAGATGCTTTTGTTGAGAAAGTAAAACTTCAGCAAATGTATAATTTCATTGTACCCACTTTTTGAGATATTATCATTTAACATGACCCAAATAGCAATTTCTCGTGTACAAGTTAAAGTGAAATGATATTTTTAAAATTTGTGATAAAAACAAAATATTCAAAATCAAGCCTAAATTAAATCAAGCGAATAGGCTTGTATTTCGCTTGTGTTATTAAATGCAAAATGGAAAATTTATTGAATTTTACCTGAATTACGCTAATGAGTTTTTTTCACATCTGTGTGTGTAAAATTTGACAAATCCACTTGATACAAGCTAATCTTGTAATTCGATACTTCTTCTGACAAAATATTTGACAAATTCCATATCCCAAATCATTTCCTGGGTGTCTGCATAATCATGTTATTTAATAAAATTATTAGTGATAGGTTTTATAATTTTATAATATTGAACTCCATACAAAGATGTTTTGTTTAAGAAGAAATAGAAATAAAAAAATATTTATTTTAAAAATTGTCTTTTGTTTTTCTTTTGCATAATGTGTAGTTCCAAAATGTCATCAATAACATTTTAACCATCATTATTAGTTGTGCGTAAGCTTACTTGATGTTAACTCAAATAGACGTGTCTTTCAGTTTGATGGTGTATTTTAGTTACCATCAAATGCGATGACGCCAACTTAAATAATAATAAATATAGGTTTTGGCGGAACCTATTTTTGAATTGGGTTGTGTGCACGCAACAAACGTTTAGATTGGGCTACAAATATCACTCATCACTAATTGGCCGAACAAAATGAGGTCCAGTTTAAACTCTACAAGTTTCCTTTAAACGTCTGTTCGTTCCACGATAACTCTCGAACGCCTTGTTTGATTTTGATGAAACTGGTATTGACAGTCTCTATTCATGTAATTAGCTGATAATAAAGCTAACAGCTCGGCATTTCATTTCTTTGAATTACTGATGCAGTTACCCATTTACTGTCGTGATTGTGATATGGTTTCGGGGGCCTTTCTCAATATTTATATTAGATATACTTATGAGGAAGTAATTGGTAGTAAGGGGTGATTTCTGGAATTAATGATTCACTAAAAGGAGCTGCATATACTGTCCCTAAGTAACATAGCCCTTGAGGCGTCCGGAGAAGCATGCGGAGCCTATAATTAGGTATAACGATAGCAGATAGTTATACTTAATTGCTTCTGACGCAATAAACAAAAAAATAAGAAAAAAAGCACGGAACAAGTTTTTCGTCAGAAGATAATATGGCGCTTTGAAAAGATTTTTTTTTCCATTTCATTAAACAAACGTTTGCACAAAAAGATGAAACTGAGGTGGAACAATCAACCTCAAGCATAGGCCAGACAAACCAACGTCTGCTCATTAGCACATCCTAAACAAATGATCATTAGCAATTTATTTGTCCAAAATAACAACCGGGGCGCAACAACAAAGGAAATGGTCACGTGACCAAAATATTATTCCACTTTAATATTTTATTCGCGGTGACAACGCAGGGTTTATGTTTTTTCTTATTTTCGTAATGCCTAAGTGATACATTTTTCATTACTATCAGTCTCCATCTCCACCTTTGATTATTGCGTGATAGGCATATCCAATCTACCTAATAGTAAAATAAAACAGAGAAGCAGAGTTATACCTTGGATACAAAACGAAGAACTTCATATATCGCAATTTACATTGGGTTTTCGGCCTATAATTTTGGGGTTCTATTCTCATCAATGTTATCCTCTCGTTGGGACCATGCATTCTGTACAAATTATCCACGAAGATACTCGTATTATACAACTTTCAATTTAATAGATAGATTCTGGCCGATTTTTAAATTAAAATTAGGTACTGTTGATTCTGTTAAAATAGTTAATAAAACTGGGTTTAAAATTTAAATCTGTTTTAAATTTTAAACCCAGCTTTATTAAATATTTTAACCGAAATGCCTTGAATTGGGGTACTACCTACTCGTATGTCATGCAAAACCATAATAAAGTGAAGTGAAGATATAGTATATTTTATCTGCCTTAATAATATTTTATTAACAACATTGTACTTTGCAAGAATTATAAAATTGCCAAGTAAATAAATATCGAAATTAGTTCTTATAAGTTCTTCTAACTCAAAATACATTTGAACCTTTGTTGCACTATACCGTACCGGCCACAAAAAAAAGAAAAGATTTTGAACGGTTTTGTATAATTTTATTCTCAAGCACATTGACATTTGTGCCAATTAGGCCTACCTTTGAAAGCGTTTGTTAATTATTTATCCTCAATAAAAGATGCATGATGAATGATGAATATATGCATACTTCTGACCATGCGAAACCCAATTGAAAATACGCTTTTCTTACTTCCAGCAACATTACGATAATATATCACTGAATAAGAATTAATGCATTTCCCACGAATTGGTAATAAGAGTATTAATCTTAATTCCGATTCGAATCTTCTGGGTACAGAAACCCAAAAAACACAAATTACTTTCAACAAACCTTGCAATTCTTACAACACATTCATCAGTAATTTATTGAAGTGATTTCGTATACCCCTCTCATTCTCAAGTATTGAAGAAAAATAACATGCGAGAATATCTACATAAGTACATGGCAGTGAGGCGGGCCAAGTCTAACGCACGCAGTGAGTACGAGTATATTTACTAATGGTTATGTGAACTGTAGACCTTACATAAAATACAAACAGATAAACAGACAAAGAAAAATGGTGAAGCTAAAACTTGACCTCACTTCATTCGGTCATCTAGAATAAATTTCCCAACTTCTTAAATTTGCTTAATATCGTGAAATTTTAGAATGTAATTCAAGCATTCCCGTGCTACCTACGAAGTCTGTAACCCATTACGTTGAAATGTACCCAGAAACCTAAACTAAAAATGGACACCACGAGACAACGGTCTTCCCAATAGAGCCCAAACATTCTATGAATATAATGAATGTCCATAACAAATGTCATCAAATCTGATGAGGCGATCGAGAGTTATCGTGACAAAAGAAAATTTGTCGTGTTAAAACTAGACTTCACTTCGGTCGGTCAAATGACCTCAGTTTTAATTTTTTTCACATTTATGTTTCTGTACACGGGTTTATCTTAATCTAAGCTAGCAAAAGATTAACGGAAAGTTTCTTTTGTGAAAGAACTTTTAATTTTACGTGGCTATTGAAACCTCAAGGAGTAGAGTTTTCAAAAGGAAAAAAATTATTTCAAAAGAACTTTTTGTAAGCATGAGTACAAAATACCCCATAAGGATTAAAAAGCCCTTATAAGGTTGCAGATATCCCGAAAGATTGTGTTTGCAAGGAAGGTGAGACAAAATAATGTTCTTGAATGCCAAAATATGCCAATTTTTTAGTATTCTCGGTGCAATTATCGTGTAGTTCCAGCAAAGATTATAGAATTGAGTTTGAATTTTCAACCTATCAACATAATGTGCAAGCACATCAAGGAATAAGGGTGGGATTTGCTAGCATTAGTTGAATTGCCATAAAAGCACAGAGAGTAGATTAGGGTCGTCAAAGATGTATCCTTTGAGGCGATTTTCAAATCAGGTTTCAGTAATTTTCATAATATCTTCTCAAAGATATATATATATATATAACACGTTGAATTTCTGTGCTCTCTTGTTTTTTTGATAATTTCATGTGGCAGTCACCTTTCTTTCCCAATTAAAGCAACTTGTAAAAGTCATGTGTGGCTGTTAGGTGTCCTCGGGTAAAAATGGAGTGAGCGACAATATATTTCGAGCATCCATAAATATGAACGATTCATATTTCCGGAGTGGAACGGAAGCATAACGAAACATTAAAGACTAAACATAATAAAAAAATAATTTTATTAAAATAAAAAAAAGAGAATGTTAGAAATTGGTCAAAGTAAAAAATTAATAAAATATAAAAGAAATTATATAAGATAAATCTCACTGATCTCGGCAGCAACAGGCAATCTGCCTGAAATGCTAGCAGCATTGTCACAGAGGAGTGCTAACGACAAGCACTGAGCAAGGAATAGGTCATAGATACTTTTTTATTATTATTATTATTATTTCTTATGAGGGCTAAGGATTTCCTAATAAGCCCAGATACTTGTGTTGCGGTGAGATCAAAAATTTAGGTTTCATAAGGAAAGTGCTTGAAAAATGTAATTCCAAAAATCCGATGAAATGCAACAAAGCTTGGGCATTTTAACGAACATAATTCCATACAAGTGTCTCAAATCGTTTAGAAATATATTTCACACCCGTGGAGAGTCAAAAGTGTGATGCACTATATAGGAGTGTTTGGTGGATGAGAGATGTGATATGACTGCTTAAGAACTTTATATCTTTGAATTAGTCGTTCACAATTTATCGGTTCTTATTTCAAGTAGACACTCTTGAATTTGTGAATCATTGTGTCTATGCTTTTTAATGAGCAGGGATTTAAAATATGGCGATACTTATGTTTTGCAGTTCATTTTACTTCCTTCTCTAAGACTTTTTTAAAAGTTTCAAAATGACGAAATTAATCGTAGAAATCGTATATGCTTGCTGAAATATTTACATTCGTATATTTATGTATTAAAAATTGAAAGAATTTAGATTATTATTACGAACTAGCTGTTTCGTCCGTGCTTCGCTACGGCCTATAACTTGGCGCCTTAGATTAATGACCGTTCCCGCGCTAATAATATTCTATGATTTTCCTTTCAAAAATGGGAAGCTAATGTTATTCTATGATTCCCCTTACAAAAATCGGAAAAACGGCCATAACTCGAAAACTGTTGGACCGTTTTTTTCGATATTTCTTACCTTTTTGGCTAAACAATTAGTGATACATACACACTCACATACATACATTTATCGTTTATCGTTACATTGAGTTTTATTATTATAGTTCATACGCCTATCAAATTGAATAAGGAAAATGAATCACATTTGAGATTCTGAGATGCTAAACTGACTGACATGTTAAGTAACACAGAAAGCAACCCTTCAATTTCTTTTCGTTTTGTTGGTATTTTTTTCATGTTTCTGATACAATTTTATTTTAGCGAATGTTAATTTTATTATTAAGAAATTTTAAAATTTGTTTTTAATTTCATAAAACAACAATATGATATGAATCTAGTCCTCGAAGAGAAAATATAATAGTGGCGTGACAGTGGTTAAAACCACTTCAACTTAAGTGCAGCTCTTATGTAAACGAGATGGACTTTGGTCAGAATATATTAATCCCAGGGTGCTACTTGAAATTTAATTAGAATAATATTGGCGTACATTTTAATTTAATTGTTTTGTTTTCTAACAAACCTTTTGTGTTTTGTTTTCTGCAATAATGCGACTGGGACAAGCAGGCGCGATTTTAAGGGGATAATCTGTCTGCTAGGATATTATAATATTGTAACGTTGCAAAATTATGATTTCTTTTTGTTTTGGTTTCTCAAAGCGTCATGAAGTTTAGATTTTTCCGTCCGTCCGTTAATACGCCCAAGAAATCTTGATGTCATCTAATTAGCATGTTTCAGTAAATATCGGTTATAAGTTATAATAAAAGAACTAAACGTTCAAATTGCAACAAAATTGAACCAGAGCGCCATATTTTGGACAAATGAGTAGCTCTTGTTAGTTTATCGAAACAGCGGGGATGGGTATACCCTATATCCAGATAAACTAGTTGCCAAAATAGTACGTTTTCCAAAGCTGCTCCAAAAATCAAATCAAATCTGATCGACTTATGCGAAAGATTGCCTTAACTAGATGTAGTTAAAGATCTTTTATCTGACAAAAGAAAAAAACAAGATCCGTGGAATATATGAGCGAACCCAAGGTAGTCTATACTAAAAAAAACATTAATATACCCTCGCATTTCTTTGCGTTACGACACCGCTATTTGATTCAGCCAAAAATATGTTCAACTTTGTTGTTGTTTTTTTGACTTAACGTATATTTAACATCTATTGGTCATTCGAGACGGGGGTTTTACCCTCCATTCGCTGGAAACATGCAATCCAGCTACCCACATTGACCTCACCCAGCCTGCGTTGCGCCGGAAAAATAGCCAGCATCACGAGGATGCGAACCCACTTGGACAGCCATATGGTACAACCTCGCTGGATGCTGCTAACTTCAGTGAACTAACGGGAACTAGTGTATTCAACGTTCCATAGACGCTGGCCAAATTATCATTGATATACCTAGTTAGTGCATTTTATAATCAGTGGTTTCCAGAAGTTCATCAGAGGTTATGAAATGCCGATCTAACCGACTGTGCGAAGCCGCGACTTCGACGATTATTATGCATCACTGTACATGTATGTATATCCGTGCCTGAATATAATTACTACCTCCCTCTGTAGAGAACTTTAACACTGTTTCGTGTAAAACTTGACCACTGAAGTTGTTTTTGTGTTTTGTTCCAACTTTTACTCCTCCCTCCACTCTTTCCAATTGCAAAACATTTCGTAGATACTGAAACTTGTTTCCTCATTTTTAAAATGTAGAATCAGATTTATGAGTTCTGCAATTCTGTATGGCACGTTGAATAGACCAGTTCCCGTTCGATCACTAAAGTTAAGCAACGTCAAGCGAGGTTGTTCCATGTAGGTTTCAACGTGGGTTCGCACCCTCGTGATACTGGCTATTTTTTCGGCCCAACTCAGGCTGAGTAAGGTCAATGTGGGTATCTGGTTTGCAAGTTTCTATCGAATGGAAGGTAAAACCCCTCGAATGACCTAATAGATGTTAAAGAGACATTAAGCCGAAAGAAAAAAGTTTAAAAGTAATATTTTATCTGCAATAAGATGAAAGGAAATTATGAAGTTATTTGAAGTCTCATAATAATTTTTGTTGTATTGGATTGGAACGACATCAAGGGCTACAATAGGCAGTAGGTACAAACCCTTGAGCATTGTGAATGAAAAAAAAATTCAAAATATTCTCTTTTGAGTTTTTATTGTAGTGGGCTTTGTAGAAGAGAATGCTAATATGTAGATCAATTTTTTTACATTTAGAAAAAAAATATGCTTGCTGTACGTATAAGTATGTTTCCAGCTCAAGCTGAAGGGTTTAAAGGTAGAAATAAGACAGTTTTTTTTTGTTTTACATGAGAAAATACTTTTGTTACATACCTAAAGATACCTATTTGATGTTCTTTTGGAAGTCGCGCTCAGAAGCTTTCCAAAAATTAAATGTACCGAGTTTTAAAGTGGGTAATGCTAAAGACACAGCCCCATCAGTAGTTCAGTTGGTAAGAGTGCTGGTTTTGTATTCAGGAGGCTTTTGGTTCGATCCCAAGCGGAGACATAAAAATTTAGTAATAACATAAGGAAGTTAATTGTAAAAAAGTCATGCGCGGATATAGCACGGGGGGGCACGTGCCCCCCCCCCTCTTNAACCTAATCACGTAAACTTTTTTTTAAAAAAATCAAATGAATGGTGATCCGCTGTGTCTTTTATCCCATTTAGGGGGGGGGCGGGCAGGGGCCGTGATTTGGCACTTTTTTTTGTCATCACAGCTTATAACAAATTAGGTATCGTACCTCGATAAACATTAAAAAGTACTGCCCAGGACTCGAACCCCCAGTCCCTGGGTTACGAATCCCTGCCTCTCCCCCCTTCAAATTTTCTATTAAGTATATTGTGCTATTGCGCCCCCCTCCCCTCCAAAACAAGAGGGCTATATCCGCACATGGAAAAAGTATTAATACAATTTTTTATATTTTATTTGATGTTACGGAGCTAAAATCCTTGTGATATTGATGGCAATGAAGATTGCAAAAAACTTTTAAAGCGTACCACAAAATAAATCATTGATGTTCATTGTAGTAGGTGCAAGATAACTGCCACCGAAGAAGAAAGAGAGTGGCTCTGCCGAATCTCGAGTATCTTAACTCAAGATTAGGAAGTGCTATAGGAACTATAATATGATGCCAATTTTATGCATGGGACGCGATACAAATTTTTTGGTTCAAATCGAATCTACCGTAATTGAAAAATTGCATCTTTGATAATCCTGCCTAAACGGAAAAAGGTAAGTTTCCAAGAATTTAATTTAATAAGTATAATATATATCAATTTGATTAAAATTAAAAATACAACGAAGTAGTGGCATTTTGTAGGTAATTCATATTAAATTTATGTAAAAAAAAAGAGCGCACTTTGTGATGTTCTTAAATCAATTGAAAAGTTCGACACATTCCTTGTTGCATGTGTGTAAATTCAGTGGATATTGATTGCTCCATTTTCTTTACCAACTTTACTCTCTCCCTCCATCTGGTCACGGGTCTAGTTCTGACCTCTTTCTGCTACATTAATTTCAATGTTTTAAAAATTTTCATTATTAAAGTTGACATTTATAAAGTGATTATGATCTACAAAATAATAACTTTCATAATTTGCACATTGTAAATTTCATTTCCAAATTATTTCAATCCTTTATTTAATGTCTTTATGAAGTTTATTAATCATTACGCCACATGGGATGGTCACAGAAAAATTTCAATGTTTTATGTTCCTAGACGATTTATGACGCCTTGATTGATTCGTCCGTAGGTTCGAAAGTATTCTCTCATCTACAGATGGTAAATCTATTTGATTCTGATGAAATTTGGTACTACAAATATTTCTTGGAGCTATACCCTAGCCAAATCCTTAACATTAGGTTTTAACCTCCTGCGACCCAAATCTAGAAAGATATAGTCTTATACTTACGCACTCAAAGAAACTCCTTAGAAAACTAAGCCATTTCATTGTATCTTAAGCACGTTCGCCTTTAAATGTGCTCCAAAATAAAGCGTCAGTTATTTAGAATACACAATACTCTATTGAGCATATCAATAATATTAATATTAACTTTTCTGAACTTTAAATTCAAATGGGTTTGTATTTAAATTGATATGCTTTCGGATTTAAGGAGTATTTTAATATTCACTGGAGCCACATTTTTTAGTACGGTATTAAGTACCCATTTATGTCTTAAACTAATCCTTTCTGTCAGTATGTACCTAAAGCACATCTCCATGCCTCTTGAAAATTCTCTGAATCAGAAAACAACTCCCATAAATGCCAATAATTGGTTGACGATCCTACAACAAAAGTTGTAATAATGTACAACCTGTGAAAATTTCATCGAATATTTTTTTAAATAAACTTTGAATTCGTGGGAGAACTTTTTCATAGTGATTGCAGTTCACACGGTTTGACGGACAAAATAAATACACTTTAATATCTTCTTATCCCTTTTGAATTAATGTATTATTTATCCACGAACTTTATTCAATTTTAGAAATCACTCCACCCCTTCCAAAATAAAATAGTTACCCCCTCTCTCTTTCCAAGGTTTGTTTATACCCTCTTTTATGATAAACTTTATTCAAGCAATATCTTGTGTAGGAGGATTTTCATAACTGTTCTCACGAATCAGATAAAATCAGGGAAAATACATGTAAGACAGGTGCATGTGTGAAAGTTTCGCTGTTTCTATTTCATACATATACTAGGGCTTTCATTCTCAGAGCTGCCTAACTGTTTGTCGACACACACTCATCAACAGGCGGAAAATACTACTGAACAGAATAAATTTCACGAACTTTGCCGTGACTTCTTATTACCAGTGAGCCTTGATTGATTTTATCTAATGAACATCAGACTGAAACACCTAAAAGCTATAGGGGTAAACGGTCGACTTGCACCAACTTGGTTGATTTTTTATCGTACACATCCTCTTTTGTTTCTTCTCGTAAGCAAGTTGACGTGATTTATTTTGACGTCGCAAAGGCTTTCGATACTGTACATCATCAGCTACTTCTCACAAAACTTGGGAACTATGGTTTATCTTCTATTTATCTCAAGTGGTTTCATACCTACTTGACTGGACGTAATTTTCGGGTCAAAGTCAAAAATGACTTTTCATCTCTTTTTCCCATTTCCTCTGGGGTTCCACAGGGGAGCGTTCTGGGACCACTTTTATTTCTAATTTTCATCAATGATATTGCTCAGGTTCTAACTTGCCCCTTTGCAATTTTTGCTGATGACCTAAAAATCTTTCTGGGTTATGACCCTAATGACCCCAATTTTGTCGGCTCCGCTATTCTTCAAGAAAATATCAACAATGTCATAAATTGGTATACCTGTAACGGTCTGTCGGTCAATGTTTCTAAAACGAAATGTATGACTTTCACTCGACAGCCTAATTATGGTGTTGCCGTTTATGACATTGCTGGTGTTCCAATCTCTAGATCCTTCGCAATGAACGATCTTGGTTTCTTCTTTGATTCTAAGCTCTTATTTAATCAGCATATTTCCACCACTCTTCATAAATGTTTCTCCAGACTTGGCTTGCTGAACAAGATTTGCAGGAACTTCTCTTCACCTCAAATCTTTATCTGTTTATACAATATGTATATCAGATCAAAGGTTGAGTACTGCTCTATTATATTAGGAAATCTAGCGCCCACTAAATCCGCCCAGCTAGAGCGGGTTCAGCGGGCATTCATTGGGAAGCTTCACGATTTATTCTATCGCAAACGACTTTTGTACTCCTACGAAAACGTCTGTCATCATCATGAAATACTCACTCTGTCAACTCGTAGGAGACAAAATGCTCTGATCTTTCTGTTTAAATGTCTTCACGATCAAGTACAGTGTGACTCTTTCTTCTCCAACTTCAATCTTGTGGTCCGTCAAAGGGCCGCAAGATCATTCTCCGAAATATTCCACATTCCACCAAATGATCCTCTCAATCCTTGGTCTTTCTCTCTTTCTATAGCCAACCAGCATCCGGAGATTGATCTCTTTCTCCGACAAAACTTCAAGAACACAGTCGCTGATATTATGTTCGAGGGAACATAATTTCTTCTTTTTTTTCTTCTGTTTTTGAATATTATTATTGTTATTATTATTTTTCCTTAAATTCATTTTGTCTCTCTTTCAGGTGCTTAATGTAATTGAGTTTTATACTTGTATTATGTACCTTTGTAAATAAATAAATATTATTATTATTATTAAGCCTATTAAGGGGAACAGCGATGTGAAGGATGTGTGAAGGGTAAGAGGAATAGTCCTAACTAGTGGACGCAGTACTTGGAATTCCGAAGGGAAAAGCCGCCACATTTAATAATAATATTGCCATTTAGGACACTATTTATTCCAGGTTAAAGTTAAGTTGGGTAATAAAAGGGTACACCATAATTACACATATAAAACACCATAAATACACATATAAAACAGGCAGAGGCATCCAAAACAATAAACTAGCTGGTACCCTTCCCGTGGCTGTAGAATCCTCCCCAACCAAAATAATGCTCCCCGTTTTTTCTTTGCAAATATTGGAAAATATGCTATAGCTGGGTTATGATCACCCTTTATATATCTCTTACGGTTTTTGCTATGTGATTGTATCGCTAAAAAGCGTACTTCTTGACGATATCTCACGTATTTCAATTATTTTATTTTTATTCGGTACCTACGGTTCTGAATGTCAATTTATCCATCGTGAAATTACCTGAGATTTGCAATTTATAAGAATAGACAGAAGATAAGGAAATGTCGTCCAATGTCCTCAGCGTTCCCAAATCATCGGGAATATGCATATCTTTGTGGTTATATCCCCGTAACAGCAATTTCCATCGATTTGCCAACGAATACTAGTTCCCCAAACATAATTAATCTCCCAATAGTTGAGACTAAAATCATGTTAGCTACTTCTAAGCAGTATTTGTAGCGCGCATTTGTTAATATTAAAAAAAGGATTAACAAATGATTAAGTTTTAAGAAACGTTAATCAGTTGTGCAAAGAATTCATATAGCTTGCAGCAACTCCTTGGAGACGTCTTGGATTTTTACAATAGATCCACACAATATTTCAGAATTGAAAATTTGAAAAATATCTAAAATCAATCATCCACAAAATGGAGACCTCATCGATCATCGTATTGACAGTTTTTCTATCTTTCATTTTTCAATAACAGAACATACAAATTTTAAAATCAAAACTAATAATTTGTTTTTCATTTTAATAGTAAATTATAATTGGCACACACACAACCAGATCTGTGATAAATCAAGTTCAATTGTTAGGAACATGTGTTTATCTTATTACTGAACCCCGTCACTACATTATAATGTCGATAGTAATTATCGAAAGAAAATAGTAAAGTGATTGTTCAATATTATACAGGGTATACACAGAAGCAGATACAGGGGACTACCCCCCCCCATCCCCNCCCCCCCCCCCATTTGAAGAACAAAAAAAAATCATTCCTTAATTACTTTTTGATACAATTATCTTTAATAGTAAAGCTAAATTAAGTGATGCTCCGTAAACTAAAGTTACATGTTTTTCTTTCATTAATCATTAATTTATTGTGCTGACTCCAATTTTTGCTGACTGGTAAAGATCACCGAATTCAGTTTAAAGTATTGTGATTCCGAACTACTGTACTTAGGGAAGCTTGAGTACAAAAAATGTTGTACTCACAATTGAAAATTTCGACTCGAAATTTACGTTTCATAAATCCAGATCCAAAGTTGCGTCGTGTATTTTTGTCTGTAGCCAAATTCTTGTATCCGATTCCCATGCGATTTTGGCATTGCGAAAGCATAAGTTAAGTACCAATTTCATTGCGAGGGCATTAGTTCCCTATAAGTACCAATTTCATTGAACTTATATCAGTACTTTCATCTGTGCATGAGCAAACCCGATAGTTAAGTAGGTAAACTATAAAGATTGCATTGAAACGTATGACCCTAAAGAAGTGATTTTGCAGGTCCTTCAAAAGTGATGTGAAGTACATTTGACCAGTTTGTCATTTTGTCAAAAAATAAAAAAAATGTTTGAATCACCCTGCATTAAAATTTAATTTTCTATATGATTGTGTCAAAGGCTTTATGTTTAGGCTTCCGTAAACAATGCTTAACATATACATCCTCCCCCTCTCTTTTACAACCTGTACCTCGTTAATCTATGATGTGGGTTGTTTACAATTATTTGTTAACCGAGATGAACACAATTTATCGGAAACTTTTATCAAATTTAACAACTGTCCAAATCTCTGAGGGATCGTTCATATAATCTAAATGTTAAATCGAGGACGTCCAAAACAAAGCCTCCTGAACAAAGCTATTGTCAAATCGAAATCATTTTCCTTCTTGTGGAATGGTATTCTCCGTCGAAATTCATGCTCCATTATATGGTGATCAAAAATATCACAAGATAACAAAAAAAAATCCTCAAAGGCAAACAATTGCCAGAAGTCCCCAATACGAGCACTTTCTTCTTCTTTTACTAAGATACCAAAGCAAATATCTAGGTACATATATTTATAATAAGAAGTGCCCTGAAGAAATGGGAAAGTAGTTCAAATAAAAAAATAAAAAATAAAGAAAAGCTAAATAATTTAAACTTTCAACATTACTGAGACTGCCATCATCAAACCAGAACTATGATAGAAAGATGTAAACACTATCCATTCCTAGTCATTCTTCCTAGCCTACGAGTAAGATATCCCTGAAATCGTATTATTTACCTAAATGAAAAATATATCCGTTTGTTCTGCCCTTTTACAGAGTGCCCAACTCAGACCAAACATTCTTCTCTTTGTATAACGATACTAAAAAAGGACAAATTTCTTCTTTTGGAGGCTCCTATCAATAGATTAGCTCTAAGCTCTAAGGATTTTTAACAACTGGTTGCCTCTCAGTATTTTGTAAATGTGGACTGTGAAATATACACGTATTACAATTGCATGGAGGATCCAATAAAGCGATATACGATATACTAGAACTATTTTGTTGCAAAAGTTCTGAGAATACATATTGTGTTGTCAACAAAGAATTATTTTCACTGTCAAAATGAGAGAAAATTCATTGATATTCACTGGAAGTTGTTTTTTAACAATTAAATATTAATTGAAATGAACTTGTCGCCCATTTATACATTAATTTAAATTTCATTCATAACCACGTCTTTTGATTTTCACAGATATGCATTACTTAAAAGAAATTAAATTTTCATTCGATACGCACTTTGTGGCAAAGAATCAATTCATTTGCAAATGGAATAATTAAGTTTAAAAAAGGGTTTGATTTTAAAATCTGTGGAAAATACCCGCTAGTAAAATCCATTGCTACTCTTATGAAATACAACAATAATGGTGTCAAACGTGTTTGAAGGAAAAAAGACTGGGGGTTTCGAGTTTATATACTTCCCGAAATCTTAGATTTTGCCTCCTCACAATTTTGTGTTTTCACAATCGTCGAAAACATCAAATTATTCTAGGAATTTGGAAGCCTCCGGATGATGTCTCAGGTCTTTGATAAAATATTATATCAATTAGAAATAGCAGCTCTACATTAAAAAAAAAAAAAAAATTGGAATTATTTTGGGAGCCTTCGGCTCGTTTGGCTTCACAGCTCTTTAATGAAAATGTTAATCACAAAATATTATTATTGAAAAAAGTTCCAACCACCCATCCAAAAAAATCGCCTATGAAAGTAGTGATATCTTTTATTAAGGCCAAGTTTATTTCTCTTTATTACTCCTCAAAATTTTAGATTTCTATAGCTTCACCTTCAGTAGATAGTAGATCACGACATATTTTAGTATTTTGAACAATCAGATTTCACTAGGTACCTATATCTTCTCATCCAAATATTAAATCTTGTATATCGATCATTTTATTGCTTCGTAATTTTTTTTACATATAAATTATTTATTTTTATGTGTAAAAAAACTATAACAAAAATTCATATAATTATTTGATGGGATTTTTTTTAAACTCGGAATGAGCTAAGTGCCACGGGATGGGTGATGTGTGTGTCTGCTCTAGGGAAATAAAACTTGCTGATTTTCTTGATGGCAATAATTACATCTTTCCATAAACAACTTTAATATCGCCATTATTTAATTAGTAATTCCGTAATATTTTTCATACGAGGAAATTAAATTTCAATTGAATTATTATGGAGAAAAAGTAGCGTGGCGCGTGCTATTCCTTTTTAATACATTTTCATGTGAACGTGTGCTACATAGAGTTTCCCACGTGTTTGCATACATAGCAATTGACCCCCCCACCCTCTTACTCAAAATGGGATGAATAAAGCAGGGTGCTTCAGAATTTTTTCTCCCTCTTTTGAAGATATTTTTATATATAAAATTTAAAATTGTGTCAAAAAATTGTTGCTTTTTCCTTCTTCTTTTATGAATAGAAATAGTGTATGCAATAGTTTAATAGAAATGGTTTCACACAGGAGGCTGGATGGGCAATACTAGTATGCAGTAGGACCATTATAAAACTATTATGACTTGCATTTTAAAATTTAATGTATCATATTTTTCTATTCTCGTATATAATTTTAAAATTTTATGTCACAACATTTTATGAGCATCATTCCAAAAAATAAAAATAAAATTTTCATTGAAAATAGTTAATCTCTTACAAAGTTTTTTTTTTTTTTTAAAGTTATGCCCCGGAACCGCTTTCGCATTACTTCTTACAAAGTTGGGAAAGTCTTCTTGTGGCAATTATACAGAGCGACGGACGAACGGTATACGGTATATTAATCTACTAATTCCACGAGTTGTAAAATCGACAGTTGCAAGTAGGTATAATCTTCAGAAGAAATGAGGAATTTCTCAAATTTTTTTTCCCCTATTCGATTTTAGAATTCCAAGTATTTTGATCGTAAATCGTAAAACATGATTTTGAGTCGGGATGGTAGGATATTAAAAAATATAAAATTGAGAAAAATTTAAGAGTTTAATTAATTAAATTAAAAATTATAATTTAAGTTGTTGAGCTTTCAGTGGGACCAGACAGATACTATCATTTTTTTTCTGAGCAACTAACCTAACTTAAAATATGATTAATTGAAAGTAGAAGGCTAATTTTCACGATTAAATGGTGGAAAATACGAGAAAACTCACATTTAAATGTTTAATTCACAATTTTATTGCTT
>CM022874.1:14955258-15019465 GCA_012654025.1 Pachypsylla venusta | reverse complement strand
CCACCCCTAAAACGTTTAAAAAGCCTTTTTAAATTATATTAAACAACATTTTAAGTTTGTTACTTGCTCCAAAAAAAATAATAGTATCTGTCTGGTACCTGAAGAAAAAGGTTTTTTTCAAAATAAATTAAAATTAAAGTGAATTAATTAATTTTCCACCCCTAAAACGTTTAAAAAGCCTTTTTAAATTATATTAAACCACATTTTAAGTTTGCAACTTGCTCAAAAAAAAAAAAATGATAGTATCTGTCTGGTACCCTTTCAGTAGTACCTTCTACTCATACTGTCATCATCAGACCTTTAATAATTAATTTTAATTTCTAATTAATTAGACTTTGAATCGATATTGTCAATTTTATATTCATCCATGTAATGGTAGTTTTGAGACCCAAATATAACCGGGAACTAACGACAATATTCAGAGGTCATTTTTCAATTTTCTTCATCGTGGTGTTGACTGCTTTAGTTTTTGTTCGTCTTCATTGCAGTGATCTAAGGTGAAATGAATCTTCTGCAGTGACCACTTTGCATTACTTCATCGTACGGAATAATTATTATGTTTGGTCCATTCCATACGAAAATTTGGTATTAATTGAAAAGAAGATACCATTGTGAATATAAAAATGTGAGGAAAGGCTCAGCGGCTTCTTCACAAATTTTGTCGTTATCACAACATTATATACTAAGACCCTCTAAATCGGTTAAATTTACAACGTTGGTTTGGAGGTACGTCTTTTTAATCTGGTCGAAAAATGTGCGAAACCTCCGGGAATTGAACAAGTTGAGTGAAAGTTGTGCTGATTGTATAGTAGAAGAAAACAGTTCCCCAAGTGCAATGCCAGTATGATACTCAATAGAGCAGGAGGACCGCGGAGAAACCAATATTGTGTCAAAATCATGGCATAATTTCACTAGTTGTTGTGAAATTATCACTATCCGCGAGGGAGTATGAGCACATGAACAGAGTTTGAGGGTCATCTTGTATTGGAGGATCGGAAATAAAAAGGATACGAACTACGTAGATTATAAACTATGTGCTTTAGGGAGGGGAAATGTTTTCTCATATGATTTGTAGTTTTTCAATCTCTTAAAAATACCCTTTTACTCCGTTACTTTTCATTTTTTTATGAATTATAAAGAACTGTATATAGCACGCTGGTTTTGTTTTTCTTGGCGTTGCAAAACTAGCGTTTTGCTTGATACCTATGTTTAGTGGAACGCCGTCTCAATTTTGGGCTTTGTTAGAATTTTGGGATCTAACTATGCAGATCCTTGACCTCAGTCGCAAAAATATCAGAGCGGAGTCTGAGAAAACACCGTCACAATAATGGGCTTCCATCAGGGTGAAAGAAATGTTCACCCAAAACAAGAAGTTTGTTTAAAGGTTTTTTGACAAAAGGCAATCTAAGAGAAGGGCAAGGAAAAATAAAAACAAAGTATGTCATTATAGCTATTTTGGATGATTCGGCGCTTCAAAATGTTGATGAATAAGGAGAAAAAAATTCTCCATGTTTTTCGTCTTAACGCATCTTTCACATCTAAAATCATTCGACACGGGGTTTTACCCTTTATTGGCTAAACATACAAACTAGATACCCATATTGACCTCACCCACCCCAGGATGATACCAACATCACAAGGTTTCGAACCTAGTATATTCGTGAACTAAATTCCTCTTCGAAGCTAGGTGGTGACCAATCTAGTAAAACCACGCTGAACATTGTTTAACTTCATTGATCTTACGTGAACTCATAAATGGCAATTTTCCCAGTTCAACGAAGAAAAATTGTGATTTTTCACTACAGTACTTCTAAGCAGAATCTAATCTAAAGCTAATAGTTGACATTTTACGGTTTTATGATATTAGTTAGATTATTTATAAATATGTAAATGTGCATCTTAGTTTATGAATAGCATGTTGACACTAGGCGCCTCAGAGATTAAATGGAAAGAATTTTCCATTTAATTTTTGCCCTTCTTTGTTCACTATGAAGATACATCCCGTAACACGGTAAAATTGTAAAAGGAATCTTTGTTCCAAATTTTAATTTTTTAGGATTTGCCATCTTTCGTTGATTATGCACAGTGACTGAGGAGTATTATCAACTGGACTTTGTACTTTTCTAAGTAGGTAAAATTATAAGTAGATATTAGGTATTTAGTTGTGCATGATCTCCCATGACTCAGTGGTCACTGCACTAGTCTTGCACTCAGGAGACCCGAGATCGAATTCTGTTAGAGAAAATTGGTCGCATAGTGATCCATTGTGGATAAATACGAAAAATTCAAAATAATGGGATAATAATAGATCTTGAGAAAATCCCGCAATGCTGCAGTGAACATCAATGATGTGAAATAATAACACAAAGAAAACAGCAGCATTTAGTGGTGCAGTGTGCTTTAAAGGGTCACTCAAAAATAAGTGACAAGTTGTAAACAAAACTGAAGGGTGGGAGATGAACGTGTGCCATGACTTCTTTTGATTCTGTGGGAAAACTAAATTTTCATTTTTATATTAAATTCAAGCCATCTGATTGGCACATTTAAAAGGGAGGGGCCTATTCTATTTTTTTGGTAATGACCCATTGTTACGAAGTTGCTTATCAGTAGACTTGGTGATTTCTGTAATCAGTTTGTTGCGAATATTATACTGTTACTGACATGGAAGCTTACACGAAAAAAATTGCGCGGGTTATAAGTTGTGTTACAAAGAAACATTTCAAAAGGGTGAGTACATAATAGATTTTAGACTGTAAAGCAAGGTGGAAAAACTTTGGCACTCACGCCAACGAGTTGCACGCAGTGTTGTTACAAGTGGTATGCGGAAAAAGTGGGAAAACTCTCATGCTTGTATCTAAATCATGAAAAGAAAAGATTGAGCGAGAAGTGTGTGTAGCCTGTACCGTTGATTAATCAACGTCTAATCATTGGGATACGGAATATTAATGTATTTTTTTTATATCTCTTCGTCTGTTTTTGGTGATCATGATATTGTTCGTTTCAATCGTTTCAAATGACAGGGCCATTCAAACTGGCCCAGAAATATTTTTAGGAGGTATTAGTCGATGTGGCAGTATGTGGCACTCGTATATTTTATGTATATATTTCAACATGCCCCCTTCTGCATTTATATTTACAGATATAACTACGCAATGCAGATCCTAATTTTTCTAATGTAATGCTGCCGATATAATCTGTTACACAAAAAAAGGAGGTGGGGGGGGGGGATTTTTNNGGGGGGTATTTTTTTTTGTGAAGATTCAATGTTTCATTATTGAAAATAATAAACCAAAATATTTTATTTAACTTGCTTTCCAGAGCCCCCTGAGGTGCGCAATGTGCTTTTAATATGGAATACATGTTTTTCCGCACATCAGAAACCGGCTTTTGAGGTAGACGTAAATCTGTATGACAAAGTAATATTATTGTAGAGCACTTAAGAAGGTGATATTAAGTAAAAAAAAAAATTATGAATTTGCCAAAAAAATGGCAAGTGTACCTTCAGGCCTAAAACATTCCAATTTTATAAACCAATACTACCTATGACGTGTCACCTGAGCCAAAAGCCAAAACTACATCAATTTTTTTACACCAATATAATCTTTGAACTAAATTTAATAGTAGAGGTTCTATGAACTGTAGACCTCAATCAGTTCCGTCAAAGCTATCTTACTTTGCATTTGACTATTGAGATCTTCTGGTTGAGAGTTTGATTTACTTGCTCTTATATTTGTCAATTAATTCCATATGAGACTATGTGCTAATCTGACAAATAGTAAGGCGCGCTATGAGGCTATGAGGTCCCACGAGGCACATTAAATAGCCATACGCAGTTTTATCAAAATCAGACAAGGAGCTCGAGAGTTAAATGAGGAAAATAGTTGACTTTAAGTTCTAAAATTTAATAAAGTCATTTTCATTCTTTGTAATTGATTTCATTTGAAACTAGCTGAGTACCCGAACTTCGTTTCGAGAAGATGAGAGAAAAAAATGATAATAAATCTGACTCCCACATTAATAATCATATCACCGAGGTACAACCGTTTAAACGCGATCAGAGTATGCACATAGAATACATATTACATACACGTTTGTTAACCTATATGTAGAACATGGGGAGTAGTAACGGGTTGTTAAGCTGTGTAGAACGTGTTGGGAGTAGTATTGGGTTAGGTTCCAAAAAAAATAAAATGCGTGTTGAAGTCTGCGCAAGGTTAGGCTGGGTCGCAGACCCAGCCTAAACTCAGCAGACTTCAACACGCATTTTATTTTTTTTGGAACCTAACCCAATACTACTCCCAACACGTTCTACCCAACAAACTTGGTGTTCAATTCTATTAAATTATATCGGCATTGCACTAACCGCTTTTGTACATAATTTTATTTAAATCAAACAAAAATTTTAATTTCCATACAAAAATTGGAAAATCGGCCGTAACTCGAAAACGGTTGGAGGGCTTTCAACTCTGATATTTTTTCTGGGCTCCCAGTCTTTGTTTTTTTTTGGGGGGGGGGCCATTCCTATCAAATGTTCTATATCTATTACCGTTTCTTATAGTATTCTATGATTTCCCATACAAAAATCGGAAAATCGGCCGTAACTCGAAAACGGTTGCATATTTTTGAACTGTGATCATTTTTCTGGGGTCTCAGGCTATGGTTTTGGGGGGGTTCATTCCCATCAATTTTTCTATATCTCTTACCGTTTTGGCTAAACAATGAGTATTGTCAAAATTTTATTGTGCCCGATCCCGGATTCGAACTTGTAACCCTCGAATGGCTAGTCACAATTTTGCAAAATATGTCCTAAATGAAGGATAAAGATGTTACCTAAAACTTTCTCGCTTTGAGTTGATATGTTGTCGCGACAAATCTTAAGATATTGGCCAAAATTCGGAAAATTTTGAGCAAGAAATTGGAAAATCGGCCATAAAATCGGCCGTAACTAAAATGGCCGGACAATACCGTACCTATAACCTTCCCCTGGTAAAAACAAATAAGTGTGCAACGTTTCGTGCAATTCCGAGCTGTAGTTCGTAAGTTATAAGCGAACAAACAAACAAATAAATAAACAAACAAACAAATAGACATTCACTTTTATATATATAGATAACGGAATTCATTAGAATGCGAAAAAATGGGTTTCTCATTTTAAGAAGAAAGTTTATACCTACCTGTTTGACGGCCGCGAAAATTTTTAAATTTCTTAAAGATGACTAAAAAATCAAGGAACTAGGTACGTGTTTCTTCTTTTGTCGAAAACTCGGATCGTGTGGATATAGTGCGTGTGTCAGTCAGCTCCGGATATAGTGCGTGTGTCAGTCAGCTCTGGATATAGTGCGTGTGTCAGTCAGCCCTGGATATAGTGCGTGTGTCAGTCAGCTCTGGATAAAGTGCGTGTGTCAGTCAGCTCTGGATAAAGTGCGTGTGTCAGTCAGCTCTGGATATATTGCGTGTGTCAGTCAGCTCTGGATACAGTGCGTGTGTCAGTCAGCTCTGGATATAGTGCGTCTGTCAGTCAGCCCTGGATATAGTGCGTGTGTCAGTCAGCTCTGGATATAGTGCGTGTGTCAGTCAGCTCTGGATATAGTGCGTGTGTCAGTCAACTCTGGATATAGTGCGTGTGTCAGTCAGCTCTGGATATAGTGCGTGTGTCAGTCAGCTCTGGATATGTCAATCAGCCTTTTTATGTTTCAACTCCAAATTTTAATTTGTATGTTCGCTTGTTTCTGATGAAACTTGGTATGGACATTTATTATGTTCATTGGACTGACCGGGTCCAGTTTCCAGTTAAACTGAGTGAGGTCCACAATTCACAGATTTAGGTACTACCTAGCTAATTAGAGAGAGGTGCACCAAAAACCAGACAACTCTTGAGCAGGGTCGGTGAGGGGGCGATTACGGTCGGCCACGATTCAGCTAATAATTTTTATGTGGTGTAGACGATATTTATGTGAAATAAAAATGCATACACATGTATAATTAAGGTGCCTATATACACATAGGAAAAAAATCTGTCCTTTGGGGGGGGCGATAGCCCCTCCGCCCTCCCCCTGCAACTGATCCTTTTCTTGAAACGAAACCTTATATAGTTTCCTTGTCGCAGATTTGAAATAATCAAATTACTCGTACTATGCACGCTTCTGATTACAATGTTTCGAATTTTTAATTTCAGAGTTTGAGTTTTATGAAGTCGAAAAGAAAAATAACAGAACTGAGTTCGGACAGCAAAGTCATCAATGAGTTCATCGTCCCCACCAATGTGTATGTCAACGTACATGTAAATGATCTTTGCAGAAGTGACAGCTGTTGGACAATCATTACCCTGTTGGAATCTGAGTCGCTCGACAATTTAGTCAATCATAAACTGGAATTTGTTCGGTCTATCGACAATAGATGAGGCCTCAAAACATCTGAAGATGTCAAAAAGGTGATCTCATTTCAGATTGAAGAGCTACAGAACATGGACGAGTTTCTCTTTTCTATTTAGATTTTGTGGAATTCGGAAGAAAGGAGATTATGTTTCTTTCATTTTAAGGTACTTGACCCTCTTGTTTTTCAATGACAATACCAATGAAGCACAAAGCCTATCACTGACTCATAATTGCTTGAAATTTAGATTTCAGTTCGTAGGTAGGTCCTTAATAAGGAAGGAAAAACATTCTCACGACTAGTCCCGGTTCCTGAGAAATATAGTGTTCCTTGGTTTGTCTATATACAAATTCTACAAGTTTTAGATCACAAATTTCAAACATAGAATGAAATCATTTATCACCTTAAAAAATGAAAGAGAAAAAAAAATAGTCATTATTTTTGGCTCACCCTGTACAAATGTAGGAGTATCACCGCTGGGTGACTTTGTCATCCGGGGAGAAGGATGTTGAGCAGGATATGGATGTTATCGTGACCAAGCCTTGTGCTGTCTAAATTTTAGTCCATCGTCCATTCCATTCTGGTTATTGTTAGTTTGTCAATAGTTATCCTATTTACTTATTGCACTGCTGTTTAAATTGTACATTGTGAATTTTATATAAATAAAATTATTATTATTACTTCTATTTTTTTAAAATAACAAGGCTTTCTAATTACTAATTAGGTTATCAAAATATAAATCCTCGTTAAGACTTTTTTTATTTGAACCATTCATATTTTGTAGATACCTACCTAATGTATAATGTATTGTGTACCTACGAGTATATCTAAACTTTAATTATTCCGGTAGGACTGAGGTCGATTCTTTGGAATCGATTTTGTTAGAAAAAAAAATACTCTGATGTGGACCTTCAATGGGAGAGAGAACCCGAAGAAATTATTAATAAAACTAGGTATCTTATAAATTAAATTTCACTCGAAATGTTTTTTACCATTTTAATTAAGGTGACATGAGTTAGATTCTAAAAACGACGCAATAATGAAGTTTATTTGATTTGTTTGATGGTGATAAAAACTAGTAATGTGTTAACGTGGAGACTGTCAATGAAAGTGGTATTAAAAATCCGCCCGCCAAGTCAAATACAATGGGTTTTGCACAATATATTAATTAATGTCCCAAAGTGCACTTTTCTGCCCTCCTCACAGCCACGGGAAATATATGTGGAGTGGACTCTGTTGAATATTTCATAATGAGATAAAATCAGTAGTTTGAATCTGACAAANACTATACTACGGAATGTATGTTCAAAATTTCAATGATCTATCCCTTGTAGAACCGGATATCTGACGGTGTGAAAAACCTGGTGAATTGCTTCGTGTAAAGATACACTGGTGCTTTCTGGAACTTGGCCTGGCGCACTGCCGTGCGCTCAGATATGAATATATCGTCTGCTTCGACATGTTCTTGAGGAGGTATCTAATTATTTATTGTGTCAACTTCTACAAAAGACTATTTTTTCGATCCAAAAATGCATTTTTTAAAAGAGAGCCATTAGCCGACGAAATTAATTCCCACGTTGAATACACCATTTCCTGTCAGATCACAAACGATGAGTCGGCCGTGTTGAGTACTCGGAAGGCAATTTCTTCGGGGACACAATGTGTTTTTGGCTTTTGGGGGTACACTCAGCCTAATATAAGGTGCTTCCCAAAGCTGCTGCAAAATAGTCACAATCAACGTCCCCACGTTGAATCGTGAATGTTAAATCTCTAATGTTACATGATGACGTGTTTCTTACTCAGACCACACAGATGAAAGTCCACTTGTGGACAGCAAGTGTAATAAAATTTTCATAATAATGTCAACGATGAAAGCAAATATTTCAAGAATAACTTGAAGTACCCTTGCAATATTTTATTGCAAGGGTACTTCAATATACAAATACATATACAAACAACATAAAATAAAACAGAATCCTCACGTAAATTATAATAACCTGATCTACATAGACAGGACTCATAAAGCTTTTAACAAAAAAATCGGTCAAATGAGATATGCCTCTATCCTTCACCAGAACATACAATGTATTAGATCTAAAATTGGTAGACTCGAACTTTTTTATAATACCCTAAAATCTGATAAAAACATAAACATNATTTCATAACTGCAGAATATTGGACAATTTGACCGAAAAATAGAAAAATTACACAAAATAGGACCACTTGGCGAGGAAGGTGTAGATGGAGTTCATTTCATGATTACAGAAATAAAGCACTTCAGTCGGCAGACAAAAGAGCAACAAAACCGCTCAGTAAATGAAATATTTTACAATATTATTTAAATACCTTGCATAGATAGGTATCTACCTCATGCGTAGGTAAATCAGAAAAACAATTTTTAAAAAATTACGTAAAAATGTACGTTAACAATGTAGGTAAAATGTGTATCTAAAAATATCTTCTTACCTTCTTTGTGTTGAATTATCTTGTCCGTTAGAAAATGCACCAACTTCAATGAACAATCTTCTGTTATTTAAATTAATGTTTAATATATAAATATACTGAAAAGCTTACGTAGCTAAGAAGGTAAGTAATCTCGTACACAAACTTAAAGCTACTGTTAGTTTGTTGTTTTATTTGTAAGTTATTCAAAATATTACAAGGGGGACAAAGAAATGCGGTGGAAAATGGAAAGATTTTCAGAAATCAATAGCATTTTATGATAAGAAATTTGAACGAACATGCGCCGGAACTTAAAACGTTTCCAAAAATAACAGTAATGTCGTTTTGAAAAGTTTCATTTTATTTCTTTTTTTATTTTAAAAAAAAAATAAAAATGTTTTTATTACCTACCTATTTTATTTTTAAAACTTTCTTTTGTTCACTTAACATACCTATGTAGTTACGTTAGAACAAGGTTCCTATCATTTAACCAAGAAGTCGCCCGCCTGTGATTCTCTCATCATTAGAAATACTACTGGTCACATTATAATTATACTACTGATTACCTACTGATGTAGGTACCCGTTAAAATGTTGAACAAAAGTTGCTTTTTTCGGAGACCTCTCGAAAGAACCACTATACCTACATTCCTCTAACTCAATTGGTTCTATATATATATATATATATATTTTATTTCATAGGCAATTGACAATTGATTATTCCTTAACCGTTATTTCCAATGCAAAAAGCAATATAGGCACCTGAATTATATACCCCTTCAAATTTTATCATTATTGTGATCCACAAATAAATCGAATTGAACAGAACTCTCAAATTCCGTAGTTTTATTATTGGGTACATAGACTACATAGGTACTTATTTTCCATGTTTTATTTCACCTTGAGTAGGCACCTAACTGACTCTGCGTAAACCGACCAATCGAAAATAACTTACTGATTTGAAAGGGATATTGTACTGGTAAGACCCTCTGACTGGTAAACAATAGGGCGTAGGTTCAAAATCAGCCAACCCATGCAATTTTATCTTCATTAACTTGAGATATTTACCACTATTGGAGATCATGGAAGGCGCGGGGATTATCAACATCTAGTCCGGCGTCCTCATAGTTGCAGTGGCGGATTTAAATTTTCGCCACCCCTAGAAAATTTAGAACTTGACGTCTCTATTTTGACAAGAACTGCGATTTTCGCTGCAGTATGTCTTGAAAATTTTAATTACCGCCCATATTTTGACGCCCTAGGACATATCCTATGTTGCTTTTACGGTAAATCCGCCACTGCACAGTTGCAATGTTGCATCATATGCTACCCAACACTACCACCGCCCAGTGGCGGATACAGGTCTTCAGTTGAGGGGGTGGGGGGGACGATCAAGCGTTGAGCTCAAATCTGATGTGATATTTAGTACTAATTGAAAATTAGTTTTTTAGGAAATAAGTCTATACAAGATGTTCAAGGAAAATAGCTCGAAAATTAACAGACTTCGCAATTAGCCATATTCATTAATGAAGTTGAATCTGTAATTATTTAGTATGAATATTTCACACACGAAATTGAAGCATGAATGCGTTTTCTTTTAAACTCAAATTTCTAAAGTCTGTTTTCGAGGCTCGTGGGGCTGAGGAGGGGGGGCGATCGCCTCTACCGACCCCCCTCCCTGTGTCCGCTACTGCCACCCCCATTTCTTTCTGTGATGTACACGGAAAGTAAATTAAGTATGGGCCACCACCGATCATTACTAACTGTGCCAATGTTTTAAGTACCTAGCTACCAGTAAATCGGGGAAAAAAATCAAAAAGGATATTTTTATTTTTTTCGAAAACGGCATATTTATCACAGGGAATCCTGGACATCTGGACAAGAAACGATGGATTTTCAGACAAGCGGAATCTTTCCCATTTGCAGCTTGCAATTTGCAATATCCCTCCGGCCACATCTTTTCTTTTGTTTTTAACTTTTCATGTTTACTTGTTAGCCTTTTTGAAATATTTTAACCCAAATAGACAGGTTGGGAAACATTTTTACAGCCAGGCCTTGATGAGTAATCTTGCTTGAGCACGACACTTTTTGAAAGTGATTAAAAAGGGGGAAATATTAAGAATATCGGGGGATTAAAAGTGGTGGGATTTTGAAAAAAGGATATTTCTTGCCCAGGATTCTGTGTGATATGCCGCACTCTTCTGCAGCAGTACCTAACCTTACTACAAGTCGCCACTGCTCATTGCTGCTTACTAACATTGCCAATTTGTCGTGTGTGACTGATGTTTAGCATCACTGAAATATGTGTTAAATGAGATTATTGCTATCTTCAAACTGATTAGTCATCGTTGAGAAGTACGCCAGTACTCATATTTAATTTATTTCCTTTTCTTGGAACAATTTTTCTTTTCTTAANAAATATTTTAACCCAAATAGACAGGTTGGGAAACATTTTTACAGCCAGGCCTTGATGAGTAATCTTGCTTGAGCACGACACTTTTTGAAAGTGATTAAAAAGGGGGAAATATTAAGAATATCGAGGGATTAAAAGTGGTGGTATTTTGAAAAAAGGATTTTTCTTGCCCAGGATTCTGTGTGATATGCCGCACTCTTCTTCTGCAGTACCTAACCTTACTACAAGTCGCCACTGCTCATTGCTGCTTACTAACATTGCCAATTTGTCGTGTGTGACTGATGTTTAGCATCACTGAAATATGTGTTAAATGAGATTATTGCTATCTTCAAACTGATTAGTCATCGTTGAGAAGTACGCCAGTACTCATATTTAATTTATTTCCTTTTCTTGAAACAATTTTTCTTTTCTTAAAATACCTATGTTAACACAGATCCATAAAATGTCTTGATTTTTTAGATTAGTTGCCTTAATATTATATACTCTTTATATTATATAAGAAACCATCTTATCAGTGAAAAGAAACCATGTCCAACCCGAATGATGACCTCAGTAAGTATATAATTGAATACCAATATGTCATCTTAGCATTACAGAAATCCTGATTTTCTAGATTGTTACCTTTTTAAACGGATATTGCCAAGTGAACTATAAAGAGTGGAGACTATGAATTACTATAATGGAGCTATTAGCCTCACTAATAAGTGAAACGGGGGAGAGTTTTTTGGTTTGTCTCTCTTTCACGCAGGAAGTGACCGATATGATTTTTTGGTATAGTACAAAATGTTAATGGGCCGGAAAATGACATAGGCTACTATCCATATCACACGTAGGACCATACGTCTAATATACCTAACGAAGCTGGCGGAGCCCGTTAGTAAATAATAAGGGAAGTTCCTATTACATGTGAACTGAATAGTAAAATGCGCAGACTTTACAAAGTACCGGTGTTCATGTGGTAGGTCAAATACTAGTACCTACCTAGTTTTGTGAAATCAGCTAATTCTATGAATGTGCACATACCAAGTTTTATCAAAATCGGACAAGGCGTTCGGGAGACTCGGGAGTTGTCTTGGAATAGACAAACAGTCGCGATGTTAAAACTTGTTTACGATGTAGAAAAGTGTAGGTACAAGAACTGGGGAAGCTGGAGAAAATGATATTTACGTAAAGATATTTATTATTTATTTTGAATTTACAGTGCTTTTGGAGCGTGTGTTTCTCAGAATAGGTTCTGCTGACACTGATACTCAATTAGAATCTATGGTGACCAAATTTTTACCTCCAGTTCTACTTAAGCTATCTAGCCCTAATGAAGAAGTAAAAAAGAAGGTAAATTTTTGTTTTTACTAAAAAATATGTCGCTTGGAACCATCAGCCTCCTAATTAATAGTCCGTCACACTTACCAACTGAGGTTTGTTTTGCTTAAATTGATGAGAAATTAAACAATGGGCTGTTAAATTAGCAACAAGTATATTGTAAATACATGCTTGTATGTAATCAGAAATGCAGTTGTCAAAATTTTTAATCCATAAGCATATATTCTGCTTCTTTTGGATGTTCATTTGAGTTTCCTTCCATACTGATCAGTTCGGAGGAGAAAAATCAAATCAGAATGATCAGATCAGAGATTTTATTTAGTAAAAAATCGGCACCCCTTCCATAGGTACACTTAACCATGCGCGGATATAGGGGAGGGCCCGGGGGGCACGTGTCCCCCCAGTTTTTTTCAGCGGCGGTGTTTCTCAAATTTCATTATACCTAATCACGTATTTTTTTTTTAAAAAAAAATCAAATAAATGGTGATCCGCTGTGTCTTTTATCTCATTGAAAGGGGGGGGGCACGCTTCCTCGTCAAAAATTCTCTCATCCGCCATGGCACTTTTTTCGTCTTATAAAATCGCTTATCACCCTTATGAAAGGTATTTGTGGTAAGCTCTACAGCTTTTAACAAATTAGGTATCGTATCTCAATAAACATTGCATTAAAAACTAGGACTCGAACCCCCCGGTCTCCAGGTTACGTGTCCCTCATCCTCCAAATTTTCTATTAGGTATATTGTGCGATTGTGCCCCCCCCCCCCCAAACAACAGGGCTATATCCGCTCATGCACTTAACCCATAGTTCTATGCACTATATACCTCACACAAATGTTTGGCCCCAAAAACTAATAAACTAATTCCATGAATGTTTATATCAAATTTCATCAAAATCGGAAAAGGTGAACGAACTTTTCGGTAACCTCATATCAACATAGACACTGCTACATCAAGAGCAAAGAGACAGAAAAAAAACATTTGGAGAAAATTTGTAGTCTTAAAACTAGACCCTACTTCGTTTGGTCAATAGTCCTTTTTTACCGCCTGAAAACCCGAGCTTTTCAAGGACAAAGAAAAAAATAGAACGCAAATGGGTCCTATTTAACTAATATCATTAATTTTGATCAACCAATAAAAAGTCTTACTGGGAGGCCCGGGCTCTGTATAGGGTGTTTAGGGCTTATTTATATTATTTCTGGTATTCCTTTTATTTCATTTATGTTCCAACAATCTGATATTAATATCCTTAGTATTGCAGTCCAAATTAATTAAACTTAGAATCTTCCTTGAGTTGGCAAAACCCCCCACTTACAGTGCACAATGGACAAACGTAATACATAGAATATTTGGGAGGGATCGACTCCAAAACTTTGTTATTGAAATTAATAATTCACATGATGATTTTTTGATTCAGTAACTTTATCTACATATTTTATATTTTAATCGCCCTAGCGACTAATGAAATTAAACATAAATCATTGCGTCGCGTCGGCTGGTATTTTGCTTTTTTGTATCAAATTAACCAGTTTCACAACAGCACTATTAAACCGCAGTATGTAACAACAGCAAAATGTGTCTCTTGGCGTAATATTCGGTGGAATATACTTCTATTCTAATGCTTTAGAAATGAAGTATTACAAATGTAATATTGTTAACTTTTGTGATTTTCAAGGTCATTGAACTCCTCACTCACATTAGCAAAAGAATCAAAGCCAGACCAAATGTTCAGCTGCCTGTCAAAAATTTGCTTGATTTATACCAAGACCCGTCATCTAATTCGTTTATTGTGGTAAGTTCTTGTAGAATTCCTATAATTATTTATTGAAAGTCAAATTAGTATACGAATCGACCAGAAGAGAACAAGTTGTTTTTACTCGACTTAGACTTGGCCATACAAATCTGACTCACTGTTACCTCATGACAAAATCCACTCCACCTACATATTGTGATGTCTGTCAAGTCCAGCTATCAGTTGGTCACATTTTAGACGAATGCAAAAGTTACGAGACAGTCAAAAAAGACATGGGGCTACCACGTCTTCTCACATCTCTACTATCCAACGATGACCCAATGAAAATTATTTCCTACCTCCACATGACCAAACTTCTCCAACTGATTTAAGTGCTCCTCAGTGATGTATATAACAAATCCAGTTGACACGCACCACTTTAAATAATAGAAGAAGAAGTTTACGAATCGCTTATTTTGTGAAAGAAAAAGAATGTTGGAATGGTAAATTATATAAAAAAAAAACTTAATAATATTTTTATTATTTAAAAAAATGTTGGTATGGTCACAAAAAATTACCATGTTTTGGCTGGCTAAATTACCACGTTTTCTATTGACTGGCTGAATTATCATGTTTTCTATGGCTGGCTGAATGTTTTAGCGTTTCACCAAATACATGCTCTCAAAATTGTTTACTTGTTCATCATATCCTTATAGTATTTTATGTGGTCTGATTTCAAATGGAAATTGGTAGCGCCATACATCTCAGTGTTGAGGTCACTCCCCCTCCAGACCTCAGTTTTGAGATCATCAGTTAGTTATATACTTCACATCATACACCTTAGCGTTGAGGTAACTCAACGTCTAAACCTCGTATTGAGGTTACCCGTTGGTAAAACATTTCTTTCTCTTTTTCCAGAATTTTGCAATCATTTATATTAAAATTGGGTTTCCGAGACTTCCCGGTTCTTCACAGGCTGAACTGATCCCAGTCCTATTGAAAGCAATCTCAGGAAAGCAAACACCCCATCAAGACAGGTATTTTTGAATTTTGTAACAATTAATATTAAAATTGGTTTTCCAGCAATTCCCCGTTCTTCACAGGCTGAACTGATTCTGATATACTGTTAAGAGTAATCTCAGGAATGATAACACCTTATGAAAACGGGACTTTCTAGACCTTTTTTACCTAATCATAAATAGAAAACTTCCCTTGGTTGTATCACGAAACCTTCGAAACAGCAAGTCCTAGAAAGATGAAATTTAATAATATATGTCCTTTCTCCTTGGGAGGATGGAACTTTGAAAGCGGAATATTTGTGATTTACTTTGTTCCATAGTAAAATATAAATGTATTGTTATTTGTGTTAACGCAATATTGCATTGTCACAGCCTAGATTTGTGTGTATCACAGCATTACAAGGGCCACTGCACTATATATTTATTTGCCCTTGTTATGCCGCCACTGGTCGCTACACACATTAAAGTAGCTACTCAATTGTCCTCACAAGGCTAAAGGCCCGAAAAACCAAGCACAGTTCCAAAAAAAATCTGGTTCAACCAGGTTTCGAACCCAGGTATCCCGCGTGCAAAGTCAGTGTGATACCCACTAGGCCAGGGAAGCTGTTTGTTCCATAGTAAACCCAAATAAGGAGTATTTATTTATACATAACAACAATAATATGAGGTTCTCTCCCTCTTCTAAAGAGAGCTAAGATAGACACTATTTTCTAAAGAGAGCTAAGATAGACACTATTTTCTAAAGAGAGTAATTTACAAAATTGAATTTTTTTAAAAAAGAAATGAGATGTAAATGTTGTGTTGAGGACTTTTTTGTTCTTTGTAGTCATATTTTTGAAACATTTTTTATTGCACAGTTACGATAAAAGTCAACTCGTGGTCAATTTAGACACAATCAAGAACATTACCCAGCGTACACGACGTACGACGTGCAGGCAAACTTAAATTCCCCCTCCATATGAAGGTCCAGACCCAACTATGATGCACCCTTCCGATCTGAGTCCACACCGATGTCGCCCCAAGAATCTTCGATTTCAAGCTCTGGCTCGATAAACTCGCCATTCGATTCTAACATTACAGTGGAAAGACTTGTGCTCAATTTCAGAAACTGCGACCTAGCGACTGTGGCACTTTTTAAGAAGAGTAAGAAAATCGTAGTTTCGCGGGGAACAGCGAAAAACTAATAAACTATAGAGATATTACGTATGCTACGACAGTACAGCAGAAACTGCAGAGCGGCACGGGTCCCGTAACAGAAAAACGAACTGTCTTTTTGTCGACTTATGATCGGAAGCGAAAACTGTACAGCAGTAGGAGCCGGACTGGATACGTGTAGAAAATGCCATTTCTCTCTCTGACACTTGTCCGACGACATGATTTGAGTCTGATCGGTGATGTGCCGACCACACAATTTACAATGTATGGTTTGTTTTCTGTTTAGCTTGCTGTTGTTGCTCACTTCAGCTATTTCACATTTGGATCTTTCAGCTTCTAAGTTGAAGGAGAGTGAGTCACTAGTAGAAAGTATCAAGTCCAATGTACAACTGCAAAAGTTACTTTTTGATTTTTTTCTGGACGTTCTCATCTTACCTTATGGGTGAGTATCTGAATAGACTATACTAGGTATCATGATGGAGGTAAAACGTCTTGAATTCAGTCGTAGTAGGAAACTTTCATTGTGTTTCAAGATGGGGGATTTTTTTAGATTAATAGTGAAAAAAAAATTCTCGTCTACACAGATCCATTGTATTTTTGCCGTGATTCGGTTTAATTGAATAGAGTACATTATTCAAACTGAGAGAGCTTTTTATCGCGGAGTGATCCCCAATCGCAACCTAATGGGGGTTAAGAACTTTAATGAAACGTCCAGTGTTGTGGAATAAAAGCCATGTTAAAAAAAAAAGTTACTTTGAAGAACGCTTATTTCGTTCTTTAGTGCATCCACATGATCTATGTTCTATAATAATAATAATAATATGCCCCATATACACCCACATTGGGCAAGGGCTTTTATTTGCAGTAAACTGTAAAATTATAATGGTTTTTGGAGTCAGCTAATAATCAATTATAAATATATAGGTATAAAATTAAATTCTAAATAATACATAANCTTGGTATCCACTCGGTCAACTTTTTTGCCCATCTTCCACTGTTCATCCGTGTAACGTGTCCAGCCCAATTCCTAGATCTATGTTCTATGTTATGCTAAAATCATCAATAACACCTAAAAATTTACCTTGTGTTCAATTTAAAAGGATTCATTTTGAAAATTACGAGTTATGATTTTTTGACCTTCTATTTTGATAACTAATACGAGTATAACTAATTTAAGAATCACTCTAATCACTAATTTAAGATAGCTATCAGATGGGCACAGTTAATTTTGATAACTAGGAGTAACTAGTAAATTTTTCTTCTTGATCATGTTCTCAATCTGATTTCTCCTTGTTTCTCAAACAGGTTCAACTTCCAAGGCACGGCACCCTGTGGCATGAGTATCAACTCGTATAAGAAAATAATGGCTGATGGGATTGTTGATTCACCTGAAACATTAGAACGAGTAAGTAATTACTCGCTTACGTCTAACAAGTAAATAAATAAAGAAATTATTTTTTAGTACCGGATACATTTAAAAAAACATGTTCTCAGAAAAATGTATGTAGTTTTATTTTTGAAACTGGGGTGGGGTAAAATAAAATTGATCAGAAAATATGCCTCTATAGGCTCCTCGCGAAGCCTGCCCTTTCAAAATATTTCAAACTACATTTTATTTGAATAATATTAAATCCCAAATTTATATCGAGTTACTCACATGACACGTCGCGTCGCATAGGTGAATTGTTTATCAGAAGATTATGTTTTTTATTTTTCAGATCAAAGTTGGAGTCTTGAAATTCATTGCAACCAAAATATTACCCGAACCGGATACATTCTGTCTGCTAACAGTTGCTGCGTCGGATCCTCGATACAATGTTGCTAACGATGGAGATCTAGAACTCAGAAGAATTATTGGGGGTATAGATTGGGGAAACAGTCTCCTGGTGGCACCCCTTTACACGGTATATCTAGGTGTTAAATCAAATGATGTAGAAAAAAGAAAATTATCTGCCAATATTAGACTTAGAATGAAGATTTTACCCTATCTATCTCGATGCAAAGGTAAGACAAAATTTGAGAAAATCAGACCCGAGTGGGAATTGAAATCGGAGGTGACGGGTAATATGAAAAATGAACCGCATAGATATTATGCCCACGTGAATGAACATCACGCTTTTTAAGGTTTCATTCAAACTTTCTCAAAGAAGGAGAAATCTCATTGGAAAATATTATTTTTTCTAGAATTCAAGATCTAAATTAATTATGCAAGCCAAGTATGATCGGCACACAGCGAATGAAGGGACTGTATGTTCGGACGATACTCCTAACACCAATAAAATGAAATTATTATGTTCGATGGTAGCCAAATGTATAAAATTGCAGCTCTAAAAATTAGTCTTTGTTTGCAACTGTCATCATTGATCTATTTTTGGAGGCTAATAATAAATAATTGGTGATGTGAGCAATGTCGGAACCATACCAATCTTTAAAAATGAATTCGCAGAATTACAACAGAAAAAAATGTTTGCGAGACAAAATGATACCTCACAGTGTTGCTTTTTTAGTTATTTTACTCCATCAGGTGAACTCATGTCAAGCATTGTCTATTTTCCTTGTGAGACAAGGAAAATGGAGTCTTGAACTGCTAGTATTTGCGTCGTCAGAAAAGAATATTTTGATTAATATTTAATTCAACTAACACACATTTACCCTCTTTTTAAAGGTGCTGCTGTTATCTGGCCAACTGCAATTCAAATTTTATTTGATTCTCTCTATGGTGAAAATACAAATACAAAACTTAAGACTCAGGCTCTCCAATTTGCTCGAGTAATCATTCAAGAGGTTGACTCAAACAATTTGAAAAGTGTCGGTCCTGTTTTGCTTAAATCGGGATTTCAAAAGTTACTGACTGATGAAAATTTTGAGGCCTCCGTACGACAGCATGTGTACAGCATCATTGGTAATCTCGTGAGCAAAGTTCCTACGTTGATTCAGAAAGATTTGTCCCTTATCGAACAATTTTTCAAAGCCTTATCAACGGTAAGTTCATAGTATAACTTTGTATACATTTCTGATGGACTTATTGCGTTTCTTTTTTCTAGGTTATAATTGGAGCAAAACAGCACCCCAAACGATAAGAAAGGATTTATTGTAGTATTTCATTAACCATAATTCTGGTATCATAGTATCTCAATTATACAATTTATTGGAACTGTAATAAATGGAGTTCTGACGTGCGCTTTAGTGATGTCTAGAAGTTGTCCAGCACAGCTTAGAGACAGCTCGGTATACTCAAATATTGTATTTTTGAAGATTTTTTTTATTTAAATTTTTTTATATATATAATTTATTATTTTATAATTTGTTAGATTATTGTCAAAAGCTCCGTTTGATGTATGAATTAAAAGATCTCCTTAGTTTTATTTTCTCTAAATAATGTTGAAAGTTTCTGGGCTTCAATGAGTCATATTTACTACACTCATCGAGTATATGAATCACTGTTAAGATAACGCCACATTTTTCGCATGTTGGGGGTATATCTCTCGTCATCAAGTATTTGTGAGTAAGGCTTGTATGACCCAGTCTCAGCCTAGTGATGGCCACCTGCTGTTTTCTAGTGATATATGGAGGGTAGCTGGTGGGAAGAATACTGTCTTTCACTAGTCCGAGCTTATTCGATTCTTGTTGCCCCACTCTTTTTGTCAATAATTGATTATCGTTTTTCTGATTTGTTTTCTGAGGTCTTGTGTTGTTTGCGAGAGTTGTGAGTTTATCTGCAATCTCATTTCCCGGAATTCCGACATGGGATGGGACCCATAGGAAGTTAATATTTTTATTAATTTTTAGATTTTTCAAATTTGATTGTGATGATTGGATTTTCCTCTCCAGGACTCTTCTCAATGGCCTTCAGAAAGCTCATTGAGTCGGAGCAGATGGCGATATTGGAACTGGGGATTCTCTTCACAATATTCATTGCATATAAAATGCCAAAAAGTTCTGCGGAGAAAATTGAGCAGGCGCAGTTTAAAGTCCTGGAAAAAACTGCAATTTCACAACGAACACATGGCTAATTCCATTTCCTTGGGCAATCTGGAGAACACATTGCCTATCCTAACCTGGAAAAATCTATTTTCGTGTATATTTTTTACGAAGTTCAAGAACTTCCCTTGTATTCGTCCTACCTCAGAGATGATTTTTAGACCCACAAGTGGGTCTATTGTTCAGTGATATTTTCTGAAAGCACTTTGATATTGGTTCAAAAAATGATCATTTTCGAGTACCCATATGAGGCGTTTGTTAACTATTCATTCGAGTATTTTAAATAAGCAAAGAACAAGCGTAATGGTCGATAACTGCTTTGACAGGTTTTTGTGGCTTCAAGAGAAGTATAACGATGAATTCTTTCCAGTTTGCAGGTATTGTTCCCGAGCACCAAATTCTTTTTTAAAAAGAGAGAGAAGATATTTTTTGGTCGCGTCAGATAAATTTCTTATCATGCGGGGCTATTATAATTTTCTTCAACAATAATGGGGGTTTCCTCCTCTTCTATTTTCCTTTGTCTGAATTTAGCTGGATATGAATAATCTGAACAAATGCTTTTGAAATGTTCTCCTATAATATCGCATATTTTAATTCGTTCAGTTTCAAGACGCTGCTCTAATTCTACGGCAGGTATATTGAAGGCGGTGGTTTGATCTCTTAAATTTTTTCATGTTTTTCCAAACTTGTGTAGGCCTTGTTTTTAAGTCTATCTCCGAGACAATTTTTTCNTTTTTTTTTTTTTTTTTTTTACAGTTTTTCTGCCAATAGCTCTCATTTTTTTATGCAATTTGGTCATTTATGCTCCTGGTTCTCTTGTACTTATTTAAACATTGGTTTTTATTTTTATTTGCTTTGTAGTAGTCATTTCACCAAGGTATTTTAGGTTTGAAATTGTCTGGATTTGTAATGGGAATCGTTTCTTCACAGACTTCTAGATTTTTTTATGTTAGTTCCAATATAGCACTGTCGATATCTTGGCTGTAGTTTATTTCAGAAAATCTCTCTTCTAGTAGTTGTTTGTATAATGCCCAGTCTGCGTTATCAAGGCACCACTTCTTGCGTTTTACTTGTGAGACAAGCTCTTTCTAAGTGCTCTACTCTGGATGATTATGGGCGCTGGTTTGAATCATTCAAAGCGGTCATTACTTCCATGTCCAAAGGCGAGGATGAAAATTCCATCATTCAGAAAAAAAATTTGCCCTGATTAAAAAAAAAATCAATTATCATCCCCGGAATGTTATTTTAGTAGCTCCCCATAAAGAGTGATACATATCACTCTTGATGGGGTCACCCAGTATGAAGAAACGAGTAGATAGTTGGGAGAGGATAAGTAAACAATTTCATCCATAAAAATGAATGTATGCGTTTTTTTCTGTATTCCTTTCTATACCATTCATCCGATTTTGAGATTTTGGTGTCTCTGCGTCCGCAAAGGGTTTTACCAAAAAATCCTATACAGAACGGCCATGTTTCTAAGGTGTCTGGCGAATAAGAAAACCCTACTCTTGCAGTTTTAAAATAACTTTATTCAAACCTTATATCTCTTCATTTTTCTTTTTAGGAGGAATCAAATGATGTTCAAGTTTCAATTCGCGAGTCCCTTCTAACAATGTGCACTGCTTTTACTGGTGTTGACGTCACTCTTTTGGATATGCTTCTTTCTCTATTGAGTACTCAGATAGAATCTAAAAATCCTATGGCGCGTCTTGTAGCTGCAAGATATTTAAATTGTGTGTTTGATGCAAGTCACGCGGCATCCAGATACTTATTGCTCATTGCGTCTGGAGATAGGTATGAATTTTTTTTAAAATATTTTCCTCTAGAATGAATGATTCTTATAGCAAAGACTTATGAGTGTATATTTTCAAGAAATGTGTATAATTACAGTTGATTTCTTTGGTACAAAAAAGGCCCATGGGGAGCTGCAGTTTCACACATTTGGCTACATCGAATACAACGATGCCACTAATTTAAAATTTGAATGTCTCAGTTTTGACTGGATCCAATAATTGACTTGGCGATGATTTTAATTTTATTTCCCAGTCAAGATGAGGTGTCCAATGAATCATTGAAAGCTCTTTATGGTCCAACTTACCAAAGATTATCAAGCTCATCAAATTTGGAGAATGTCAACTTTAATGTTCCTCAATTTTCCGAATTAGTCAACCTAGTTACAGAAAAGGCAAATCAAAGAGAGTCGAATCCAAATTTAAGAAGCATCATTCGTAATCATATTCTTCCCTTCAACATCAAAACATTTTCAGAGGTAGTTTTTACTGATTGTGTTCGTTTTCATAAGATATATTTCTCTATTTGCTAAGATTTTATATGCTATCCTCCCCCCCCCNCCCCCCCCCCCCCCCACACACACACATAAAAAGGGTTACTATAGTATTTAAAGGGGCAGCGCATATTTAGGTACTTGTTTCTCACGTCCAAATCTGGTTTATTTGGCCTTGCCGTTTGAAACGAACAATACTATTTTGGCTTTAACCCAATTGATTAAGCATGGGAGGAGTCGGAGGATCGAGTCCACAGTACTGACGGATTCTTATTTACGTTAACTCAAAAAAAAAAAGTTATTACTCTGACATACAACACAAAGATTTCTTTTGAAAAGATTTTTTTGGGGGACTGGTATTCAAAGAATGAGCTATTTATTAATAACGACGATGGGTACGCTAAGGTTCCAAAGTATATTCAACATATCACAACTATTTATCTTGTGATAGTACAATCACTTGCGATGACTTTGCAAGCGCAATTGGTCCTTTATTTTCTCCCAGGTCCTTTAACCTTTTTAATCAATAAAACAAACTTAAATCAAAGAATATCTTATAATCGACTTTTAAATATATACTTACATTTGAATTGGTCCAAAGGGAAAGGGTCTCGATTCAAAATTTTCATAAATTTCGAGTTCTGATATATGTGGGTTAGTGTCTAATAATAAGTAGTTTAGATATTTTTTTTACATTTAGTTATGTTTTAAATATTTTTCCCAAAATTTATTATCTGGGACCAATCTGTAGACGAATTCATTTACCAACAATGCTATTTCAGATTTTGAATTACCTCAGTGTCAGTTTAACTAGAAGTGCTGGAGCCAAATGTCGTTCTCACCCTAATGATGAAAGTTCACTTATTGGAGCTTACTTGACTCGTCTTCATAACACGGAGCCTGCTATCATTCAACAATATTTGAAATTGGTGAACCAGCTTTTAAACGTCGAAAAAGGTATATTTTGAAAAATAAATTTATTGAGGCATGTGTAGAATTTTCTATGCATAGTTATTTCATTTTATTAATCGTAGTTTCAAAAACTGTAGACCTCACACAAATAAGGGGCCGCCATGACGCCCCGGGTGGCCCAATTGGTTCCAGAAATTCAGTCTAATCTATGAACGTAATGAATGTTAATATCAAGTTCAATGATAATAGGACAAAGCGTTCGAGAATTATCGTGGAGTTAAAACTAGACCTCGTTCGGTCAATTACTGTATGTTCTTGTAGTATGAAGCTACATCAAGCACTCATATTATTAGAAAACGCCATATTGGATTTAATTAAAATACCACGAACAATGGCCGTTAGTGAGGTTATCAATAAAATATAATGTTGCACTTGTATCGGCGCTCTATCTAAATTTAAGAATTGTTATCAAATGGTTTTCATAAACTTCAACTTTCCTGTAATGGTATGCGTTCCTAATAGATCTGGCCATCCTGAGGTTGAAAAAATACAATAATTTAACAACATTGAGAGACACTAATGCCTTTGATTTTTTTTTTCTTGCATCTTTAATTGAAGTTATGTTTAATTTCAGATAGTGTAGCACTCAAATGCCTTGTCGAAACAATTGCTATCGTTCCCAACATTCTTGGAGACGAGTATTCTTCAAAATTGAGTTCACTTCAAGGTCTCCTTGGTCACACACGAGAAGACGTTCGTGGAAGTGTTGCCCAATTGTGTGGAGCCATAGCGAGTTACACCCTCTCAAATGAAGAACTTGCATTGTTTGTAACCCAATTATTGAACACTCTTAGAGAAACTGGTAGTTTCATTGTTGAAGGTCAGCATGGAGCACTCTTAACATTGGCCAGTATTTTAGAACGAAGAAGTTTTCGACAATCAACAGAAAAGTTACCGCAAACTTTACACTTGTCAATTGCACTGTTCGCAGGTGAGTTGTCCATTGGTCTCCCATCTATATAAATATAAAAGAGAAATATGTTGTATGTATGTTTATTTGTCCGGAATTGTTTGACCGGAAGGGTAGGAGATATCAATAAATTGATTGGAATGGACCCCCCTCCCCCCCAAAAACCATAGGCTACTACCACCCCAGAAAAATTACTAGAGTTCAATAAAGTCGAACCATTTTTAAGTTACGGCCAATTTTCCGATTTTTGACCAAGTTCAGCAAGTCACGGTCCAATATCTTAAATTTTGTCGCGACAATATATCAACTCAAAGGGAGAAAGTTTTAGTTGGCCTTTTAGTCCTTAATTTAAGACATACCTAATTTACAAAATTATGACCAGCAGTTCCAGAGTTACAAGTTCGAATCTGGATCCCAGATAAATTATTATCAGGACTCAAAAATGTTAAATCGTTTTCAAGATAAAGCTAATTTTTAGGTCAAATTCTAATTTTAACCGGAGCGAAGGACGGGCACAGCTGCTAGTAAATCTATATAATAAATGTAACATTATATTGTAAACAATTGAAAGAAGTAGCGGTCCTCTGGTCTAGTGGCTATCATACTGGCATTATACTTTGGGGATCCAGGTTCTATTCCTGGTGGGAATTCGATCACATTGTGTCACTTAGTGCTTGTGATTACGGAGTGCATTCAGTCTCCTCAGGACGATTGAGTACCGACAGGTGGCAACATACCCAGAGTAAATAGATTTGGTTTGGTAGAAGATCGAGAAGATTCAAGATGCTGTTAGTAATGCTGTGATACCCACAAAAAATATGAAAAGGTCGTTGATCCTTACCACAAAAATCTCTACATTCACAATTAATAGGAGTAGAACCTAACCTAGCCTTAATTAAGAATAACTTTGTTTTCAATTGATGAATTTTCATAGTTCGGAACACTTTATTTTGTGGTCGTACCTCACCGATTTCTCATTGTTGCAGTATTACACCATCATTATATTCCTTTTTCCTAAAATTTCGGTATTATGATTTCAGTGGAATTTTTGAGTCACTCTCAAAATTTACTCGTGAGTGCAGCTTGTATTGCTATTGGTCAAATTGGTAGAGTGTCTTCTCTTCCTTTTTCTAATGAATCAACTAAAGACTTGGCCAATCCTGGAAAGTTGGATGTTGTAAACAAGTTAGAAGAGCTAACGAACAATGCCAATGTCTCCAACAAAGTAAGTATTTCAAGATTTACAAAAAACAATGACGGAATTTTCTTAGTTGATTATCCCTGTCTTTCTGATATCGTGTCTTACAATTCGTTATGATTTACAAAAACCGACATCGTATTAGGTTGCACCTATCACTGATTAAAGTGTGGTAAGGACAATTGTGTAGCCAATGTTAATGTGACAACTTTAATTTCAGTTATATATACATTTTGTTTTTATTTGAATGTGTATACATCAAAGAAGAATACGACCAACATAAAAAGTCTACGCTATAATACTTTCCTTTACTTTGCATTGGGAAAGATAAAGTAAAATGTATTTGGAAACTTACCTTAATGACTAATTTATTGTTTCATTAGAGATTAAATTTTAATTCTAAATATTTTTGCAGATAAAAGAAAAGGCCGTAGAAAGTCTTGGTCTACTTTGCGTAGGAGAAGATTTTCCATATAGAAAATTGGTTCTTGAAAAATTACTGTTAAAGGCAAAGCAGGTAAGAAATTTTTTCAGCTGCATGGCGAGTGGTGATTGATAAATTTTGCTGACAAAATTGGAACAGATGAGAAAAATATTTAGGGTGTAAGAAAGAATCAGCTGTATCTCCAGCAGGTGATGACTACAATATGTCACGAGATTTTTAAGAAAATAGCACCGAATTTGGGTTCACTTTATCAAGTATAATAAATGTGGCTCTCTAAGGAACCCACCTTAATTCATAAAGATAAAAGGAAATCATCATAAAGATCCTAAATCATAAAGATAAAAGGAAATCTATAATACCAGTAAGCTTAACTTGGCCAGGTGTCTTAGAGTATGATATTTCAGTGTTGTCACAATTCTGTTTACTTTTAGTTTAGTTTTATAAGGTCTAAAAACCAATAGTTGTATTTTTTTTTTATTTTATTTACTCATTACTGAAAATGTTCTTTTCAGACCAAGGAGATTGAAGTTCATTTAGAAGTGGGATTCGCTCTCGTCAACAGCGTCTTGGGAAGTCACTCGCCTCAAACAAGGGACTTCTGGTCAGAGAGCGAACAACAATTCAAATTGAATCATGCTACAGTAAATCAAGAGACATTGACCTTATTATCCTGGTTATTATCTGAAATTTTGGAAAAAATTGCTCCGGTGGTTCATCCCAACTCGAGACAAGTACGTATTTCATTCCAAAATATTTATCTTGGAAAGAAAAAAATAAGTATAATTCATTTTGCAATGGCAGTCAGCCATTAGCGTTGCAAGTCAACGTCTAGCCACCATATCCGTTACTGCTTTCACTTTTAAATACATAACGGGACGTTTTGCTATTATCACCACTACCTACATTTTTTTTTTTTTTTTTTTAATTTAAAAAAAGTGTACTAACACAGATTCCTGATGATTTATACATTTACATGGAATTCCTAAAAAAAAAAAAAGTGCTCTCAAGTAATGCGAAAGCTGTTCCGGGGAACAATTTTNAAAAAAAGCTAAAACACGCTGTGCAGTGTGTGCAGTCTCAACTCTCGTGATGTGAACTGTAGTCTTAGTAATAGGAACTCTGTTTTGACTTTGTATACATAAAAATTGGACAATATTTAGTGTTTGAGACCTTTACTGATACTTTGCAAACAAAGAAACTCTTCCTTTTGGTTACAAAGGATTTTTTTTTTGCATTATATTTATGTTTTTTTTTTTTTCAGGCATCGTGTGTATGGCTCCTAACACTATTCAAACATTGTAATCATTTAGATCCCATTAACCAATCTCTGATCAAAATTCAATCTGCTTTCATGGACTTCTTATCCGATAATAATGGTAAGAAAGTCATCCAATCAGAAAACCTAATGTTCGAAATGAAAATTATAAACTACCTCTGGCCCGCGAAATTTTCTCTTAAAACTGTGAAGTAGAAAAAATTTCTTCTTTACTTAATCAAAAGACTGTCCTCGTAGTCTTGTGTTCAAAGAACTGGAAGAATCAGAATTACCGAGGTTTGTGGTATCTACTATAGAACTATAGTATTTACCACAGTAGATACTCTAGTAAAATCATTTATCTAAGATTGAAGATCTGCAAATTCATTACGTTATTATTTTTTGTTTGTATTATTAAAACTGGAAGCGATGTATAATTTATTAAGATAAAGGAAATTACAAGAGGTCGTGGAGAAGGATGTGCTAAATGAAATTGGTGATCAATAAGAAATTTCTCTAGAGTAAATAGTTTTTACTATAGTAGATACCCTAGTATTTACTTCGTTTTATGTATACCACTTTCCAAAATTGGTGATTTCTTATCATTAAAAGCATTTACTTCGTTTTATATATACCACTCAATGTCTATTTTATTACAAGAGGTCGTGGAGAAGGATGTGCTAAATGAAATTGGTGATTTCTTATCATTAACAAAATTTCTCTGGAGTAAATAGTTTATACTGTAGTAGATACCCTAGTAAAAGCATTTACTTTCGTTTTATATATACCACTCAATGTCTATTTTATTACAAGAGGTCGTGGAGAAGGATGTGCTAAATGAAATTGGTGATTTCTTATCATTAACAAAATTTCTCTGGAGTAAATAGTTTATACTGTAGTAGATACCCTAGTAAAAGCATTTACTTTCGTTTTATATATACCACTCAATGTCTCTTTTTTTAAAAATTTTTGATGTTTGCCAAAACTGAAATGCTATACGTCTGTCAAAACTGAAGAGCAAATAAAACTCTAAGTACTTTTTATTTTCTTGTTCCAAAAATTTATCACGGAAGGGATGGGTACATATATTTAAAAGTTAACCTCCATGTTACCTCACCCGAAAGTAGCCAACATTTGAAAACCACCATAATAAGTTGTTTTTCCTTTGAAATCAAGACGTGTTTTAGCGTTTTTAAAATTGAATTCAATTGTTAAAGCATAACTTGCCTATATCTGGTATGCAAAATGCTAGAAATATGTTGATATGGGATTACCAAAAAGGTTTTCATGGCCCTTGGATGGAACTGCAATTGTGTTTTATTATTTCAGATATAATTCAGGATTTTGCATCCAAAGGTTTAGCTATTGTCTATGAAGCCGGTACAGAAGATATGAAGAAGGAGCTTGTCTCTTTACTTGTCCAGCAACTGGTGGAAGGTCGTAAAACTGCAGCAAAAGTGACAGACGATACAAAAATATTTGAAGAAGGTACCATTACGACGCCGTCTGGTGGTAATTTGTCTACGTATAAAGAACTATGTGCATTAGCATCTGAAACCAACCAACCTGATTTGGTGTACAAGTTCATGCATTTAGTCAATCACAAAGCAATTTGGGATTCCAAAAAGGCAAGTATGGCGTATGTTTAGTACTTCAGTTTGATCCAAAATTTATAATCACAAAAAATGTCTTTTTATTTTTAATACTATTCTTTTGATCATATATGCGCTAGCGCGTTAAGTTTTAACAACTTTCATTTTCTAAATTAGAACTTCAGTTTTTTTGCATATTCTTACTTTACATAATTATGTTAGTGAAAAATAATTGTTATCAGATGATTTATCAACCTCTATGTTTTCAGGGAGCCGCCTTTGGATTCTCATCTATTTTGCAATCGGCTGGTGAAGAACTATCACCTTATTTATCAAAAATTATTCCAAGATTGTATCGTTATCAATTTGATCCTATGCCAAAAATTCAGACCTCTATGGCATCAATTTGGAGTGCTATTGTTCCTGAAACTCAAAAGACAATCGATTTATATCACAAAGAAATCTTTTCAGATCTGATTGTGAATTTGACTTCCGGGCAGTGGAGAGTGAGACTGTCTTGTTGTGTGGCATTGGCTGATTTCTTGAGGGGAGGTGGAGCCAAAGTTTTTGATGTAAGTATATCGTTGTCTAAATTTTTTTATATTGTTTAAAGTTTAAACATGAAATGTTTTCGCTTTAATGCAACCATTGTAACTTAGCGTCTGACAAAGCACATAGTTCAGTTATTTTAACTGAAAGGTGAGTTTACACACAATGCGATCGAGCTGGTTAAACTAGCTTTATTCAAACTACGTTCTAATTTTAATTTAAATAACAGAAAAAACAAAAAAATACCAAAATTTAAATAGTTTTTATTATTTTCTTGCAGAAACACAATAAAAATAATCTGGAGTGAACATCACACGACTTCCCTTATCTATAAAAAAAAATCGAGACGTGTACAATACATAAAATTGACATATTAAAAAAAAAACTCTAGCTCTTACCGTTTTGCCTGACTTGTGAGTAGATTCGATGTCAACCAAAAATGTCATTTTGCATTCCATTCGTATATCCGTGAGCTAAGTTCCTCTTTGGGGCTATGTAAGCCCCTGCACCTAAGCCTCTTATGGGCTTTTTGTGCTTGAAAAAGCACAAAAAGCCAAAATTTTACATTCTATGCATAAAATTGTTATAAATAGGCAAACAAATTTAAGTTCTAGCACTTACCGTTATCTTTTTAGGCAGGAATCGGCCGAAAACCGCTAAAAACCGCCAGGAGTAAATTCGATTTCAGCCAAATGTGTCATTTTGCATTCCATGTATTAAATTGATATAAATAGGCACCAAATTTTAAGCTCTAACCGTTATCTTTTTAGGCAGGAACCGCTAAAAGCCACCAACGGTAGATCACGCTGCAGCCAAAGGTGTCTACGTGCAATCAATACATAAAAGTAATATGAATAGGCACCAAATTTGAATCTCTAGCTCAAATTTGAATCTTAGCTCTTACCGTTCTCTTTTTAGGTGAGATTATTTACTCCTAAAAGCGACAAAAAACCGCCAACAGTCATTTCGATTTCAACCAAAAGCTTCGTGGTTCTTTCCAGGCATAAACTTGGCGTAGATATAAAATTTCAAGTCTAGCACTTACCGTTCTTAGGATATATATATATATATTTACAGACAGACACACGCAGACCAATGGCTGAAAATCGAGATTTGGGCTCTGGGGACCCCAAAACGTGTTTTGGCATTGAAAACTCGACATAGAAAATTTCAGCGCAATACAATACTTTGCTTTTTATAGGATAAAGAAGTAAAAAGAAAACAACTTGAATAGTATTTCGGTATGGATCAAAGAAAAGAAATCTTTCTTCACAGAAGTCTCTGTGTGAAGATAGTATATAATTAATTCACGTTAGTACTTTAGAAAGGTTAAATTTCTGAAAAAAAAAAAAAAAAAAAAAAAAAAAAATAGGATTGGCCTGGATATGCCAGCCAGTCAATGCTCAGAGAGTTTCCTCGAGTTTTCGATTGGTCCCTCAGATCTATGAAACAAGCTATGCATGGAAAAAACAATCAATCTTGTTTTCTTATAATGAACTTACAACGGTATAACTTTACAATTCCTCCTCAGGATTGTATACCTCAATTCGCTGAATTATGGCGTCAATTGTTCCGAGTTATGGATGACGTCCATGAAGGCACTCGAAATGCAGCTGTCAGTACTGGCAAAACTTTGTCTACAATATGTGTGCGCCACTTGGACGTAGACCATGGTAAATTAGGAACAGCTTTGGTAGAAACCATTCTTCCTATCATTTTAAACAATGGCGTCTATAGCACTGTATCCGATGTTGTCAAAGTGAGGTGAGTAAAGGGGAAATGAGTTTTTTCTTGACACAACCTATATCTTGCTAATGGATGGAATGCTAAATAGCCCAAATTTGTGGGCAGATTCAATTCAGCTTTTTGTTGTAGCGGTATTATTCTTAATACCAATCGTTCTTCCCATTTCTCGAATCATGTTTTAAAATATGGTAAAATAGGATGATATGAGGTTACGGACGTAGCGTCACGGTAGCCGGTGCTACGTATCACTCCATCACTGTTGCAGGCCGAATTAACCATTACCAAAATACACGTATATATTTGTCGAGAAAAATACGTCTGCGCAGGTTAAAGCCCTATAGTAAAAATTGATGTGACACCTTCCGGGGACTTCCAACTCTGATAGTCCAAGAAAATCTTATACCAGTAGAATAGGTAGAGATATAATAAGGAAGTTCAGTACTTCTTTTCATCATCTTTTTCTCTTTTCCTATCTCCTCTCTCATTTTTTCTATTTGAATCAGATCAAGTAAAAAAATAGAATAGTCAATGAACAAAATATCAAGAAAGAATTTTTTCTTGTAATTCTGCGATGTCTACACTTGCAGCACATCTTATTTAATAAATATAATTATCTTATTTTCAGTCTGGAAACAATATCAAAAATTGTTGGTGTCTGCGGTGTTCTGCTAAAACCTCATCTTGCTAAACTCATTCCAGCTTTACTTCAAGCTACTGGAGAACTAGAGTCTCCGGCTTTAAATTATCTAAGTGTGCGTTCGGGAACGGACACAAACCGACAAGAAGTGATTGATTGTGTGCGTGCTTCATATGCAAAATCTCATTACACAACTGAAACGGTTACCCGATGTGTGCAATATGTCAACGAACAAATATTAATTGAAATGTTGCCATCCCTAATTGAAATTCTCGGTAACAATATAGGACTTGGAGCCAAAGTGGCCACTGCTCACTTTTTTGTACTTTTATCACATCAGATGCAGATGGAAGAGTTGCAACCACACTCAGGTAAGTTGATCTATTACAACGAAGAAGCCTTCCGGTAAATTTCAATTAATTAGTCTCTTCAGACACAAAACACAACACAGTTGGGCGGACATTGTAACTGTTGATTAATCGGCGACTAATTCTTCAACCACCAGCAAGGCCATGCTGAAGGGACCATCCAGGAGCATTACGATAGAGATCCTGGCCCTCAGTCGGAAAAATATCAGATTAGCCACAGACCTGATCACGGGTCACTGTAGTCTAAGAAAACACCTACACACTATGGGCATTCAGAAGAACCAGATCATGTGTAGGGAGGATGAGGAGACTGTTTCTCATGTCATTTTTGATTGCAACTTGCTACTTGCATGGAGACTGAGTAAGGGAGAGCTACAACCCAGGCTCGACATCCATGAAAAACACATAGCCAAAAGACTGATCAAGCTTGCGCCGTAGCTAGGAAACAGGCTACTCTCCAAGCACAAAAATCCCACCTGAGGCTTAGGTGCAGGGGCTCTTGTAGTCCTAAAGAGAAGTTTGGCTTACAAATATACCAGCTTTGGTCTCAATATAGTCTACCAATTTTTTCTTTTTGATTAGATTTTAGAGCAGTTTTGTGAAGTACCCTATTTTTACAAATAGTAGGTTAATTAAGGTATAGTCTCTGCAGCAAATTTGCTTACTTGTCCACACGCGGTTGAATACGGGACAGCCAATTGTAGATGATTTTCCCGAGCGGACTCTGTCAGAGAGAGTGAAGTTGTCTGATGAATGAAAATAGTTTTAACTTATTTTTCGGTTACCCTACCAATAAATTTTAATAATTTATTGCATATTCATACTCCTTATTCACGCTTGATGCGAAGCTAATTTCGTAACATATTCCTTAAATTTCCAGGAAGAATTCTCCGCGTTTTGTTGTCGGGATTAACAGATCGGAATAGCACTCTGAGGAAAACATATGCCCAGACCATCGGCCATGTAATTCGGAGCGCCAAAGATTCTAGTGTGGACAAATTGTTTGAAAAACTTAAAACTTCGTACTTAGAAAAAGAAGGTAAATAATAATAAAATATTTTGATCAAGAGTTTGATTAAATATTTCATGCGAACTTCAGTGTTTCAGTAAAAAAAAACTATCCCGAACTTAGAATCTTTGTGGTGCGACCTGAGCAAGAAACAAGCTTTACTAGTTCCCCAGGCTCCTTCTGGACAAGCAGGCCGGAGTCTGTTAGTATAAGGTGCCTTGGGGACATGTCCTTCCCGCGTGGGATGCATTATACCCTAAATTACTCGGGATGCCGTACAATTTTCTGAGTGAAAAGATTAAAATTGGTTCAGAAGTTTCAGCGATTATCCTCTACGTACTCGTGTTAGTATAGTAGATTTTAAAATAAGAATTGAATGATAATGGCATTTGTAGAACGACAATATTGCTGAGTGTTACCAATGTAATTTTCATTTTCAAATGCTCAGATTTGAGAATTATACAGGGTGAGTCATTTTAAAGGACATAGTCGAATATCTCGGAAACCAGTTAGAGATAGCAAGAAAACGTTCGAAACAACCCCCCTTATTTTTTAGGGGGAAATTTAATGTTGAACTTGATAATTTTCTTTAAGGTCGCCTTCCAGGTTATTTCAAGGTCAACTTTGTTTTTGTTTTTTAATAGAACTCTGCATTTATTATTGCGGTTTTAAATTTTGTATTAAAAAAGAAATATTTTTTTATTAAAACTTTTTTCGATTTGTCTTACAGTTTTCGAGATAATTTTTGCCTTGCTCTGAGTAAAAGATATCTAACATAAACATATGAAGTATTATGGGCACGCCCATTTTGAAATATTTGGTCATAAATGAGTTAATTTTAGCTAAACATCAAAAGTTTAAATTTTTCAAATAGGCGTGCCGTAATAATAATTTGTTTTATTTACGGGCGAACCCTTTATACATAAATTACAAAGCAAGCACGTACATAAATATCACAGGTTAATAAAGACAATTTCAAAATATATATATATATATAACTTATAAAAGGTATTATAGAAGACAAAATTGATTTAAACAGGGAACCATAGGTGAAATATCGGTACACAAAGTTAGTTAACGCGTTTTAATAAAAATTGGTAAGTAGATGGGCAGACAATAAATAAAAAGATACGATAATATGTAGGTAAGCTAAAAAAAAGTATGTAGGTAAGCTAAAAAAAAAAAAAAAAAAAAAAAAAAAAAAAAAAAAAAAAAAAAAAAAAANGGTAACAATTAAAAATCAAAATCAAACTCCAAATTATTGGTAATTATTGGCAGTTCTTATCAGTCTGTACATCGGAGCTACACCTGTTAGATATCTCTTACTAAGAGCACGTCAAGGACACAATTAAGTCAAACTGTTTTCAGCAAAAAACAGAGTTCTATTTTTTTTTTTTTTTTTTTTTTAAAAAAAAAAAAAAGTTGACCTTGAAATAGTCCTAAATGCGACCTTGGAGGAAAAGATTCAAGGTCAACATTAATTTTCCCCTCCAAAAATAAGGGGGGTTTATATCGAACGTGTTCTTCGTACCTCCAAAAGTTACGGATTATATTCTCACCCTGTATTATATTCTTTGTCCTATTTACTTTTTTTTTTAATTTTGTTTAACATCTCTTTAATTGGTCATTCAAAACGGTGTCCTATTTACTAATTTCTGTCTTACGCAAAACGGCTTATCTTCTCCAGTAATTCAAATATCCAACCCATTCTTACAAAAATGTTGGGTCGATTTTTTTAACACACACACCGACATATTTAACTTGACATGGATAAAACGATAAGTCTTTATATGAAAGCCTGTCTTATTATCCTATCATGTTGTAAACATAAAATATCGTACAATTCGTACACCACAGCAAGTTTTCAAGAATTTTTCTTTAGAGTTTTAATAATTTCTCTTTGCAGATGAAGGGGTGAGAAATGCAATTGGCCAAACACTTCAGGCAGTATGTAGACATAATCAAGAATTAGTTCGGGCAAGACCTGAAACTATCGTTCCACTAGTATTTTTTGCAATGCATATGACTAAAAATAAAAATGGTAGGTGAATAGTGAAGTTGGGAAGTAAATTCACAATAAAAATATAAAAATAAAGTGAAAAATTAGACTTTTCGTTTCTGCTCACGCGTCGTCAAAAGTATGTTTCTGCACTATCCTTATTCATTAGTATTACCTATCTATATTTATAAAACACAGAACCCAGTTGTTATAATGGCTGATTGACTCATAAATAATATAATCGACGATGGCTAAACCTAGGAACTTGATATTATTTGGAACACAGTTTACTATTGTATGTACGAGTATAGGTACGAAATAAGAGGTAAAAAATAGAAAGTTCAACTGGGAGCGAATTATCGCCAAAAAACGACGCCTCCCAGCGGTACAAATACACAGTCCACGGTAAGAGATAAATAGACCAGAAATCCCCCCCCCCTATAATCCACTCTAGAGGTTCGCATCCCAGCTATGGCCAATTTTCGGAGAGGAACAAGATAGATTGAATTATTTTAGACAAAAAAATCTACAGTAAACGAAGTTGGGGAAATTATCTTGTTTAAATTCAGCCAGCGTCAGTGGCACGTTGAATACACCGGTTGCCGTTAGATCACTGAAGTTAAGGTAGCGACGTCAAGCGAGGTTTTACTTGGTGGGCGACTACGCCCTTGTAATGCTGGCTATTTCTACCCGGGCCAGATTATGTGAGGTCAATGTGGATAGCCAGTCTTGCGAATGGAGGGTAAAGCCCCATTTCGAATCACCATATTATATTTTAAAGAGACGTTAGGCTAAAAAATATTACTAATATATTTCTATTATTTTATAAATTATCTTCTGAGATAAAGTTGTTTATTGCCTCTTATTTTCTTCTTTGCAATCAGATCCTCAGAGTATAGCCTACGCCGAAACATGGGAAGAGGTTTGGCATGAAGTAGCTCCTGGTACAGAAATAATGTTAAATAGACACATCGAGAATGTTTGCACTATGTTGGCCCAAACGTTACAATCACCCAGTTGGAATATGAAGGCACAGGTACTTATGAAAACTTTGTTATGTTCTACTCTAAAATCTAAACAAACCATTTCTAGACTACTCGTATTTTAAGTCATTCGTCTCTTTACTTTACTTTCCATTCTTTTTAAATTAATCTTATATTTCATTCATTAATATTTTAGTTTTCCAAACATGAACTCCTCCCAAGCCACTAACCGTGTTTTTTAAGATCAATTAATAGCCTACATCATAGCTATTCCCTAAATAATATTCTCTAATGATATGTTTTACAGGATAACTATATCAGGTTGTGAAACTTTCAAAAGGTAAAGAATTCTCAAGAGGAGGTTGAGTTTTGTCATTTTTCCAACTGACCTGGAAAATTAGTTTCCTCCTAAATGCTAAAGCTGGAAGAACTGAAAATACAATGAAATGTAAAATATATTTCCTTTTTTGCAGGCAGCTCGTGCAATTTGTACAGTGGCGAATAAAGTTGGTAATAATCTCGAAGATAAACATTATGTTAACTTAATCACCATCTTGGTAAACAGTCTTTCTGGTCGCACTTGGGAAGGCAAGGAGTATCTCTTGGATGCGCTTGCAATATTGTGCAAAAATTCAAAGTAAGTTTTTAGTATTTAGACAGTGAATTCATTTTTTCGATCATACAGAATGTGAAAAAAAAATATTTTTAAAATAAATTAAAGCCAAACACTTGCCACAAGTGGCAAGTGTTTTGTTTTAATTTATTTTAAAAATAAAAATAGGTATATAGTTTTAACAGTTATAATCAATATGTTATTTAAAGATTTAAATATGAAAAATGGCATAAGGAGTTATGCCGGAAAGAAAAAATACCGGTAGCACATTTATTTATGTGAATATAGAGATAAAGAAAAGATTGTCAAGGTTGAACCTGATTTAGAACATCAGCCATCTTCCTGTATCAATGTTTTGTTTAAATTTAGGTCCAATTTATTGTCGAACCTACTGACGGCGATAAAACGGATTAAAATGTTTATGGTGTTTAACTGACTATAGAGAGAATTTCAAAACTATCCTTGACTGGAAGGTTTCCACTAGGGGAGGTAAATGGCCGAGGCATTTGATTAAGATATGCATCCAGATTTCTATCGATTCATAAAATTCTTTACAAGTAACTTTGCCAGGACAGTTAGCAGTTAGATAAAACAAGTAGTCGATGCAAGAAAAAACTCCTGGATGCCTAATCTTAATCAATTAGCGTTGCCTTGTGGATTGTCAACGTTCGGTAATGAACCTGGCATACCAAGTACAAGAAGATTCGTTTGTCAAAGCTTTTTTATTCTCACTAATTTATTCCATTTCTTACAGAAACTTGCACTACAGTTTTGATATGGACCAAGTGACAGATTCTGTTCTTAAGGAATGCTCTAAGGAACAAAATGTAGTGTACAGACAAAAAGCACTGAAGGCTCTTGGTGAAATTTTGGAAGCGTTAGAAAAAGATAGATTTGCTCAAGTATACGAGTTAGTGCTATCTATTTTAACAAAGGTAAGATAAAAAAAAAAAAAAATCTTTTCATACTGTATCATTTTGGCGCCTGTTTATTGCAGTTCGTGGTGGTGATCGTCTTGGTCTAGGGACTCTAGGGTATATTTTAATTAGTGCTTTTTATGTTTACGATTTGAGCTGTTCATTTAAAGTTTTTTTGTTTTTTTTTAAAGCACATTATAATTGTGACTGATATAGAAATTCTTCTTTTTTTAAAAAAAAAAAATATTGGTGTTGATTATTTTAATAATTTTACCGGAAATGGGAATTCAACAGTATGACAGTACGAAAAACCACAGCTTGTGATTGAGTCTCACGATGAAAGTAGGTAGCGATTATAGGCATACGCCTATCTAAAATTGACTTCGCTGGAGACGTAGTTTAACAAAGCAGTACGAGCGAGAAATTATGTAACTCCCTGCACAAAACTGGGTTTTTAAGAACGAGTAACTTAAATGCAGTGTTGGCAATTATATTTTTTTCAATCAAGTTCTAGTAGTATTATGATTGTTTGGCAATCGGAAAAAATATATCTTTATTTCAATCAAGTTCACGTAGTATCATGATTGTTAAGCAATCGTGAAAATTATCTTTATTTCAAGTTCACGTTGATGTTCACGGAAATATAACATTTCACTTGTATACTATTTTGTTTATAGGATTCTGAGTCTTCAGATATATGTGATCCCGAGGATAAAGATCAGTTGTCTAAATCAAGGGAAGAATTTCTCATTTTGAGAGAAATCGCTTTTAGTATAGTCGGAAAAGCTTGGCCTTCCAATCCAGAAACACAAAGTAAGTTCATTGAATACTTATAATCATATTATTTTCCTTATCCTAAAAAAATTCCATGCACAGGTACTATAAAAACTGCATGGGGTAGAGTTGAGGCCTTATCGCTCAAAAATTTTGCTCCACGAGAATATAGAAAAAGCAGTAATAGGACAAAACTTTCGATGTCGAGTTTTCAATGTCAAAACGTGAAGTCCCCAGATCCCAAATATCGATTTTTTTCTATGAACAATATATCTCAAGAACGGCAAATGCTAGGAAAAAATCCAATGAGTTTACATGGCTAATGGTATAGGTAAAGTTCGTCTTTGTCTCACGTCGAACCGCCGACCTACGACACATAAACCTTATACTCTATCAACTAAGCTAATTGGATCGGTATGTTTGTTTCTAAAAACTTCCAATATTCAACTAAGCTAATTGGATCGGTATGTTTGTTTCTAAAAACTTCCAATATTTGTCAACTAAAAATTATTTTTAGACATCTTCTGGTCTGGAGTATACGCGATGCTTCTGCTTGTTTTTTCATTTCATTTTTTAAATTGACGCAACTTGAGTTTTATCTTTTTTCTCATTTCGTTATTTTTTGTCCCAACAGAAAAATATCAAGAACAGGTTGCATTGCAATGTGTTCAATACGTGAACAACAATACGAGACAAGTTCAAGTTTCTGTAATGATTGCTCTATACTCTTTTGTAGACAAATTGATTTTATTGGCTGCTCCAGCGAGTGAAGAACAGGACAAAGTGTTGTCGTACGTGCACCAGGCATTGGAGTCTTCATTTGGTGCAGGAAAACACACACGACTTAGAAAGGAAACATTAAATGTTTTATTTCTTGTGTTGAAGAAGCTCAGAGGTTAGTTGAAACAAATAAATATTTTAGGAGGGAAGTCAATAGTAATGGATCAACTAAAAGTTGTGTGAACTGTAGACCTACGTACCTGATCAGCTGATTCTATGGATATAATGAATGTACGTACCATGATCAAAATCGGATAATGCGTTCTAGAATCATTATGGTACAAATAGAAGAAAAAATGTCGTGTTAAAACTAGACCTCGGTTCGGTTAATTATATTAAAAACCGCTCAAGTGCTAGTCGGACTCGCACTTAATGGGTTCTGTACGGTTTTTTTTTTTTTTGTTTAACTAGCTACTTTATTCTTACAATTTCGGAAGAGACGGAGAGGTCTATGATGGACGGCGGACATGCTTAGTATTAGGCTTCCTTTGGCACTTTTGTAATAAGGGATCCTAAAAAAGACCCTTAAGATGAAAAGGTTCAGAATAAAAGAATATTTTCAACTTAATCATGAGAGGTATGGTTATGTCTCATTTCATATCTTTTTTAGTAACGAAAATTTAAACATATTATTACAAAGTTTCCTTAAATAAACTAATACAATTTGTACTGAGAAACATTATGTTGCAAATTAAAAAAAGAGTATGAACACTTTGCTGCGATATGTAGCAATACGAAATTTTCCGAATATCTATTGACCTCAAGACGGGACAATATTCTATTTCATAGTTTATGTACCTTTGGATTGATTAGACGTGATAATCGAGCTGTCTCGAAAATTACCACTAGGTCAAGTGGGTGTGATTATTTACCTGAAACAAGACTTGAATAGAAAAAATGTTTCTCTTTGGTTGGTCCTGTTCTCAAATTGATTATTTTTTCACATAGATTTTTCTTTGATAGATACCCAAAAAATATTTTTGAAATTCTAAAAACATAAATGATTAACACCGGTTTGAATTTTCTAGGTGCGTGAACCAAGCTGAACTCTTTTAAAAAAGTTTGAGCCGGGGGGTATTTTTTTCGTCACGATTCCAAAGGTTCATTAATGAAAATACTCTCTGTGCAATGATTTATAATGTTTCGATTGTTAATGGATAAGTAATCGAAATCAGAACCCAGGTTAATTTTATATAACTTTTATTGTATTGTTTCAGAAAATCAAAATCAAACTGCTTTTAAAACATTTACGAAATTATTTGAAAAATATAATGAAGAATTTTCAAAAGACAGCTCACCGGAAGTTAAATCTAGGTACATTGATATAAAAGATTTTCTTAGCATATCCTAATCAAGCGTGAAATAAGACATACATATTAAGAAAAAGTTCTAAAATTAGAAAAATCGTTATCTCAGATGATTGTATCCATCTAAGGAAACGATTTCTTGTCGTTTCAATATTTTTCATAAATATTATTTATCCAAATTTCAATACACCTACCTAATGTAGATATAATTATGTTCTGAGGATGTTTTCCGTACACTCGTTTTCCCAATAAATTGTCTTTAAAAATCTATATAAATAACTCTGTATGACTTCCTAAAAATGTATCATGTGTTTATAATTTACGCATGCGCAGAAGAAATACTGTTAAATTCATGTAGATTCATTGAGCCCTTCAAATTTGGACCAAATCTGAACAACCGTTTCCAAGGAATGTCGAGAAAAAGATCATTGTTCATACCCAGTCGTATATTGGTTCCTTTTTGTAAACCTCTGCATTCATAGCTTCCTTATCTTCAGAAGCAGTATGTTATCGTGTATCCTTTTGGTTTATTATTTTCAATAATGAACCTTTGGAATCGTCACGAAAAAAATACCCCCCCNCCCCCCCCCCTCAAAATTTTTGTGAATGTTATAATATCAGATTATCACATTTTCAATCTTGAGTTGCTCTTTAAGCCTCTTCCAAACTAAGGACGTTATTTTAACATGTGTTTTGTTACTATAGAACTCGACGTAAAAAGTGACCGCCTGCGCCAATGTCGCGTCAAAACACTCGGTTTGGGTGAGATTTATTCTATTCTAAAAAAAAAAGCACGACAGCTTTCGTTGCAATTTTGTTTGACAAAGATTTGTAAACAATAATATATATTTTACAATAAAATATGTTACAATATTGATACATTTTACAACCTAGAATTTATTTGGAATGAAAAAGTACATCTTGATTCGCATGACTAATTTTATTGCATTTTTATGGTTAAATTTTTTTGGCACTGGCTGCTATTCAGGGAGCTTTGTCATAGAGCCATCCATACAGATTAGATTGATACTGAGACAGTAAAATGAGAATCCTGCCTCATTAAACAAAAACATCTAATTAAACTAAAATAACTAAATAACAACCTACATGGAAAATGACATTATCACTTCCATTAACTTTGAGGGAAGAGAAAATTAATGCAGTAATAATAATTGATTTTTGCGGTCTTTCGATGTTATGATGGATTCATGAAATAAAGACATTTTACTAAATTATTGCTGTTCATTTTTTGAAGCCTTGTTCTGGGCCATTGTGAATTCTGGATAATCAATGTATCCATCTCTATTTAAGTCGTCCATGTTGAGAATTGGATCAATTAGTTTAGATAATTCTTCATCACCAAATATTTTTGGATCTGGAGTTTTAACAGTTTCTCCCGTATGTGGATCTTTCTGTCCATGTTCATGCCAGTGAATCAAAGAATTAATTAGTTCACAACCATCTAGTTTGTTATTATTATCGGAGTCATGCATCTTGAAATAATGAAATCTTAGTTCGTCCCCTGTCATCTTGCTTGTATCAATGGGCACATCAAAATGTTCTTTGATATGTTCTCTCTCGTGATTCATATCATTGACCCCTGCTAAAACTTTGGGCTCTCCATGTGCACCATGACCTCCGTGTTGTTGATGTTGGGCTTGTTGTTGAAACTGCTGTTGGTGATGAGCCTAAAAAAAGAAAAATATCTCAAAACGGGAACAAGGGCACCCAAAAACATTGATCAATACAAATGTCGTCTAATCATCACACTCTGATTGCATCACAAAGTATTCGAGTTTATTTCCTGTATGGTCAAATTTTTTAAAAAATCTACTGAGTCTCGGTCGTATTACAGCCCGCTTACACTTCGAGCATTTTTCTTCTTCAAAGACGTCGTGATGTGTTCACAATAAAACGAACATTGATTATTGGATGAAGTCAGCGTAAAAGCACTTCGCCCATCGGTAATAGTGTTTTTATGGGGAAATATGAAGGAAAGTTTTACCTTGTTTTATTTGTAATTTTGTTTGAACACAGAATATTTGTGCCAATTCATTTGAATTTCTTGAGAAATTGGCACTTTTTGTCAGTGTGGGTCGCTTCCGGGGGGTCGAACCTGGATCTCACCATGGTCATTCGTTTGACCCTTTTCCAGTCCCTAGAGCTTTTCAGGGGTTCCAAGTTGAGGGGGAGAGGCGATCATTCTGGGACACACTGTATTTATTATACCTATCCTAAGTATCCTAATACTGAGTAACTAAGTATCCTAATACTGAGTAACTGATATTGTAAATTTCCAACTTAGAAGCTAAGCTCCCTACCTAAGCTAGACTCTCTAGCTTAGGTAAGTCTAGATTCTAAGGGCCGTATCCAGGACATGGTTTTAAGGGTTCAATCCCCGGAAATCTTTCATTTTTCCTATAATCCCTATATGGTAAAAGTCCTTTCACATGCCCCCCCCCCCCCCCCGAAATGAAATCCTGGATACGGGCCTGATTATATAAAACAATTTTTTTCTACATTCGTGTTAATTCTGCTTAGTGTATTCTGTCTTATTGACCGAACGAAGTGTAGTGTAGTTTTAACACCAGAAGTTTAACGAAAAAACTTTCCACGATGACTATCGCCTTGCTCAATTTTGATTAAACTTGGTTTGATCTGATTGTTTTGGACCTTATTGGCTCACCAGAGCCCTCATAGTGAGCTAAATAGGTTTCTGGCGTAATGGTCATAGTAATTTTTCTAGTTAGGAATTATTATTATTTTCACTCACATTGACTTTGTACGTATTTGGATTAATTCCTGGTGGCACATGTTCATGTGCACGTATAACTAACAATACAAAGGTGATCAGAAAGAACAGGACAGACTCGGATTGAAGCATTTCTTTTCTGAAACAAAATGAACCATTTATTAATGTCAATGTCCAATGACTCACTTGTATTGATAACTGTACAACTGGTCCGGTTAATCCTAGGAGACAGGCTAGCCCTAGAGACATGCTAAAAGTACACACTATGGTGAGAATTTTAATTTCTTCGGCTAAAGCTCATTTAACAGCCTCAGTTGGTTGAGACGATGGGTTCTAACCAGGAGGCTGTTGTTTCGAATCTAACTCCATCCCCGTCTCTTCAAAATACTAGTCACAATAGATCTAAACAAAGGTCGCAGTGATAATTGCAATCACTCTCATAGAGATCTGCAACCAGTTTAATAATAACAATAATAAAAAGCTCATTTTATTTTGACTTCACACGCCGGTCAGGTCTTTTGATATGAAAAAGCTTTAATACTACCGTATTCAATCTTGCATTGAGAGAATCCTTTTAAAAAACATTAAATACGATGTTGACTTACCAATATGGTAAAATACGAAAAGGGAAAAATCTTTCATTTATCAAAAACTTTAGCGCATCGCTAACACAAATTTCAGTGTTTTGTAAGTTGTAAGTACCTATTTCTTTTAAAATCAAGATACAACATTTATGACTATAATTAATTTGAAATAATATGTTTCGATCTTTAACGGAAGTTAAAAGGCACGGAAATGCTGATAACTGATAACGCTGACGAGACTAGAAGATACACGATAATTAAATGAGATAGTAATGATTATTCTTCTGACGTCTGCAATCGTCAGAATGTTTACATAGATGAGCCCTGCAAACTTTTGTTACCTTAAAATATTTATCAGGGGTTGGCAAACATTTTTTTTGGACCCCGTCATCGATTGTATTTTCATTTTTTTTTAATTCAAAAAAGAGTGTTCGACATTCCAGCCTCTTAAATTTCAATCGTATTTCAGACTAGCTGCTCGAAAGTGTCTGTTTTCGAACAGACTTCATTCTAACATAAGGAAAAGAAATGAGATTTATTTCCTGCTACGACACTGGACACTGATGAAAATTGTACTGCTGTGACAATCGTTGGGGGGAGGGGGGGTCAAAATCATTCTAGGACAAGGTATGATTAAGGTAATTATTCAGATATCATACTATAACGACTAGCAATAAGAAGACAAAGTATGATCTTCTGCAGCGCCGTCCAAATTCTTCAAGTTCTACGCATGTCGTCACAAATTTAGATGGGTTTACCTATTTAATAATACCTATAATGTAAACACAAGGAGCGGGACTCGCGTGACACCAGCATTTTATGCGCAATAACATAATTATCTTTCATGCCCGACGAGAGGGGGGATGCTGGCAATCCCCCCAGTCCCGAGATTTCTTGAGAGGCCAGGTGAGAAAATTGACAGAATGAAATTATTTCAAGTTTTTTTTCTGAATATTAAATAAATCAACATGAAACTTTTGAAAAGAGTTCAAACACACAAAATTAGAAATTTAGCGATAGTGAGCTAATATAGAATGATGGCTATTGCAGGACATTGATTTTCAACTACGTGAATTGCCTACTTTTACTATTCTTACTGCCCATACGGTGATTTTAGATGAAAGAATAATAGAGGGCCCGTAATTCCCCCTCCCCCGGAACCGGATTTCCTGTTTACGGCCCTGTGTCTTTATAAGCTTTATCAGTTTATCTCTATTAAGTATCGTGCTGTAATGCAGTAAGTATACCTACCCCAGAAAAAAGAAATAAATTGACTTTGGACATAATTCCATGCAGAAAATATTTTGGCGTAATAACGCGTTGAAAAATTTACATTTTTACCAAGGCAAGGGCGTAAAAATTTAACAAAAATTGCGTTATGCGTTTGGGTTACGATTGTACACGATACCTAGGTACCTTGATAAAAAGATGGTTGAATTTTCAATAAGGAAATATCATTTTTCATCCTTCTTTTCTGCCTGGAGTCGTGTCAATTTAAGTTCAGGGTAAAGTAAACAGCTGATTTCAATTTTCAAACTGGAATCTTTTTGTGAAAATCATATCACACCGCTGAACTTTCGATTTCCGATTTGCAATTTTGTATTGCATTTACATTTAACAAATTGCAATGCAAAAATATTGCATATTGCGATTGAAGAAGATCCAAAATTAGCTGAAGCTGATCTTTCTGGGGAAATGGAAAGAGAAATGAAAGTTATTCACTCCCTTCGTGATATATTGTATTTATTTTTCTATATTATGTGCGTGATGTGATATTATTTGTAACGTTTATAATTGTGGATTCTCTATTAGAAGATATATCATGATCTTTTTTAGTTTAAGTTTTACCGAACGATCTCAGTTCGAAATCCTTAATCAAGACAACCATGGTGCATTGTAAGTATACAAACTATTAGATTCAATTTTAAATGGTGAATATTGCAGGGAACGTTTTAAAACAAACCTCAGGGATTTATCTCCAAGAATAACGATTCGTTAAAAACACCTAACCAAAATTGATTGAATGAAGTGTGGTGTAGTTTTAACTCCACGATTTTTCTTTAAGTAAATGTTTGTTCGTTCTACGATAACAAACTCTCGAACGGGCCTAGTCCGATTATTATAATAAAACTTGGTATAGACATTCATTACGTTCTTGGAATTAGATGATGGTAATTCATGGAATTAGCTTGAGACCTATTGGACCACTCGGGACCAAATAGCGACCTATCAGTTCACAGAACTAATAGTTTTACGCAGATCCGTCACTATATCAAATGTGATTTAGGGGTTGGTTGTACTAGTTAGTGAAATTTCATTGTTGCCCTTTCCTCTTGCGTTTCTTTTGGAGATATTGGGAATTTTTGTGCCGAAAGTTCAAGTTTTTAGGTTTTACTATCGTCGAGTTACGTTGCCGCAAACGCCTTGAGTCACAAAAATCACAAAATAGTGGTTTTGTCCAGGTCTTGTAAACAGAAACTAACCACAAAACAGCACCAGACCATGGAGTTGGCGGATGGGAGAAATTCAGCCCTAGTGAGTAGTCTGGGCTTTGGTCTTTATTCCCCTAAAAAAGTGATTAATTGAAACTAAACCACTTTGCTTTCATTGGTCCATGCTAATTCTCGAACGCTAGGTCCGATTCTTTTCAAACTTTATATTTACCAAGTTTTGTCATCAGATATGATCTTAATTATTTTTAGACTTTATTGGTCCCGGAAAATTTCCATCCTGTTTTTTATGTATGACATGGATTTTTTTAATTTAGTCATATTGTAGGAAAGGAACCATAAAAGTTTCACCCTTACTTCAATCATCTTGAGTGATCAAAAAGTGTTTCAGTTTTGACATTGTCGTATATTCGGAAAATCCTATCTAAATGTGGACTTTTGATCATTTACGTAAATGTAAATACACCTTGAGACTTTCAAATATACCTTCAGAGTTGAGGGTTTTTGCATCAAAACTGAAATCGGCCCTCAGTACACAGGCTTTAACAAATTTTGCCTTTGGACCACTCTAGAAAAAGTGAAAAGGTACTAAATTCCTTATTTTATTGTGACCCTTATTTTTGAATATAACATTTGGGAAGATTACGATTCCGGGGGCGCCGCGATATGATGATTGATTCTTGTAGAACTCGACAAAATAAACATTTTTACACGAATAAAAAAAATCGATATCTCGCTTCGTTTTCGAGATACAGCGAGTCAAAGTTATTAAAAAACGGGTTATTCGTCTTCGACCGATCAGATGACGAGGGAAAAGTTAGGGTGCAGTTTTCAACAATAAAAGGCGACTTTCGAATAAACGATGGCATGGTTAGGTCTAGTTTTTAAAGAAAAAACTAATTTTGCAAAAACGAAGGAAAGGCTGGGACTAGTTTTTTTTTTTTTTTTAAGAAAAAACAACAGTAATTCTTCTGTATAGCGGCCCCAACTTATTTCCGTTGTAAAAGCGAAAATAAATACAACTCTTTTTTTCAATATAAATTAAATTATTTATCAATATAAATTATGAAAGCTTAGAAATGAGAAATTACATATTGTGCTCCCCAAACTCAATTTTGTACTGCGTGTCAACATCGATTTTTCTTTTGTTTGTCTTTTAGTACCACGAATACTGTCGACGCCTTATTTTTGAGTAGGTTCCTACTATTGCGACCTCTTACAAATGGTGGCATTTTAAGTGAGTGAGGTCTAACAGTTCTCAGAACTACTTTTGGACAGGCCAAGCGGGTGAAACGGGTGCCGCGATATGATACGCAACAGAGGCATGGCCGTGAAAACGTTTCCTAACCTCTTCCTGGGGGGCGCCGCTATATGATGACTATCAAAAGTCACGTCAAATTAAAATTTTGACCCAAAAATAATATGTATCTCGAAAACGAAGCGAGATATCGATTTTTTTTTTTTTTTATTGTAAAAGTGTTTATTTCGTAGAACTAGAATCAGTCATCAAATCGCGGCGCCCCAGGAATCGTAATCTCCCCTAACATTTATATGAATTTTTCGAAACTTTTTCCTAAAAAATATCTTTTCCAGTGTTCGACCCTGGATTTCAACATAATTTATCGAAAGGCCTTTTCCTATCCTTAGAGTTTTACGAAATTCAAAAAATCCAAGCCGTTCAAAATTTATAGTTCACGACACGAGCCGTCAAAAATATCACCATCGGTATGTTTCAACTTCTCAGGGCTTAGTTTAATTAATGCTACGTGGCTGAAATTTATCCACACAATATAAACAAACAAATTAATTAGGTGAAGAATTTAAATTAGAAGCATAAAAGGTTTTGATGAGCAATGACCTGTCAAATCAATAGTTTTAGAAACCATGTCGATGTGAATGGATCAAGGACATTTTCAATTAGTAATCATTACCAAATTTGTAGATTCATTATGAAATAATGTATTCATTTCTGCAATTCGTGAGCAAGTTACTAAATAATATTTGGGGATCAATTATAAAATGTAATTTTATTTTTATTTTGTGTTTTCCCCGTATACAAATGTCATCTAAATGATAATTGAACCTGGACCCATGTTATTTATTTATCAAGGTTAAAAAACTTGAAAGAAATTATTTATTTATTTTGTTTTATTTTCACTATCTGAGCGCACGGCAGTGCGCCAGGCCAAGTTCCGGAAAGCACCAGTGTATCTTTATTCACCGGGTTTTTCAAACCGTCAGATATCCGGTTTTACTAGGGATAGGTCATTGAAATTTTGAACATACATTCCGTAGCATTGTACAATACTAACGGATAAACTTCAAAAGTTAATATTAACCTGGGCAGGAGATAGACAATATGAAAGTTGGCACTTTTGGATACTCACTGACTGACTGATTCACTCATCATCAAAAGTTTCAGGTACTTCCCGTATACCTAGATCGCTGAAATTAAAATATAAAAAATACTAATCCAAGTGAAGAAGTACAATTTGTTAATAACACGAGGAAGTACATTGCGACAAAACATTAGCTTTTATCACAAGTAAATTTCTTTAATCTTAATATATTAATAAAAATAAGCATAGAGTTACAAAACTGCTAAATTAAACCTAATTAATTCGCCACTGTATGAATACTAGCGGGATGTTAGTTCAACACATGAACAGTACACAATAAATAGATTAAGTGTGAAAAATATCTCATCATCAATACTCAGCTGAATCATTCTATCAACAGGATCGTTTCTTTTGTTTTTTTAAATTTGAAACGAATATGTAAATTTAATTATTCATGGTTTTTTCATTTTATTTTTCAAAAAAGGCTGAGGTCACTCGTGTACATGCAGTGATTGGGTGGAATTCAATTTCATTTCAATTTAATTATCCAACGATCTTTTACTATGCACGCATAATTAAAATAAACACTATTTTTGTATTCTGTTAATTAAAAAATAAAACGGGTCTCAGTTGAAATAGTCTTATTGCCAAGCATTGTTTTTTTTTTCGTCTCCTTAATTGCCTTAATCTCATGCAGTTGTATGTGTAAGTATGAACAGAATATAGTATTTTTCATGTCATTTCGAAAGTTTAATCTTAATATATTTGGGAGGGCAACACATATTTTGGTTAACCAAAAAAAATTGAAATGATCTCGATTTTTTTTAAAGAGGGAACTAGTGGTTTTCTAATTTTCAGCACTTTCAAGGTACATGGGGGAGGTCAATTTTGAATCTCACTAGAAAATAAAAGTTGCCAAAGATATTATTTATTTGAGATATCTAATTTCAAATTGAGCTTTTCTAATGAGCCTGTGTTTTTTTAAGATCAAAGTCAGCAGAATATTAAAAAATAAGATTTAGTCTCTCTTTTTAGTGGGAAAATTGGCAAAATATACATCGAAAGTTTGAGGACTTGATATATTATTTAGAGGCTTTACGGAGTTTTTTTTTTTTTTTGAAAAATAAAAATTATCTACTATTTTCCGAAGAAGTCCCTTTTTTTGTATGGAATACATCATACATCCTACTCTAGAGAAAAAATATAAATTAACGGTGTAAAAAATTCGTATGCCAATGTTTTATGCATACCGTTCCGGACAATACGTACACACATATTATATAATCAATTAGTCAATAAGCATTGTTCAATGAATGGACTAAATAGGTTATATCTATTGGCGGAAGTAGAAACCACACCTGCATAATGCAGATGTGGAATAATATTTATTGATTTTGTATGGAAATGGTGTTCAAAAGAATACATTTCTGAATTTCTCCAAATCCAATGTTGGCTTAATTGCCTAAAATATGACATTAGTAAGCTCCTTTTTGAAGGGTAGTTCGCACGCCTTTTATCTCTTTCTCCAATTTCATTCAATATCTCTTCAGAATCACCCTCTCAAATAACATACACAGGCAGATATAGTCCTCTGATTTTCAGGGGCCAAGCTAATTTAAACTCTATTAAATAAGAGACATGAAGACCATTTTGGAGGAGGAGGATTTTTTTTTCTCTAACTCATCTGGAGATGAAATAAAAATCGACCAAGCGCAAGTTGTTCTTGCATACAAAGGATTCCGTACTGATATATTTTTTAAAATTCCTGTAATGCTATGGTGGCTTCATTTTTTTGGGAATATTTTTATTACCTATTTGCCGCTGGTAACAACACAATTACCACACCAATGGAAAATGCGGCAACATCCCACATCTTACTGTTTCTGAAATGTGCAAAACAGAATTGTGGTTTTTGGCAGGCGGACGTGTATTGAAGGTTTAGTTCTAAGAATCCATTGTAATCCTTGGAGTACAGAACCCTAAAATACACTGAGTGACAAAATTAGCGGACCGCTCTATTTTTGGTAGACCGAATATGTAATGGTTGGGTGCCCCTGTTTTGTAAGTTACTGTAAGTGACGATTATGCCAAAAATTTTCAAAGCTTACAGACTTTTGACCTAATTTTTGCAAGTTTACTTCAAATGTCCGAACATTGATTTTAGGTATACCTTGCCATGTTTGAGATTTCAGTATTCTGATACTTACGTTCAAAATGAAGACAACCCTGAGTTCTATTGTGCACTTAGAAACTTGTATATTTCTTTTTTCTTTAATAATGGACGATTTTACTCAAGTGAAAGTGATAGGGACTGTGTTTACCATTGTTGGTTGGAGTTACCAGGGGTTGGCGAATTCTCCCGTTGTGTCGAAATTTTGGAATTCGCGGCTTTATCAAACTTTACCAAGAGACTGGCAGCCACAAGAGACGGCGTGGATAAGGTCGATAACGAGTTATGCACGCACAGGACCGCGGCTTTATGAAGCTGACGCCGGCGCCGCTCAGGAATCGTACTTTAACCCACAAAAAATTTGATCAAAAATTCTCACAGATGGCGAACTTTGTTCTTAACGACCCATGTGGACTCCTCTGCTTGTCAAAGTGCAGAGGCGAGAATATGCGTAAAATTAGGGGTTTGGTCAAAGGTGGACTGGGGTAAAGTACTGTTCACCGATGAGTGTAGATTCTGTCTACGGTCTACGACCAGAAGACAGAAGGTTTAAAGTGCTGAGACGTCCCAAGGAACGATACGTGCCGTGCAACATCAAGAAATATGGTGGCAGTTCAATCATGTGGGGAGCATAACCTTGGGGAGGCTCACGGTCCTGTGTGCTTTAGAACCTTTCAGCGATAAGTGTCGGATATTTTAGGAGATATTGTGGAGCCATTCGAGCAGTTTATTTCAAACGGTCTTGTGCTAATGTACGGCAAGGTGCGTCCGCACGTTGGAAATCGTCTTGCTTATGCTCTTATTTTTGACATTTTTTAGATTTTGTTATCTTTCTATCCGCCACTGAATTTATTTATATAGTATGTATTTATTATTGTTTCATCTACTGAACTGTAGGGGACCATCACATTATTATGTTTTTTGCATCCTTCCTAAGTTTTCGCAATATGTGATGTATCAGTTTTGACACATGTTAATAATTTCTTGACTCAAGATGTGCTAAATTCTCATTTCTTGTTGTTGAAAATCTAGCACAATATTATTTGTTGAAATCTGTTGTAAGCGTGATCCGGGGTCTTTTCTAAGAGTGAGCTTTTTTGGCTGAACGAATTGAACTCCTATTTTGACTAACATTTTTGCTATCGCCTGTTAGTAACAAAAAATTCCTTGAATCCATGATTTGATTTCAATGAAATTTGCTGTGAATGCTTATTAGGTAGAAATATGATTTAATTGTGGAACCATTTGTTCACGTAGTAATCGCTTGTTCACTGATTATACTCCGGGAACTTTAGATGGAAAATGGGTTAAAGATTAATTTGATGATATAGGTATAAATTTTGCTAAAAATGTTAAATTCAACCTTACTCATCAATATTATAAGGAGTACCGAGGTGGGAGAGATGTGATTTTAATTATTTCTTTTTTGCAAATATATCGAAAACAGTTATTTTTGAGGAATTTTTTTATACGAAAATAATGAAGCATATTTAAATTTCCTACAACATCTGTTTCATAATTATGTGTCATATTTTTAACCGATTCTGAGCTACAAGTATACTTTTAATTAAAATATACCTATGTACATCCCAGAAATTTTGGTTAAAAATAGTAAATTTTAGAATGCTGACCTTTATAATCAATACATATTATGAAATATCGATTGATAAGAAACCTTCTGGGGATACCCAGGTGAGAAGGTGCGAAACCGTCAGCCATTTTAAATTTTAGCCATATCATAAGTATTTAACTTAGAATGTCTAGGATATAGGCTATACTATAATATTTATATCTCAGAAACGATCAGAGATACGATAAAAACTTATAAGACTAAGCTTGTATGAAACATGATTGCAGTTCAATTAGTTCCATAAATTGTTTCGACAAAATTATCCGCTCCCGAATTATATTCAGTATACTAAGAAAAGAACTTGAAATTCTAGATGGCAGACGGTTCCACAACTTTCCCGCCTGAGCACTTTTATTATAATATTGATGAGGGAGGTCTAGTCTAACATTTTCTGTATCAATTTCTTTAAGAAATGTATGGAGCTTTTCTTGGAGGAAATTTAATTTAATTTCGTTTATTAAAATCTGATTAAAAAAATCGATTCTCGAGATGATATTTGCCGAAAAAAATAAAATAAATTTCAAGATGATAGACTTTAAAAATCAAAATCGCGGGCGGATGGTTCGGCAACTTTCTCACCGCTGGACTTAATTTTCATCATTTAATGTTTTTTCTTTTCCTAAAATTCCTGGGCTATTAATAGTAATTCACAAGATAAAAAAAACACTAGGTACTTGTTTGTTAAATATTCCTAGAGAGAAATGAAATTTTATTGTGCATTGCACAGATCTAGCAGGTAGCAGGAAACTGAAAATTAATCAGTTTATTGTTTTTGAAACGTGACCAGTGTTCCATATGAGTTGTGTAACAACTCATATAGACAAATGATAGCCGAGATAAAAACTGTAGGTACAAAATTGAAAATAAGTAGTTACAATGTTACTTGAGAGAGAGATGTAACCCCCTTATTTAGACAATAATGGCCGCCCGAGGAGCCGAATAGGACCGGAAAACTAATCAGCTAATTATTTTAAAAAAGTTTGGTATGATTTATGAATTTCCATACCCAGTTTAATCAAAATATCACAAGCTGTTCGAGAGTAATCGTGGAACGAACAGACGTTAATAGTCGTGCTTTTCCAAACATCGCTTTGTTCGGTCAATTATGTTCATAGAATTTGCTAATCATTTTTAGGTCCTATTATAAAACTAATAAGCAAATTCTATGATTTTAATACTAAGTTTCATCGAAATCGGAGAAGGTGTTCTAAACTCAACGTGGAACGAGCGAACAAACAAACAAACAGACGATTTAAAAAAATGAGTTGAAGTAAATCTCATATCTCTCAAACACACACATCGGCTGTATTGCATTTTATCCTATTTTATATGGTATGGGTTTTAATAACATTGCTATTCGAAAAATACTCTTCATTTGACGATGATTAAGCGAGTGCTGTTCTCAAGTGACTCCAGTTTTAGTTTAAAAAAAATATTTTCCATTGTTTTCAGATGACCATTCGCGGATTTTCGATTTTCTTTCATCTTTACTTTCCCGCTTCTTCCAGCCTCTCCTGTTTGGAGGAAAATCACGCAGAAAAATGTAAGTTTAAATGTAATAATTATAAATTTTTAAAAATGTATAAAGATATGAAATTTTCAAGCCAAACAATCCGATTTATTTCAATAGCCATTCACTTTTCAAGCATTGTTCCACACTTGATCGTTTGTTTGGATTTAATTTTAACATAGGTACCAAAAATTTGGTTAATTGTTTTGCATGGGACTTGGTCATGTTGTATGTTTTGGTAAATATTCTATCAACGTTATCGTTTGCATTGATATTTTTAATGTATTTCCGATCGCGTTCTAGCATTGTTTTAATATTTTTAATGCATTTTTCATTTTCAATAAGATCCCAAGGAACTTTTCCCATGAGTTGAATCATTTTGAGTAAATGATGTTCATCTAATGTGTAGTATTTCGACTCGCGCGGATTAAATAGAAAATCACCCGTAACTAATTCAAATGTCAAACACGCTACACTCCATACATCAAATTTTTCATCAAACTTTTTCCCAAAAACCAACTCGATAGGTTTGTACTGTCTTGGAATATCGTCTGTGCATATCTCAATGTCATTTGGTGTTTTAATATTTTCAATATCAGTCACAACAATTTGAATGTCCTCAACTTTGTAGTGTTCTTGTGTGTTACGAGATCTTGTTTTGCATAATATATAATGTTTACAGTAGGAGAGGAGAAACTCCGAGTAAGAATCTTCTGTCGAAGTTGACGTTGAACAAGATGATCTTGATGAGCTCTTTGATTCACAGCAATCAGTACAATTGCAAACATCACTGCTCCCTGCACCTCGGCTAGATTCTTCAACGTCCTTTTCGATACTATTGTCCGTTGGTTTGGCCGTTGTATACTCGCTCATTTCTGTTTGACTACCCATTGTTGTTAGTGACAAAGTATTGCTGTCTTCACGAAACTGTATACTCTCGGCTTCTTCGCTGCTGGTACTGTGAATCATTTTCAATTCTGTATCTTTAGATAGTCTCGGTGTTTCATTTTTATTTACGTTGGTGACTTCTTCTGGATCCTGCTTCATATTGTTCAGCTTATACTCACAATCAAGAAAATCATTTGCAGTAACAAAGTGACGTTGACCACATGTTACATCTTCTTCTTTGTTTGTTTCTGAATCATATGAGTCTCCAATTTCAGTTACTTGTGTAAATTTATTCATGTTAGATTTATTGACTAAACAGTTAGATTCTTCTCGTTCATCAATTACTTTCGACCCACCTGAAAGTCCCTCTCTTTCAATGGATTGCTTTTCTATATTCGTATCTGATTCATGATCTAACATTTCACTCTTGTTCTTCTGCACTCTATTAGATTCACTTGCTTGTTTAATTACTTCACTTTCGTCTATTCTGTAATCATTCTCCAATTTTCGTTCAATTTTTTCTGTACTTTCTTTTGAATCAGTCTCTTCCTTCCTCTCATTACTACTATTTCTTTTTAAGAGCTCTTCTACAGATCTATTTATATTGTTCTTATTTTTTACATCCTCCATTTGCAACTGATCCTTCTCAATGTTCATGTGATTTACCTCTTCACCATCATTTTGGAGTTCAGTTACTTTGCCGCTTTTGAAATCATCGTCATCGTCGAACGTTTTCTCTCTCGATATGTTACTGTGTGAATCACACAAGTTTGGGTTTGATTCTCTTGAATCGATATTTTTTTGTTTTGAATTTATGGAAGCAATGTCTGTCGAAGCATTTTCATTCTCTGAAGAGCTTCCTATTTCTAAATAGTTGAGATAAGATTCGATTGATGTGCTTCTCACTACGGGACAGGCAAATTCTTTATCAATTCTTTCGCTTGATGTAGATTGTTCTGAAGTGTCATTTAGATAGAAACATGGCGTTTTAATACTGTCATTTCCAATGTTCATTTTGTTATCTCCAGCTGATCCGACTTGAATATTGAAATTGATTTCCTGATCACTCTCAATGTTTGAATTGATTGTTTCAGCCTTTAGCTCACCTTTAATATAATTTAATTAAAGTAAACAAGATAAAACAGCTTTGTCCCAGAATCATTGGTCCCCCCTCCCCTCATTAACTTTTGAACGGCTTGATTTTTTTTTTAATATTGTAAAACCCTGGGAATAGAAAAGGAGCCATGGCCAATTGATTGGTATTGGTGAGATCCGGGTTCGAACCCCAGAAGTGACTTTTTCGACAAAAAAATTGATTTTTCGAAAAATAATATAGAATGGTACAAATGTTTTATATTTTATTTCATTTAAAAGTCTAAATAAAATAAGGACTAACTCTTCTTTCCATTTTGGTTTCCATCCAAATCGACCACGAGAATAATTCCCCAATTTTTATTAACTAGCTACCTCCCTCCAATTTGAGGTAGGAAAGTAATAGAAAAATATTTTTTCTTCTCTCCCTTTTAAAACGTACGGATTTCAATAATATTTGATATTCGAACATTTGTGTCACTGTCTGTCACATACAAGGATTTTTGTAGCGGGAAAATAGAAAATAAACGCGTGTGCTAAATTGGCAGATTGAGTATTGACTTACTATGTCTTACTGTCTCTTCTTCCTTGGCAAATTTGTCCTGAAAGCTTTTCATCAAAAACTTGGAAATGAAATTTTCACTCCCAGCTGTTTCTCTGATATCTTCATTATCTCTCTTATCCAGAATTGCCACTAAATCATTATCTTTAAAATCAAATCAAAGACGTTGTTAATGTTTAATACGATAATGTCCAAACCAAGAAATATTGTGGCATCTCTAAACGTCGTGTCAACATTAATTACATTTTTTGGTTGGTAGAACTTAATCAGTATCTCTAAGAAACATTCTGAGCAAATCAGTTGTGATTAGCAAAAATCCTCATTCAGGATTGACTGAATATGGAATTCTGCGAGGTGGTAATAGAACCTATTTCGTTAAGAGACGGGAATTTATTTTGATATCTTTTAAGGGAGTCGTAACATCCATTTCCATTGATTTTCCAGGGTTTACAGTAGTTTTATGTTGAGTAAAGTAAGCATGTACAGATTCACTACGCAGGAATGTATTTTTCTGAACCGTTCCAGTTAAGGTCCCTAGCTCCAATAATTACCTAAGTTCAACCATTCTGTTCGTATTTGTGAAAACTTGAATGCCTGTTGGATTTCTATGTGCTTGAGTCTTGCAGGGAGATTACATTTGCATGCTAAGGAAAGATTTAGTTCCTTCATTCCATAATATGCTTCATAAGCCAGCAAAACTTTATGATCTTCATCTGCCTTGAACATAATGGACTCTGGTTTGATGCTTGTATGTACCAAATTATGTTTTGTGTGCAAAAAGTAAAGTCCTTCTAAAATCTGACGCACAATTGCTTTTGTAATGTCCAGAGGTATGGGTTCAAATTGATGACGTAACATATAGTTTGACAAACACTCGCCCATTACATCCGTGACTAAACAAACGTGTGTGCCATTGATTCCTGCACAGGTTTATTATAAGTAATAAAAAAATGTTTGTGTGTGTGTGTCGATTTACATCAAAAGTGGTTCGTCCTTGCTATAAAAATGACACACATAGCAAATTTCAAGGCTTTAGCACTTTCCGTTTTTAGGATATCTTGTTTACTGACTGGCAAACACACGGTAAAAACTCGAGATTTGGGACCATGTTTTGGCATTAAAAATGTCAGCCCATTACAATATTTCTCTTTGTTACCAGATGTATAATATCGTGGCCACATCTTTGTTTGGTTACCAGATGTTTAATATCGTGGCCACATCTTCGATGGTTACCAGATGTATAATATCGTGGCCACATCTTTGTTTGATACTGCGGCTATAACTCTGTAGATAATGATTTTGCATTGTTGGTCTCGGTAGTGCGTTAAATCTCAGTATCTGCTGGACTGAAGACTATGAGGATGCCACCCTCAAGTACTTTCCACAATCTTGGGAGATTTATTTTGGTGTTCCTACTTATATGGATTAGTGTTCATTTCAGCGAAACATTGTCGTAAAAACATTAGCTCAGCAGTATCAAGAAGAATATAGTGTATACCTACGACAGTGAACACTATGTTTGTGTAGTATGGCTAGGTTACGTTTATGTGGCCATGCCTTGATGACATTAATATTAATGAACACTTATCTTCATAAATCCTAAGATTGCAATTATTAAGGGTTACAAATTTAAAGTTATTCTGGCCGCGTTAGATTGCTTCAGTCAAAGTATATACTTTAGAGAAAAGGTAGAGGAAGTAGAATTTTAAGCATGATTTAAATAACTTACAAAATTAGTATGTTGCTGTAGGTAGACTATTCTCTCTTTCTTCATTCAGTATTCAGATGTTGGAAAATGATATGGGGTTACGAAAAGATTTTAATGGTTCTGGAATGCATAAAATGCGAGTTCCAGCTAGAACTCGCATTTTATGCATTTCAGGTCGCCCTGGTGCGCAGAACCGGCCATTTGAGGAGTCTCAAAATTAGTATAGGATTCTTCTTTTATCAAATCTTTAAAACATAACTTTGGCCACATAGAATACTTTCACAAGAAAAAAAAATATCTCGACCCTCCCTCGTTGATTCAATGAGTTCATAATTTTCCTGTAAGATTGTTAACGTGGACTTACTGCTCCGTACTTTAAGATAGGACCCTTTATTACCATTGATTTTAAAATGATCGAACAATTGAATGATTCGGTCACACTGTTGGGTCTGCAACCGATCTATATTTTTTATCAAACTATTAGCTTGTGCAGCATGTGGCGCACTACTTTTGTATATTCTAATGCAGACGTATTTTTGTTGGATTATGTCTCGAGCCAACCATTCCGTACTCAGCTCATTCCAGCCTATCTTCCTAATGATGAAATATTTGCCGTTCTTCATTCGGTCTCCTGCACAAACGGGATGGTATCCTCCAAAATGATAATGGGAAGCAGGTTCTTGTTCATCCATGTCGTCATTAGTACTCGAATGTTTTTCTTTTTCATGGAAATTTGAAGATGAACTCGATGTGGCTGATATGTTTTGCAAGAAAAAATCCAAAACTTTTTGAAAATTGTGCGAATTGTGATAGTCTGTTGCACCTGAAGATAAAAGTGGAAAGAATAACATGATGGAGATACTTTCAAATATCCTCAATATAAGTCCGGACTGATCATGCCGATGCTGGTATCTTCAGTCATCTGACCAAGATCTTGAGCCTAATTGGAAAACAATTTTTAGTCAAATTTCGTAAATTTTCCAGGAGGAGGAATATGTTAGCTAATGAAGAATGAAAACGAATACTAGTTCACTTTTTGTTTAAAAAATATTTCTTTATTAAGACACTAAATTCGAACTAGTTTCGCCCGTAAAGGCATCTTTAGCGAGGAAAACAGTGAAAAACATTAATACGCTACATTTAAATAAATTAATACGGTACATTTAAATGTGGAAAAAATAATATAAAATCGGTAAAAAAAAATATCACAATCCGACTGTTTTCCTCGTTAACTTTGTGAAGGTTTATTACATGGACCTTTATGTAAATGTAGGTCAATCATGTAGGAGGAATATGTGTAATAATGACAAAATTTGTTATAAGGAAATTTCAAACCAAAAATTTTCTCATTATTGGACATATTTCCACTGGATAGAACGGTTTTTTTTACGATTTATGACTTATGAGGTTTGTTAATTAGGTCGACGATAATTAACTTGGAAATAAAAAAGTACTTACTCAGTCTGGGCTGGATAACATCTTCGAAACTCTCAGTGCTACTGATTGATCTGGACATACTCTTTGTTAAAATGATTGTACCAAAATTAAAATGTTATCAAATGTAAAAAATAAATAAATCACTATCGATATGATCGTCAATATTTGAATCAATATAATCAAAAATCAATGTCAGGAAATGTATTCTCTTAGAATTTTCAATTTGAGCGAATTAACAGAAGTTTCAATAAATTATTATTGAAACAGAGTAACGCATTAGAAAAGGTCAGTAAATAAAATTTGGCTTCATGTACCGCGCCGCTATGGGAATGATCATAGGATACCCTTGAGCATTGATTCAATGAAACTTATTTTTGTTTCAGATGCCCACAGTGCCAAGTTATCCGAAATTTTTCCTGGCGACCATGGTATGCCTATCATTTCTCTATTTTCTTTACCTTCCTATTCTGCAACAGCCTTCTATTTTACAACGGCCCATAGGTAAGATCGCATGTAAAAGTTTATTGTCTGTCTATGCTAAATTTGCTGTTCTTAGCTACGACTGATTCTTTATCTCAGCATTATTCAAGCGTAATAGACCGAAATCTTGATCCCGATTTTCTAACTACTGTAATGGATGGTATCCACTTGGGTGATTCAGGAAGATGCTGCCTATTTTTTAAATTGAGATGTTTTGCCTGCTGGAGGAAATTCTGCCTCCTAGAAATGGCAGAATGATCAAATGGGTCATTTTTTATGAATAAAATAAAACTTTTGAAATTATTCTGCCGTGGTGGAACCCCTTAGAGCCTGTTCACATTGTCCGTTTATTTACTGGATGCCCGATCTGTTTTTTTACTTGATGTGATTCATATTTTTCACTCCTGTTCACACTATCCGTTTTTTACGGATCAAGAGTGTCCGTTTTTTTCTCTTTCTTTTCAAGGCTGCTATGAACACATCGATACAAGTTTGTAGAAAGAACTGGTACCGCGCGGTAATGTAGACAATATGCACTATTTAGATAGATCTTGTGCCGCGTGGTAATAGTCCTACAAACTTATATCGATTTGTTCATTTGATCCCACGCGGTTAATTTCTTTCACCAATTGAAATTAAAGCTGATAAACTACTTTCTGAAATAAAAAAATCTAATACCCTTCTTCTCAGAACTGAATCAAGAGCACTACTGATTGAAATTAAAAGTGCATCCGTAAAAAAAAAAAAAAAAAAAAAAAAAAAAAAAAAAAAAAAAAAAAAAAAAACGATCCGTGTTTTTACTGAATTGCTGTTGACAGCGATCCAGTAAAAATAATTCACGTCCATTTTTAAAACGGATCGGATGCAATGTGAACAGCTCCATTTAAACCAAGCTGCCACTGGACATCCAGTAAAAAACGGATCGGGCATCCATCCAGTAAATAAATGGACAATGTGAACAGGCTCTTAGAATGGCAGACAGTTTTTTTTTTTATGTCGAATTTCTGAGGAAGCAAGAAAGAGAATCATAGTCAAATGAGTCAACAGTTTGGCTTTGCAGATTGTCTGATCTTTCTGGTAGACGAATCTTCTTAGTTGGTACCATACATGAAGAAAGGAGAAAATCGTAGTCAAATGGGTCGATGTATTTGATGTTAATTTGTCCTTAGCTAGAATCGATTCTCTATTGTATCAAGAAGCATGCTCCTTGAACTAATTTCATCCCTGTCAGCGTTACTTTTATTTTGTGCTTTATCATATTATTATTTTGATAGTTCACATAGAACCTGACAGTACAATAACAGAACGCAGAAGCGGGTGAAGCGGAGAGTGTCTAAAGTTTTGAGCTTCGCTTTTGGTCTTTGTTCTACAGTAAAAATTTATTTTAAAGATCATGTATTATTATTATTATTATTATTATTTTTACCTGAAAAGGAAATCTGTACTAGGTTGACTGATCTTAAACATGTGATTTTGATTCTGTTGTTAGGGTTGTTGTAGTAGTACGATGAACTAATTCGTTTTGGTTCACGAGAAACTAGAGTTTAGTTTCATTATGGCGTCATGATTAACAAAATTTAAACAAAACGAGATTTTTTTTACAATTGAACTAAAATTTCTGCACGGAAGTTTGTTTTGAGCGAATATTAAAAAAAATCTCATTTCAATCAGTTCTATTCGTATTTAAATTAAACTGAAGTTGGTATTCATTTCATAACCTATAATTCGGACATGACAGAAATGAAAGAATGTGGGTTGCATAAAAACGCTATTCAACTTATCTAGTCGGGGTAAAAATACCTATATAAAAAACCTAGGTGGTTATGTACAAGGAATTTTTCAAGGTAAAAGCCTCTAACTTTCTGCATTAAGGTGAACCTTCATTTTAACCTCGAATCATTTTCGGTTACAACTGATGAAATACTTTACAGTGTTGTTCAAATTTGTGACAAAGGTGCAATACCTTTTAGTATCTTGCGTAAAAACGGAGACATCGTTCATTGCGTGGAGTGCTGATTTGACCTAAAGATCTATTATTATTCAACTCTTACATTATTCATTGCGTAGAGTGTTGATTTGACCTAAAGATCTATTATTATTTAACTCTTTCATCATTCATTGCGTGGAGTGCTGATTTGACCTAAAGATCTATTATTATTTAACTCTTATATCATTCATTGCGTGGAGTGCTGATTTGACCTTATTATTTAACTCTTTATTGAATAAGCTTTATAAATAAAGACAGAATGAAAGGAAAGAGAGGAAAAAGGGGAATTAAAGTAAAGTGAGTGAGAGAGAGTTAACTCTTAAGGATTGAGCTTTGTGAAAACGACAAAAAATGTTCTTTTCTAAAATGTGTCGAAATAAATGAACTTATTGTCTTTCCTTACAGATGTCAAAGGCTGGGAAGGTAACAAATCCAGAGATACGTCCTTGTACGTACGTCCCTTACAACGCACAACATTGATGATTGGCCGGGAAGTGTGTCCTCCTCCTCCATTGAACTTGTTGATAGCCGTATGTTCAAGCGTACAAAATTTCTCCATGAGATCTGCCATTAGAGACACCTGGTCCAAGGATCTACCCGCACAAACATCTGTTATGTTCTTCGTTGGTCGGAATGAAAATGTCACACTTCAGGTACGACAGAGATTCATTATAACTTACCTCAGAAATCTTCCGACAACTGGTTCAATGAACTTTTGACGTTGGCTCCAGTATGTTGACTACTTAAATTTGTAAAATTTCTCCCAAAAAAGTTAAAAAAATAATATTCCTTATATATACAACCCGAGTAGGACTAAAGAAGCCCTTTACATCAACAGTGTTTTGGGTGCTATTATCTATTATCATGTGTTAAATATCTCTAATGCATGAGGACAAAATTCCATGGGTTGGCTAATAAGATAATTACCTGTACCAGTCAGAGCGTCTTACCACTACACCACCAACCCATTTAATTGTACATATATTTCTTACTTTTTTAGGAGTACTTGGAAGATGAGAATCAATTCTACGGGGACATTGTTCAAGAGGACTTCTTGGATTCCTACAACAATCTGACCATCAAATCTGTTATGATGTTGAAATTTATTCGTCATCAATGTGCGCATGCGCAATACATAGTCAAGACTGATGATGATATTTATTTTGATGTTCGGAAACTTGATGCGATAATGCAAGCTCCTAGGTTTAAGCAGAAATCATATGGATTAATGGGGTGTCTGATAAAACATAGCAAACCTATACGGTCAGCTTCTCGAAAATGGTAAGTTCAACTCAGATGACACTGATCCCTGTAAGTTTGAAAGTAATATATGTTTGTAGCAGATTGGATTAATTCAGTTTATCTGACCTCACCTACTTCCCTCAAAATTTATATATAATATATTTAATACTGCAAAGCAATTAGGTCCACGTCAACAGTGTAAAATGCTAGAAAGTCACCACAAGTAAAATTATTATTGGCGTATAAAAGTATTTACGCAGCACAGAACCATTATTGGCGTATAAAAGTATTTACGCAGCACAGAACAACTTATCCTTAAGTTGATTTTTACTTTCTCTTCCATAGAAGATAAAGTATTGTATTTGTGCAGAAATTTTAGACATATTTTGGCTCAAAAAATTGTTTGACGGGAAGCCAAAGGCCAAAATAAAGATCAAATATATTGGGCCATATTGCTTTTGGGCCATATTTTCACTATTTCGGGTCATTTTTGAATTTTGAAAATATTTGGAGCCATGGGGCCAAAAAAAAAAAAATAAATGGTACGGAAAACCGTACTAGACTTTCTCTTCCTTAATCATTCCATCAGACTACCACCGAATGCAGAT
>CM022874.1:14915367-14950614 GCA_012654025.1 Pachypsylla venusta | reverse complement strand
AATGGTCAACATCAACAGAAAATAGAAATATAACAATAACTAAAATATATAACTAAAAGACTTAAAACTTTAGAAGAACAACATCTGCATTCGGTGGTAGTCTGATGGAATGATTAAGGAAGAGAAAGTCTAGTACGGTTTTCCGTACCATTTATTTTTCTATAAAGTCGAAACGTTGAACTATTTTTTCTAATTTTTCAGTTTCAATAATAATTTATTAAGCGACGTCGGGTGAGGTTTTACTTAGTAGGTAACCATGTAGGTTCGCGTTCTCGTGATGGCTATTCCCGGCGCAACAAAGTCTGGGTGAGGTCAATGTGGGAAGCTAGTTTATAAGTTTTCAGCAAATTCAGGGTAAACCCCATGACCAATAAAAAAGACGCTAAGCAAAAAAATCCCCATTTTTCACCCTTTTTGAACATTCTTTTCCCACAAGGTAAAATTGCATACAAAAATCCTATACATAGTTTTAATGCTTTAGCTTTGATTAACCTAACTAACTCTGACCCCAATATTGAGTTAATTTGAAATTATTCACGTTTTATGGTAGCTATCCGTTCTTATCTCATTCTAGCTTTACAACTGAAAACTTGATTATTTCAGGTACACTCCAGAGTACATGTTCAATGAAAACGTTTACCCTGATTATTTAGCTGGTGTTGCTTATCTCATGTCCAGCCAGGTATTACAAACACTATACGATGTGGCGCTTAGGATCCCTCTGTTGCATCATGAAGACGTGTTCATCACAGGTATGTTTCTAATCAACATTCCGACCATGCAAATTGTGTTTTCAAAGTACACAGCCTCAAAAATATATTTCCGTGCTTTGTGCGGATCTCGAACGTCGCAATTTAATGTGATCAATGTATATTATAAGACAGTCAATTGATTTGGCTTTTCGAAATGACCATAACCATCTTTAGTCCTCGATCAATATACCTCTGATGATGTACTCAAGAGAGTAGCTATGAAACTAGGCAGCTCTAATTAACATCCTTTTAATTTTCAGAGTCAAGTGAAGATATAGTACCTTATCTCCTCTGCCTTGTTATGGTTTTACTTGACATAGTATCCCAATTCGACAAACAAAAAATGTCTGGAATAAATTTGAATAACTCCGCACGAATAAACAAATTTAAATTTGGAGTAAACCAGATGAAATTGAAATATAAGATATTTTTGCTAACGTTAGTTTTATATTTTCAGGTATTTGTGCAAAAGCTGCAGGAATTAAGCCTCGTCGACTGCCTGGCATTGATAACGGAGCTGTAGATTTTGACGTTTGTCATTCGTCTTATATCGTTGTACACCGTTTTGATGCTGCCAAGTTGCGTCGCCTGTGGTCTCCTGTTATCAGTCATAAATGTAACCTTACATCCTTAGCTTCAAGTTCGCTTTTCCATAGACTGATAACACTGATTCGGTAAGTCTCCTATTATAATTATTATCGAGGAGACATAATCCAACAAGCAGTTTTATTGACTGAACAAAGTGAGCTTTATATTTTAGTATCACTCTCGCACAAGTTCTGCGATGTTGATGAAAATGGTATGCATATTAATATTATGTTCAACTGGCTATTTAGTTTTTGGGCCTCATTGGTCAACCTGTGGTGTCATGGCGACCCTCGGATTTCTGTTTTCCCAACTTCAGTTTCTCAACTGGAAACCTCATTTTTGAATCTACTCTGAATATTCATTTTTAAATGAGCAAAGAAATTCTTTTTAGCAATTTTGCGAAATTCGCAATTTTTTCTGTTAACGTAGAGGTCATCTACCTATCCCAATAATTAGAAAATTTGCTTAACCAGCCAATCTCATTCAGACGAATGTCTGTATGTGGTGATAATAATAATACTGAATTAATGTCTTTGGTAAAATGTTTTTATTCTTTGTTATAAGGAAAGATTATTATAATTTTCGTCATATCGACTTCTTCATTGAAAATTGTGAAAATATTTTCACAGTCTTCATTGAAATAGTTGATACTACGAAAAGTGTATTATTAAAAAATCTTTCCTTATAAAAATATGTCACACTGTGTTAATCAATTTTTAGAGAAACGTAAATGTTGAACATAAATTTTTGCGACGGTTTCAAAAATATAAAAACAAACAAATTTTCATAATTTGAAAACATCCTGTATTTTAGTGGGATCTACAGTAACTTATTTCTTATTTCAGGTGAGATGGAGCTGAGTAGAATTATTGAAACTAAGTCTAGTCAATAAGGCATTTGGATATGTATCTATTTACTTCATTGTATCTCAAGAAATTCTGGTTGTCTCAAGATGGCTAGGCTACAAAACTATTTTGCAATATTATTTTAATGAAAATCCTTTGTGGTGATGAGAAAATAATTCTTTCTAGCATTTTACACTGTTGACGTGGACCTAATTGCTTTGCAGTATTAAATATATTATGAAACAATTTTTGAGGGAAGTAGGTGAGGTCAGATAAACTGAATTAATCCAATGTGCTGAGTAGTTGATAAAGCAGTAGGTCTCGTATTTATTTATAAACACGTATTCTGTGCTCATAGGGCAAAGATACGGTTGTTTGTTTGAGATGTAATGAATCATTTTCTTAATAATAATGTTGTTGTTTTTTTATCATTTTGACATCTTTTTAAATACGTCACCACAACTGGAGCCTGTAATCATATTGACGCAATACGTATATTGTTATACTTTTACCTTGCTTAATGAGCACAGAATACTTGTTTATAACTAAATAATTTAACAAAATCTATGAATGATGAATTCTTAATGGAAAAAAATACTCTAGGGTGCGGAGCATTAAGAATATTCGTTATTAATATTCTTAATGCAGAGCATTGAGACTATTGAGGTCAAGTATGACCCCAATATTTCATGCTTTTGTTGGGGTTTACTGTTTTTAACCAATTTTATGTATTTTTGGATATAGTTATTTGCGAGAACTGCTACAAGTCGGTTAAAAATATATTGGACTTTGAATCCTGGGTTCAAGTTTGGGTTTGGGATTTTTATTTCAGATTATGGAGAAAAAAATAGAAATATCAATCATGTATGTACGTTATCAGACACATTGTGTGCAGGTTGGGGTCAAACTTGGCCCCATCTATGCATGGGGTATCATTCAAAAATAAAAAAAGTGTATTGTAATGTAAAAAACACTAAATTTTTGAGGAATACTGAAGATACCAATTTAAAAAATTGGTAAGAGGTAATTGACCCCAATCTTCATTCTAGGGTTAAAATCTTTGTTTGCTAATTTGTGTTTTCCATTATATAAAACCCTATTTTCTGCTCAAAATTCCAATCAAACTGTAATTACAAGTGAATGTGTTTACGCTTCTTGTTTAAATCGGTGGGGATATTCTGATATATAGTGAATGTTGGTCAGTTTTTCAACATAATATTTATATGTTAGGTATTATATTTTTTGTAAGAAATTTATAGTCATCTGTTTACATTTTCTTAGAAAGTCTCGTCATGAAAATTCAAAGAAAGTTTTAATAGAAAAATGTAAAGTAATCACCACTTAAATCACTCATGATTAAAAACTTGTTATTTTGTTTATTAATTTTTATTATACATTTTATTTTTTATCTAAATTTAGAACAACTTTTTCTTAGTATTATTTTCTTTATTAATTTTAATTTATTTAAATAAATTTAGTCTAAATTGTGATAATAACATTATTTTTATTATTTTCCGTATATTTTTGTTGTAAGCCGGCTATCGGTAACTACTTTTTTTTTTATGAATCGAGCAAAGTTGCATTGTAATATGATTTTCCTATTTTCATTTTTTATTAACATTTATTGTGAAAGAGAAAACAATTTTGGTAAAAATGTCAAAAGTTAATGTTAGATTTTCATTTATAAGAAATGTAATTAGAGAGAAAAAATAGTATTTGTGTTAAATATAATTCTTTGTTACAATGTTATTACTAAATTTTATGTTTCCGTTCGGATTTGAACCAACAACCTCCTGGTAACGAATACATTATTCCTAAAAACTGAGTATCTGAGGTTGTCACGAATGTTAATAAAAGCAAATGAAATCTTAAATAGCGTTTTCAAATGAAAAAAAATAAACTCTTGCATGGAAGGTAACCACTAAGGTAAATAAACTCTTGCATGGAAGGTAAGGCGAGGTTAATGTCTGAGGCATTTTCTACCACCTAACTCTTAGAGCTCTATTTTGATGTGGTGAAATACTCAAATTAATGAGGAGAAAAATCCTCCCTCAGCTTATTGAACCCACGCACTTCTATTTACCAGACGAGAGATTAGACACTATGCTACCAACAGTCTCAAATTCATCATTTCATGAAATTCGCTAAACACTAAAATTTAATTAGACGTAAAATAAATCGAGCAAAGTTGCATTTACTACTTGATCGGGTGTTTTTGATGAATTATGTTTTTAATCATTAATCAATAACAAAAAAAAAAAAAAAAAAAAAAAAAACGAGAAAATAATTTGGATGAAAAAACAACCAATGGCTTTTGTATTGTCATAAGGGACATTCGATGCATTTTTTGATCCGTATTGCGCGGTGCAAAAAAAAATGTATTATAAAAAATGGAGGTTTAATTTAAATTTATAGTCGCTTTCCAGAGAAGTTAACTCATGAATGGCCAATATACATGTATGTAGTTTATTTTTTCGTGTATCCTATAAATGTTCTCCATTACTTGAACATTTAATTTTAACGCGCGTGGCGACCACGCACAATTTTTATATTTTTATTTCAATAGCTATACTCCTAAACTAAAATCTTGAAAAATGTCTCTTGTTTTTATTAAAAATTTAAAATACAACTTGTTTTCTACTTAACCTTAAGCTGTCTTTAGAAATATTTTAGTTATTAAAGTAATTTGAGCTTGGTCCTAGAAGTATTGATACTAGTATACACACATTATTTTTTATTTAAAATTAATCAATATTTTTTTTTATTAACAAATAAATGTTGAAATGTTTATTTTCTATATTTTGTTGAACGTATATTGCTTGTTATTATTTAACTTTTACCCGTCACGGATACGTATGACAAAATATTAAGTGCGAGCAATGGACGGATCCTGTCATAAATTACAAATTAAGGTTCAAGTAGATCCTGGTAAATCAATTCAGTGTGTGATTATATTTGAACAGTTCGTTTCCACTTGCAGTTCACCTTTTTTTATTTATTTTTCGTGTGACATACATTTAAATTAGAGTGTTCCCATATCGATCTTTTTGACATAGCGCCTTGTCCTTGGAAATCGTCACGTCATAAAAAAACCTTCGATGATGCAGTGGCATGTGTAATTAAATTGAGATGTTCCTATTGCACGCTTGTCAATCTTCACGTCAAAAAGGAAACCTTAGATGATCCAGTGACATAATATATTATGTAATTAAAAATGGAGATGTTCCCACTGCATGCTTTTAGAAGACTGACGAATTATAAACTTTTTTAAGTCGTGGACAACAAAATCTTGAAGTGGGAATAAGGTGTACCTAAAACCTTATTTCAATATATTATGATAGAATATGGCCACTTCTTACTGTATGCCTTTTTTTTAAAAAGTAAAATCTTCAACCACCTTATTCCTCGAGAAATTTGAAGACCCTGTCGACATTGATACGTATGGCAGTGAGTGAGATCGTCAAATATTAACTGACTTACAGACCTATACACTGAAATTTCCAATATTTCTTGTTTGTGCACCGACTTCATGAAAATCATTGTCGAAGCAATGTTGTCTTTGATTAATCACAAATCTGTTTGGAAATTGGCAAAACATGCGAATTCATTTGCTAAATTATTTTTGTGTCTGGGGATGAATTTACATTTTTTCACTCCAAGTAGTCTTTCCGCTAAATCTTCCATGATTTCCCCTGCAAAAATAAGTACATTAAATGAGTTTATTAAAAGGAAAATAAAAATATTGAAGGAGACCATTTTAATTTCAATGCACGAGGATAAATCGATTTCTTGTACCAGAGGATTCCCACCACACCACATCTAAAAGTTCAAATTTTCCGCACGATTACATGTTGCGTACGAGATAGGGAGCACAGCCGGGGACACCACGTTATTGGGGTCACTCGGTATCGTGAGGACAACTGAGTATCAAATGAAAATTTACATATCCAAAATTACTTATTAAGTACACCAATGCTCAAATCACGTTCCGGTAAAATCACGATCAAATCTATTTACATTGGTATATTCTAGTTCAAAGCAAGTTCACGATCTGTGACAGCAGTCTTCTCACAGATGTTGCGATTTTTAAATTTTATTTTTGAAATAATTTTTGATGGAATATTTTTTAATAATTCCAAATCGATTCCAAAGTTCATTATTGAAAATAATAAATCAAAAATACTTCTTAAAATAGGGGGATGACTAACCTGTACATAAAAGTATATCATGTTTTGATAAGAACTTGGCTGTAACTGCAGCTTTGGTGAGACATTCGTCAGAAAGAAAAGGTGGATCCAAAATGACAAGATCAAAGTGACTTGCTAAATCTCTGGATACGTCTAAAGGTTTTTTATAATCGTAGTATACAAAATCTGAACCAAATGCTTGAAATCTTGAGTCATGTTCAAAAAGAGTAACTAAAAAAAACAAGTGGTCAGTAAAACTTTCTCACCAAATCGAAGAACTTGTCTAATGCCCAGTCAAAATTACTCTAGCAAATTAATTTATAATGCAGAAGTATCTGAGGACCTACCCGTAAAAATCCTGAACATTTCATAAAGATCATAGGCGTAGCTGGAGCAAAATTATTGGGGGGGGCACATTTAAAAATAATAATAATAACAGCGGGCTCCACATGCCTCAGCATGCGGCTGAGGCATGCAAGCGGGTGGAGCCCACTTTGCAAAATATTATATTAGATATCTTATATCTAATATAATATTTTACACGACATAGGTAATAAGGTAATTGATAATAAAAATAAAATAATGTTTGTTCACAATTGACAAGAATGAACACAAACAATTTAACATATAATTTCAAAATATTCGCTGACGAAACTTAGATCCGAACTCAAACGCAAATTGTAACTAACTGACGACTGAAGTCTCCCTCCCCCCTCTCACTTCATGCAGTCAAAATATAACTGTCTACACTCTAGGAGACAAAATAGAAAAACATTCAAAAATCAAATCAAACAAATGAGAAGCCGACAAGAGGTACTTCTTTTCTTACTTTTATACTGGCCAGCTTTTTTATTTTATATATTTTTTTTTAAACATTTGGGATTGGGGCGGCGTTCTATCTAAATGAAAATCTACTTAAATTAATGGACAGTAAGAAAAAACGATAGGAAATAAAAAAAAATCGAAATATCTAGTGTAAGGTCCAAAATTATTGGGGGGCACGTGCCCCCCCCCCCTTCGTAGCTACGCCTATGATAAAGATCGAATAAATTGTGAAGCGAAATTCCGCAAGGAAAAGATAACTTTTATCCTCGAATAATAATTTGTACATAAAGATAATTTTTATCCTCGAATAATTTGTACAAAAAAGGTCAATTTTTATCTTCGAATAATAATTTGTACAGAAAAGGCCAATTTTTATCTTCGAATAATAATTTGTACAAAAAAGGCCAATTTTTATCGAATATTTTGTACAAAAAAGGAAAAAAAATTTCTCAAATATGTACGATTTGCTACTTTGTTTGCACAAAATTCTAACTGGGAATAAATAAAACTCAGCACATAAATTTGGCTGTTTAAAAACTACCTTTTGTCTCTGGTCCAAGTTCTTTGATTTTCTTGTACAGTGTTGGACAAGATATCAAGGCTATTCTCCCTTGGTTTTCAACTTTCTTCACAGCTTCTTCAGATAACCTTTGGCTTGTGCTTTCTTCGTACCAAAACTGACTTAGTTGCTATCAAAAAAAAAATTCCTAATTTAATACAACATTTCGAAGAAAAAAAAAATCATGCGGGAGTACTGCCTCATGATTGTAGAATAATTACTTGATTTTCATTTTTTGTTCCATAAGTATCTCCGTTAGGAAGCATTTGCGGACAACCTTAGAGATATTATTCTAACCTCCAGAAACGGTGGTTAGCTTTTGTAAAAAAAAAAAAAATTGTATAATAATCCCACAAGATAGATGAAACACGAGCTGCTGCGCCCCATTTGGGGGTTGGGGGTCCAATCACACCAATTTTTACATAGCTCTTACCGTTTTGGCTAATCAATGTATAAATACCTCTATGATTACATTGATTGATATTATAATAGATTTCTGTCAGGAAATTACTCTTTAGATCTAATAACGTCTATTTTACTTTTACCGAAATAAATCAGGTATTCTTGAACGCGATTTGAGTGGCAATGATTTCTATGAACTTACCCAGTCTTCATCAAATTCAATATGTTTAGCAGGGTCATTATTTTCCAACAAATTTTCAAGTTTTTCTTTTTTTTCTTTTTCCTCTTTAAGAAATTCGTTCAAAGCCTTCAGAGTATCTGCAGATAGAGTGGTCTCATCTTCACTGTCCTGTTCGTTCATTTTATAAACAAAGTCAGCTTGTATGTATGTATTATGCTCAGTTGCTCAGCTGACATGGAATAAATAAAACTGAGGCCTAGATAACAATAAATTATAAAATGAGGATTTCTATACTATGGAATGCTTGGATGTATGGATAGTTAGATGGGTTTCTAGAATATTTAAAAATCGGTCAAGTGTTCCTCTGTAAAAATATTTTTTGCTCATTCCTTAAATCTGTGAACAATAAACATTTTCAAATGTTTATTTTGATGTTTTTTGACCGAACATAATGAAGTTCAGTTTTAACGCCACGACTTTTCTTTAAACGTCTGTTTGTTTATCTGTGCGTAACAGGATAACGCCTTGTCGGATTCTGGTGAAACTTAGAATGGACGTTCATAGAATTAGCTGATTGGTTGCAGCCAATGTAATGGACCGGGCCAAATGGCGGTCCATTATTTGTGTGAGGTCTTCAATTATTTACCGAGATCAAAACAACTGTAGGTATTGAAATGACAAGAGTGATGTTCAGGATGGTCAGATATTTCATAGTAAACTTTTTAGATTGATATTTAAAAAAAACTAAATTTTTTAAAGAAAGCTAAAATTCCTTTAACATTTTTTTTGCCCACAATGGACCTCTTGTCGACCATACTCAACTAATGGGTCGACAAGAGGCACATTGTGGCCAAAAAAAATAGTCAGCTAATTTCATGAACGTAATGTATACATTCATGAAATTACATACGAAGTTTCATCAAAATCGGGAAACTCATTCGAAAGTTATCGAGGAAGGAACAGACAAAGAAACTTTCGTTTCAAGGGAAATTGTAGTCTTAAAACTAGACCTCACATCATTCGGTCAAAAATATTGAGCTAATCTTTCTGAACTGGCCCCTGGAGTTAAGATATGCATTATTTCATATATTCATGACCTAAGGATTACTATAATCATCTTTTATGTAGCGATCATTTAGTAATTAGTTACTGACGAATTATCATTAGTTACAGACGAAGTCTTCTATCCACTACTAGCCTAGCGGACATAAATTTGAATTACGAAATATACAGGGTGTTCAAAAATACCCGGAATGGATTAAAATTTTTGAACGGCTATAGATAAAACGCTGAATTTGTATTTCTATATTAAAGTGCACTTTTTGAGGGGATGCTCATGGTCTCACCCTTCGGGGGTATTTTTTGCTCATGTAGAAATTCCTATTTATGAGAAATTTATTTAAATGGTTTCAACAATTCAAATCTGTTGGTCTTTCTACAAAATGGAGATACTTTGAACTTCGAAGTCATAAAATATTGTTCAAGTCCTAAAATATCTAAATATACGGCACAAGATCTAAATCTGCCATTTTGAATGTGTTCAAGGATATAAAAATTCACTTTTTGATATGGTGTAGATTATTACCCCATTTCAGGGGACCCGGTGGAGTGGTCAACTATCATTTTCTTCAATAAAAATCTCCCTTTTGAACCAATTATTTGATACAAATTTCTTGTTTCCTTATTAGCCCCTGGGGAGAACTCGTTTTAATGCAAAATTATTAAAAATAAATACATAAAAAAATTGTATTGCTAAGATAAGCTATCATAATATTGAGGGTATTTTTTTTTAAAAAAAAAAGAGTTGACCCCAGTTAGTAAGTAAAAATTGGATTGACCATGGAAGTTTTCACTATATGTAGAGTAGAGAGACCGAAACAATATTTATGAAACTCTCCTACAGGAGCTTTTCTGAAGAGGCTATTATACCGACTTATCAGAACTTAATCATCTTTTATCTTCCAACTTCCATGAGTAATGGAGAATTGCAAAGAAAAGAAAAAAAGAGTTTTTTTTATTAAATGCTTTTATTTATTTTTTTTTAATAATTTATATCCTATGATTGTAGTAGTGAAAGCCAGCGCTGACCCATCCAGTCCCAAAAATGACACCACCACCACTGAACTGATTCAGAGGTAACTCTATAATGCATAGTAAGGTATATATATTTTATTATTAAAATCATTCACTTCTAGACACAGAAAATAAATGTGTACATAAACTATTAATAAAAAGAAATTAAAAGAAGATAAACCACCCTGAAGTCCTCAAAGTTCAACCGGAAAGCTTTTGAGTTTTAAGCAATCGCGAAGTGTTCGTAAAATAGATTTATTAATTACAGTTTCTCAATCAAAATAGATGAAGCCCCACCGCCCCCATTACAAATGGAAGCCACACCTTTTTGCCCTTTTTTTAAAACGTGAGCTAAATGTATGACGATCCTAGCCCCTGACATGCCAATAGGATGTCCCAAGCTAACAGCACCTCCATGAACATTCACTTTGGTTGGATCAATGTCCAATGTTTTAATGTTCGCAATAACGACTACACTGAAAGCTTCATTTATTTCCCACAAAGCAATGTCATCTTTACTGAAACCAGCGTTCTTTAAGAGAGTAGGGATAGCAAACGCGGGTGCAATAGGAAAGTCTATGGGTTCTGTGGCAGCATCAAAATATCCAACAATCCTGGCAAGAGGTTTTGCATTAAATTTCTTGACTGCGTCCTCGGACATAAGGACACAAGCAGCTGCTCCATCATTTAGAGTTGATGCATTCCCAGCAGTGACAGTACCATTCTCTTTTTGAAATACAGTGGCCAGTTTTTTGAACTTCTCGAAGTTGACTTTCTTATATTCTTCGTCTTCGGTTATAACTACGTCAGGTTTGCCCTTTTTTTGAGGAATACTGATTGGAATTAATTCTTTACTGAAAGCATTATTTCGGTACGCCTCTGCACTTCTCTTGTAACTCAGTATGGCGAATTCATCTTGTTCGTCTCTAGAGATGTTTGATTTTTTTGCTGTATTCTCCGCACAATTACCCATATGAATTTTGTTATAAACATCAGATAAACCATCATGAACAATACCATCTATGAGATTCATACCACCATACTTGGTTTCCCCTCTATAAAGGTAATATGGTACATTCGACATGGATTCCATACCTCCAGCAATTACAACCTGTTGATGGCCCAGTTCCAATGTTTGTGATGCTAACATGATAGACTTCATGCCGGAAGCACATACCTTATTAACAGTTGTGCATACTGTAGACTTTGGTAAACCAGCAAATATAGTTGCTTGTCTGCATGGAGCTTGTCCTAAACCTCCTTGGCATACATTTCCCATAAATACCTCTTGTATATCACTTTTATCAATATTGGCCTTTTGAACAGCAGATTCAATAGCAATAGCACCTAGTTTTGTTGCAGAGATTGTAGATAAACCACCTCTAAATGAGCCCATAGGAGTACGACTACCACTTACAATGAAAACATCATTTCCTTTCGAAGAAAAATTTCGAGTCGCTAACTTTATGACATTAAAGGATGCCATAATTATAATAAAAAACTATTTTAACAAGCTGAAAATTACTTACAACAAAAAGGATACACGGATATATAAGGCAAGGTTCTATAAACAAGAAAAACAATACATGTCATGTGTTATCAGTTCACACTTTGGTCCAAGGTTTATTTATGATACAGTGTATAGTGTAAAGATTTCAATTCATATACATGTTCATGTATTTATAATGAAAATAAAAGTATGATAAAGAATATTCGAGGAATGATAATAATGTGGATCCTTGTTTGCTAGTGGTTTACTAATAATCAAATTCACTCATCACAATGTTGCCAAAGATTTTATCAGGCGCAGTGTTTTCTTATGCGTGATAAAATGATAACAGATCCAACAGTTTATAATAGAAATGAGGTGTTATGGTGAAGCAGTGGCGGCTACCTCGCAGGAGACAAAAAGTAGTGGACCTTGGAGATTTTTCCTAAAAAAAATTCCTTGCAGACTTTAGACAATATACGCGTACAGCAAGATCCCTCAGGAGCCAAAGCGGGGATCAGAGAAAAGTTCTTTATTGTGCCCTTCCAGGGACGGATCCACGGGACCCCGGGAGGGGTCCCGTGGATCCGTCCCTGGAACTAGGGGAGAGCTCCCCCTAACCAAAAGTTCTTGCAATGGGTGAAACAAATTGTTGAAAGCTGAACCTACCTAATAACTACATTATTTTCTCATGCGAAAATTCCTTAGTTCCCCCTACCTATAGCTTTAAAATCTACAGGGCTATAAAATTATGCTTGGTTATAACGGGGTGCCAAGCTCCTCCTCCTGCTCCTCCCCCCCCCCCCTTTGGAATCATTTTTCTTCTTACCGACTCCTCAAGTATGGTGGGTACCTAATTAGTCGAAGGATTTCAACCGCCCTCAAATTCCCCTTTGATCTGAGATCCTGAATTTACCTTTTGCTCACATCAATTTGGTACCCTCTTCCACCGGGCTAGGGCCAATATTCAATAAATCAATATAAAATAACCTAACACTTCAAACTTCAATAATAATTATTTTCTGGTATCCCTGTTAGTTTTATTGTCAATTGAAAAAAGGGCGCAAGGGCGGTCGTAAGGGTAGAAGCGACAACAAGCTTGGACCCGACACAAGGCCCGAATGGGGACATGTTTTACCGGAGCCAAATTTTTACGGGAGCTACTATTATAACATTACAGAAAGTTTTCATTTCGTTTTTCAATATGGCGACTAGTTGATTCGGTAAAAACGTTTTTACCCGAAGATTTCATAAGTAGGTTACCCCACCCCATTTTTTGACCGGGCCATACTGGCAACTTTAAGGATAAATATAACAATATTAGAGAAAGACCCTTTGCACAAACATACCCTCAATATCGCGAAGAGTTCAACCCCTCTCGGTTTCGACCGTACCAGACTGGTAAAAATGTATTCCTAAATCGAAAATTAGGTCAAATGGGTAGCCTTATATATTGAAGTAATCAACCTGTGTATGTAATATTATTTGAACGTTCTGTATACTCTCCTTTCTATTTTTGATTTCTCCTTTACAATGAATCGTCGAGACTTGTGGGAGAGGGGTCGGGGTGAAGGGGGGAATGAATGAGTGTGTTTACTATACCATTCAGGTTGTTTGGGAGGATGGTCGGGTGAAGGGGGGAAATATGAATGACATATTTTATTTGCTCTCTCATTACAAAGCATTGTTTTTGTTTATATTTTAGGATGGGGGTTTTACGTTTTAATTATTATTTATAGAACGCGTAGTTTGTTTGCGTAATAGAAAAATCCTTTTCCAGATCCTTCTAGAACGTTTTGAATGAAGGTATAAATAGGAGACACACGTAGGAAACGGAGTCAGTATTATTTGAGTGTTAAACGTAGCGAGTATAATTTTAGAAGCGATATCGTTGTGTTTTCTAAGTGAGTGATTAATTCGTGGGTATTTTCGAGCGTTTTAAATATGGTGTTTGCGAACAATATTAGAACTTTTGTGTTACGTTTTTTTTTTTTGTAATTTCTATTTTTTTTTTCTAATAAATTATTTTAAGTTTTATTTTATTTATTTTTAGTTACGCGTTTTAAATTCACGACAACTTAATCCTCGAACCCTAAGTCTACAACAATATTTTAGATATACCTCCCCTCCGAAATTAAACCTGACGGTTAGGACACATCTTACTACTAAAGATGAAAAATCGATATGAACCCCCATTCACTCTGCCCCCCCCCCGAATGNCCCCCCCCGAATGAAAATCCTGGGTGCGCTACTGGTTGAATGGTTCCAAAAACTTACATTCATTTGGATCAGTCGCACGTAGTCGTTTCTAAAGCGACCGGGGCAAATGTCACTTTCTGAACTATATCCTATCAACATCTGCAAGTTCAAATCCCCAGAACTCTCTTTAAAAGTGGGTCTATCCGCAATAACATAGGTACTACCCTTGTGGTCTTAAAATGCTTAAGTGAGGTCTAGTTTTAACACAAATATTTTTCTATTGTTTGAACTTTGATCGTTAATCGTTTGTCTTTTTGTACCACGACAACTCTTAGACGCCTTATCAGATTTTGATGATATTTTGGGTCCTTCTGAGCCAACAGGGAAAGACCTACAGTTCAGACTACTAATAGTGTTAGCTGATTAGTTTTGGGGCTCTATTGGCCACCTGAGGATTGACTGGATCTGTTCCCCACATGTAAATTCGACCATCCAACCGTAGACGCGAAATAACTGCACTAAACCCCGTAGATGGACAATTAAAATATTGTAGATAGTGTTGTCAATATTAATTTCAGTATCAAACAATTTAATTATTTTTCTATTCACATAAAATTTCTCCATTTCTTTCCCTTAAACTAAACCACAGCCGGGAACAGCTACCATAGGCTGTTCCAGCCGAAAATTCTGGAGGAGCTTGATTTTTTTCTGTGTCTGAACAACATAGCTACCTATATTATATAACCATAGTATAAAACCCATATTTTTTCTATTTTTACTAGTGTAAGACCCGAAGTCCCTTTAAAACCACCTATGACAGCTACACACTGTTAAATTTTGTTGAGGAATCAAATGGTATCTTCCTTCCTTTACAATCTATAATATTAATAGCATTATTATCTCTGATAGATCCGTAATAAAATAGCTGACAAATATTTTACATTAGAATTTACCCTTTCTAGATGAAAGTAAAAAAAACCTTTTGCGGTTGCGAAAGTAAGCATAAGTTTCACTGAGCATAGCGATTAATTCACTTTTGATTTGGCAACACAGCAATTAAGGTGTGAGAAAGAGAGACAATAGAAAATAGAAAACAAACAGAAATGAACAACAAGTGGCCAGCGAAATTGTGAATTTAAATTAATTTTTAATTAATTAATTATGATTTTAAAATGTTTATCGTTAATTTTTATTTTATTGAAATGCTGTTTGTCTCAAAATCAATATATTCCTCGTGATGTCAACCTTCCAGTACCAGGAGATCCTAATTACAAAACTTATGTGCATAATTCTAGAAGATATGGACAGGCTGTACCTATTGAAAAATTTCCTAGATTTGGAGACCCACCCCGGAATGTAGAAACCAATTTTGCATTCCCAGGGTCTAATTTTGATCCAGCTTTTAATCCCAATTACAATAATTTTAATCCATCTCTTGGAAATAATTATTATGATCCACTCAATCCATATAACCAGCAAGATGTAAGTTTCTTGTTTATTCATTCAATTTATTTTTGTAGTAAAACTAGGTGCCTATATAGACTCTGATCTCTGATGTTTCTTGGAACCTCCAACACTAAACTTGAGAGAAGATATTCCTATGTATATTTTTCTTTGTGAAATGTCACAATGTTTATTAGACATAACAGCAATAGTAGTACCTATTTTTTTTTACAATCATTCCAATATCAGTATGCTATACGTTACACAACATTTACTTGATAACTCGTTATTACTGAATCTACTTAGTTATCATCAGAAGGCTGACTTCCCTCAAACACAACTGGGTGTAGGAAATCGTTCGAAAAAACATTTCTCAAATTTTCTACTCGATCAGGATTTGTAAACTATCCTCCTTGGTGTGTAAGCCGAATGTAATATACACACTACCACGGAGACTAATAAATCATTGGTTTTGTAGATTTACTATGATCAACACACATGATTTAAGGTATTTATGGATTTTAGGGAATTCTATCAAAAATGGTCAAAAAAATAAAATGGTTTTTTGCAAGATATTGCATATTTTTTGTAGAATTAAATTCCATTGGGGGAAGGTGTTTTTTTTAATGATAAGGACCCATAAATCGAGCATGGCCGATCAAAACCTTTCCTAACCTCTCTGAGGGGGGAACGTTTATCTTAAAGCTTCCCCAGAGAGGTTAGGAAACGTTTTGATCGGCCATGCCTCGATTTATGGGTCCATAAAAGACTCGTTTTTTCATGAAGTCGCCAAACAGCAGATTAACCAAAAGTTAGGCTATGTTGCACCCACAATCACCCACGCAATTTCGAGATGGTCTGATCGATAGTGTATATCGATTATACGACCTTGTCACTCGAGATATTCATGCCTTATTCACATGTGCCCAACAACCTACTACACAATTCAACTGGTGAAGACTTGTTTTAACTCGTTTTCTTCATAAATCGTTCTCGTGCTTTTTTCAGTTCAGAATTTTCTAACCGAGCTCATTTTTTGCCGGTTTTAAGTGAATATAAGTAAATAAAAAATAATAATCTCCAAATAGACTAACAATTCCAAAAGAAAATAAGTTATCGAAGATTAGATAGATTTTATTTTTGTTAATAATAATAATATTTACAAAAACGTTAAAAAGCATATGAATATGAATGATTACTTTTCGGAAAAAATACTGTTTGCTTGATGAAACAAAAACTAAAACCAAAAAACTTTACTTTATACAAAATTCTATATGATAAAAGTTTATGACTTATATAAAATAAAATAAATAAAATAATAATAAATAATACATATAATAAATAAAATATATATATATATATTATTTTTTTTTTGACCATTTTTGACAGAATTTCCTAAAATCCATAATTACCTGATTTAAATTCATACTGCCGAGAGAGTTAATCTATTCAATTCAATTCGTTCCAGGCGTATTGTCATACTATCTTCTTATCACTGTAAAATTACTATTTTATTGTATTTTGACTTGCTCAACAACTCATAAGAGGTATTATGGAACAAGAAAAAATGTTTAATAAATGAATAAAAAATGTTTAATAATGAAATGTTTAATAAAAGAAAGTAAAGGGTATGATGAACTATCACAGTTTCCGAAGCGAAATTAATCACGGATATGAAAAATGATGGATGAGTGTTTTGGTTAGTAATTTATAAATTTATCCCATCCAACATTGACCTCACCGAAAGTTGTTCAAAAAACAGTCTCGTTATTATCAAGGGATGTTATTTCTTTCTTTTTTTCAGAAATCCTTTCTGCCGGGAGTACCAGGAAGTAGTTTGCCCCTGCCTGGAGTGTTAGCAGGCTGGCGAACAGATCTCCAGGGAAAACTTCGACCGGACTCATTTAATTTGAATTCAAACAAAGATTTATTTGTTAAGACTCCGTTTGGACAAATTCAAGGATTTAAAGTGAATCTTTATGACAATCCGGATCCTGCTATAGGTGTGAGACCCGAATATAACCCAGTAGAAAAGATGCAAGGAAATGTATCTGTATTTTTGGGTATTCCTTACGCTATGCCACCAATAAACGAAGGTCGTTTTAAAGTAAGTTTTTTTTTTCAATAGTTTTACGCAGAATTATCCTCAATTCCATAGGCTTTGCGTAGATGCCCTGCTGACAGTTCAATAAGTTATTTGTGTACGTACTATCTTATTTCAATATAAATAAAAGTCAAATATGTTGTACGTATGTATGTTTGTCCGAAACTTTTGCCGAGACGGGAAGAGATAAAAAATATGGTCTTAGACCCCAGAAAAAACCAATAGAACTCAAATATGTCGAATGGTTTTACGTTACGGCTAACTCATTTCTCACCTCACCGGGCGAGAAATTTATTCGGATAAAAAATAATGAAAAATGAGAGCTTATTCTACTCCAATTGAACCGTGGCAAACAGGGCCACCGAGAGATGACGAGGATAGTACCCCCGAGGCCGGACTTTTGGAGGGACCCTTAATTTCTTAGCCCTGGGCCAAGATTTTCTTTCGGCGGCCCTGGTGGAAAAGCACGGCTAAACATCTTAGTATGATTGAACGAAATTAGAATTAATTTTAACTCTACGTTTTTACTCTAAACATCTGCTTATTCCACGATAACTCTCGAACGCCATGTCCGATTTTGATGAAATTTGTTATGTAATTTATTATGGTTATAGAATTTGTTCATTAGGCCATTCAGGGTCTCATGGTGGCCATTTGAACTGAGGGGGTCCACATACAGTTCTTAAAACAACTTGTTCATAAACATAATTACATTATTATATTTCAGCCTCCGAAACCCCACAAGGGCTGGCAGTTACTTCAAGCTGTAGACTTTGGTCCTGCCTGTCCCCAACCTGTTCATTTAGTAGGTGCGACCAAAGGTGTAAGAGATATGGATGAAGATTGTTTATATCTAAACGTCTATTCCCCTATGGTATGTATGTTTATATTTTCATTGCCTCATTTGAAATAATTTCTGCATCAAACACAATCCTCCTGGTCTAGAGGGTATTACACTGGCATTGCACTTGAGGAACCTGGATTCAATTCCCGGAGTGGTCCGAAAATTTCCGACCTAGTTTTTGTGATTTCGGGGTGTATTCAGCCTCGTGAGGACAATTGAGTAGGAACTTTAATGTGAGTAATCAGTGGCGGCATTACCAGAGTAAAACGAATTGGTTTGGTAGGAGATCAAAGAGTTTATAGTACAGGAGGCGCCTGGTAATGCTGTGATACCCACAAAAATTGTGAAGAGGCTGTGGGACTTTACCACAAAGAAACGCTACATTTATATACAATTTACACACATAATTTGTGCGCCTATTATTTGATCGTACTGATGATTTTGCATTATTTAATGTTGACACACCAAACTAACTTTCAATTAATTTTTATTTTCAATATAGACTGGTGCAGGAGTGTCTCGACCATATCCAGTCATGGTATATATTCATGGGGGAGACTTTAGTCATGGGGCATCTAACCTTTTCCCTGGGCATGTTATGGCCGGATTCTATGAAGTTGTAATAGTAACAATCAATTATCGTCTAGGAGCATTAGGTATGTTTAATGAATATTTTAATTATTATACTATAACCATACATTTAATATTTATCGTTTGACTGAATGAAGTAAGCTCCTGTTTCGATTGAGCGAATTTGATATTGTCCAACTGAGTATACCAGAACTCATGAATGCATGATCCAATCTTTATGAAATTTGGTGTGAATCTACGTTTAAGTTGAATGGACATAATTACATTCCACAACTCTTGAACGCAATGTGTAATTTTTTATGAAATCGCGTGTGGACCTACACCGAGGTTAGAAAGAATATGATATATTTGGTTTGCTGGGCCTAATGGACAACCTGTTTAACCAGGTGGAGTCAACTGCTACTGTTCAAAAAACCATTTATATTTATGACATCAGTATGTTTCTTATTCATGCTTGATCCCGATTTTTCAGCGTGGCAATTAAGCAGGTTAATCAGGTGAAATATGCTTTTCTTCCTTAAAAAATGCCTCATTAAAAATCACGTTTTCAGGATTCTTAAGCACAGGAGATCTGAATTCACCCGGAAATTATGGAATTTTGGACCAGTCAATGGCACTTCAATGGATTTACAGCAATATTGAATACTTTAATGGAGACAAAAATAGTATAACTTTGTTTGGACCAGGAGCTGGGGCTGCCTCGGCTGGACTTCTCATGGTTAACCCAAGAACAAGAAATATTGTAACTAGAGTTATAGCACAGGTGCAGTCTACTTTCACATAATTTTCTGTTGTTGTAGCGGTATTCCCTTCAAAATTATTTGTTTTTCTTCTCATTTCTAAATTCACGTTTTTTTTTTGTTTTTTTATATATATATATATATATAAATAAAATCGGTAACCTCTTATAAGTTCGTATCTCTGAGGTCGGAGGTGTGTATGATATATAATGTTCTGCACCTTTTGGTTTTATGCCAGTATTCGATTTTGTCAGCTTAAAATTGACGTTTTAAACTATCATACGTCTTTCATGGGAAGGCGGCAAGTGACAGAAGCCCAAGGAACCATATTAATTGGAGTTAAATAATATCTCAAAGTATATCCAAACACTTGGTGGAATGGTGATACTTGATAGTGTCTTGTATTTGATTTCAGAGTGGGTCGGGTACAGCTGACTGGGCATTGATACAGGACAAATGGCGAGTACAAAATACGAGCAGATTGTTCGCCCAGCATTTAGGTTGCAGTTTTGAGTCTTCTTGGAAAATAGTAGATTGTTTAACACGTGGACGAAGCGCTTTGGAATTGGGCAATGCTCAATTTTCTGTAAGTTGAAGTTGTTTTACCAGAAGATAAAACATTCGTGCTGTGTATTCGATTCTGTACGATGAACGGTCATGCACCTCTGAAATGAATATTAATTTATTTGTTAATTCTCAAACATAGTCATAAAAACATTCGTGTAGTGTATTCGATTCTGTACGATGAACGGTCATGCACCGCTGAAATGAATATTAATTTATTTGTTAATTCTCAAAGATAGTCATAAAAACATTCGTGTAGTGTATTCGATTCTGTACGATGAACGGTCATGCACCGTTGAAATGAATATTAATTTGTTAATTCTCAAACATAGTCATAAAAACATTCGTGTAGTGTATTCGATTCTTACGATGAACGGTCATGCACCACTGAAATGAATATTAATTTATTTGTTAATTCTCAAATAACTGCTAGTAGAGGGGGCCCCTAAAGCTACTCTCATTTGCCGGACTCTATAACGTCACATCGAAACTAATTGAATTATATTTTCCAGCCCCAAGTAGGTATGTTTGCTTGGGGTCCTGTCTTGGATTTAAACTTCACAGTACCTGGTGACCAATGGTATAACGGATGGTATCAGAAAGACTGGTACTTTACGAACTACACAACTGAGCAATACATTACACATGGAGCATTCAATAGAGAATTGAGCTATATGACAAGTGTGACAACACAGGAGGCCGCGTACATAGTCTGTAAGTATTTGCCCATTTATCTTACTTTCCGATTCCGTACCCAAAGACCTCTTTTTGTATAATTCATAAAAGCGGGTTGGGCTATGTTATTTGAGATGAACAAAAAGGTTTTTTTTTTCTTTTTAAAGAGTCGATAAAGTTAAAAAAATGGACCTGCTCATCGAAGCATTAGTTTTTTTTTTTATTAATCAACGTTCTCGGTAACGAAACCTCAGCATTCAAAGAAAACAATTCTACATAAAATGTTTCTCCGCCAAAATGTAGCCAAGTATTGAAATGGTAAGAGATATATTGGTCAAAACAAACATTAATAGACTAGCCAGCGTCTATGGCACGTTGAATACAAGAGTTCCCGTTCGATCACTGAAGTTAAGCAACGCAGCAAGGTTGTACCATGGGTATCCACATGGGTTTGCGGTCTCGTGATACTGGCTATTTTTTCGGCCCAACCCAGCCTGGGTGAGGTCAATGTGAGTAGCTGGTTTGCAAGTTTCCAACGAATGAAGATTAAAACCCCCGTATTGAATGACCAATAGATGTTAAAGAGACGTTAAGCCAAATTAAAAAAAAAACATTAATAAAATGATCCGTTCACACACAGTTCATATTCTTCTTCTTTTTTCAGCAAACAATGTAACACTATCTCCCCATTACATCATTGACTCTCTTACATTTGAACAAAAAATCAAAGAATTGGTTTTACAATACAACTACACTCTCAATAGTCAAGGTGTCTATCAAGCTATCAAATACATTTATACTTATTGGCCAGATCCGACAAACAAAACCTTTATACGAGAACAGTACATCAACGTAAGTATAGGCGATTATTATTTGCCAGAATAATATTTTTTTCTTGAAAATTATAAATTTAAACCTCACAGTATTAGAAGAACTAACGATGTTAGTGACAAGTCTTTATCTCGGAAACGGCAAGATGTGGACAGTTGAGATTTTCTCAGAATGTGTAGTTATGACCTTTATCTAAAAGAATAATAAAAAAAACTTTAGAAATGGTAGATCTAGCATTCTGTCAACATGCGTAACCCTCGTAACGTCTCTTCAACATCTATTGGTCATTTTAGACGGGGCATTTACCCTCCATTGGCCAGAAACTTACAAACCCCGAAAAATAACCAGCATCAAGAGGGCGCAAACCTACTTGGACACCCACTTGGTAAAACCTCGTTGGACGATGCTTAACTTCAGTGATCTAACGGGAACTGGTGCATTCAACGTACCATACACGCTGGCTTTCCATAACTATATGCAAGTAAAACTTGAGTTTTTAAACTATATCTGCTAAAAAAATTGTTGAATAAAACGTGAAACAAAATCACAATTGTAAAGAAAAACAATAAACATTTGTTGATTTTTCCCCTTTTTTGAAAATTTTGTTTTATCCTAATTTTCGACCTATTCTGAAGATTTTTTGAAATACCCTACCGTTATTTATGTCGAGGATTCACTTACTTTTAATATAAACTTCAAAGATATTAGGTTGCTTGTCTTTGGAACAGTTATATTTTCAATATAATTTACAATTTCGCATGAGTTTTTAATTGCGTGATCGGATTTAAAATAGTATGAACTAAAAACTTTTCTAAGAAGTAAGTTGGACTAGTTACTGCACTCACTACGGGTCTGATAGGTGCATTTATCATTTCCCCTCTTTTTATTTAACTTTGTGAATTTTCAAGTTACCGTATAATCTGGAAGTGAAAAGTAAGTGAATCCTCGTCATAAATAACGGTAGTGTTTTTTAAAGTAATAATAGGATTTCTAGTATAAATTTTGTTAAATTATAAAGATTTTTTGCTTCCGGGAACCTTATACTATATTTTATGTATTTATTTTTATACAGATGCTGTCCGATTTCTTATATCGAGCTCCCGTTGATCATATTGTTAAATTACTTCTAGAAAAGTCTGTTCCCGTCTACATGTATGTTATGAACACAACGGTAGAAGCCCTCCAATATCCAGAATGGTGTAAATACCCACATAATATAGAACATTATTTCCTTACGGGCGCGCCTTTTATGGATGTTGGTATGTATGTGTAATTGACAAATTCATTTTCGATTTTTTAATTTGAAAAAGGTAGCTATGGAAACAATAGTTAAATTTTTCTAATATTTAAAACAATATTTTTATAGTAAACGAGAAAGTACTGCTTTTTTATTGACTCTTCTACGCCTCATCACTTCTGTATTACAGGCGGGGTAGAGCCATTACTGACGCTGTATGATGTGAGAGTGAATAAATGAATGATGAGTGTCGGGTGGAATTGTGAATGAGAAATAAAATGATGAGTGTGAATAGGATATAGTGAATGATGAATGTATATGATAGATAGTGAATGATGAGTGTGTATGACAGATAGTGAATGATGGGTGTGTATGAGATATACCTAATGATAAGTGAGCATGACAGATAGATGAGAGTGAATGAAGCAATCTATGCTATTTTGTATATTACTGAATCATTTGAAGAGAGCTGGCTTTGTATCCACGGCATTATATAAATCTATGACTCTAACAATAGGAGATTCAAATACAAAAACTTGTTCCTGGTGTGGTACATGAAACAGCTGTCCCCGTGTGTTTGTAGGTCTGAGTCTGGATTGCGGAACATTAAATTGATTTTTTTTCTGTCATATAGGGACTGTATACTTTATTATTTAAAACATTTTTTAGAAATTTGATTTGTTCGTTTCTTCTTATTGCCTCAAGGGGCTCCAGTAGAAGATGTAATGTGAGTAAACTGTACTCTATATAGCGGGGGAATTTAAGATAGAAACCGTTTCATTTTTGAAACAAGTAACGAACAAATGTTGATTGTACCCCCTAAAGTCCTTTTTATCCAACCTGGGTAGATGGTGTGCATATGAGAGATCCGTATTCATGTACTGATCTTCTGTCTCACTGTTCTGTCTTTTTGAAAATATATAACATCTTACGGGCTAATATTTGCTGAATCAGCATATTCATCAACCTTGGTATCATTGGGTAGCCAGATAGTTATGTGAGAAATATATTTTTGTGTGCTGTCATACATTTATTATTAAAGATAAATCAATACATATTTCCTCATGCCGATTAGTAAATGAATCATGTACGGATTACTGAAATCTATTTAATTTAAGAATTTTCATTTTTAATTGTCATTTCTCTTTTTGATGTTGTTTTTTAATTCATCTACATATTCTTTTTCAGAATTTTTTCCCTCTAAGCTTCACTTGAAAAGAAACATGTGGACTGATAATGACAGAAATATGAGTCATTTCTTCATGAAAGCCTACAGCAACTTTGCAAAATATGGGTACGTATTGTTCCAACTATTAACATTGAAAAAGTTTTCTTTTATAATTGAAAGATTTGTACTTGGCTGATAAGAAGAATATATTGCAGAAGTGCTCATGTACAAACATGTTGTTCTCATCATGATAAAGCAAAACGTGTGAACGGTGCGTCGCGTCGTGGTGGGCAAACAGGAAAATAGCGAAAGTGATTACTTGCCGAAGTGTATACATTAACAGTTAACTTGTTTGTTGACCCATGATGGACTAACGTCCCAGATGTAATGTTTCTGGAAGAAAAAAGTAAAAGAATTTTAAAAAATGATATTCTTCTAGCTGTAGGAAATTCTGCCATAGCTGAGATATGAACCAAGAATTTCAATTTAACATTCCTCATTTTGAACCTGCATTTTAAAAGTCAACCGTATTCCAATATTCAAGTTTCTAGCTTTAGTCATCGTTGAGTCACGTTGATTATAAGTCATTCATTTATTATTAGGATAGATTAACATGAAACAATAAATTTATATTCATGTAATTCGTTTTCGATTTTTCTTCAAGGACATTTGCGACGTAGTAATGTAGTAACGTAGTATGTTTAACAACACACACTCCCGGCTTCACGTCTAATATTTAGCTGAAAAATAAACGCTTATGAGAGGATTTTTTTTATGCTGATTATTGTCCAACGATTTATAAACATTTTTTCAAACATCAGCTTGAAATTTTATTTTTTCAGGAATCCAACATTCACCCAAATACTTGGTCTACATTTTGAGAAAGCAGTCAATGGACAACTGAAATATCTAAATCTCAATACGACTTTTAATTCGAGTATACAAATGAATTATCGACAAACAGAGTCCGCTTTCTGGACTTGGTATTTACCTACCGTCGTAGGAGTTGTTACCCCTACTTATCCTCCTGTCACTGAATACTGGTGGGAACCACGCACACCCATTCAAGTAGCGTTCTGGAGTGTTTCAACTTTGAATATGATATTGCTTGCAGCAGTGTTTATATTTTGTATTTTATGGAAAACTGCAAAAAGGTAATTTTATTTACCTTTTTAATTTTATGTAAAAAAATATATATATAATAGGAACAGGAAATTTTTGGATTTTTTTTTTTAATGAATTAATTAATGGAAACAAAAATTAAAATAGAATTATCAATAAAACATCGGCAGATCTTTCAATGGAAGGCTTCTGGCGAGTTTTTTTTTCAATGGAAGGCTTCTGGCGAGTTTTTTTTAGCAACTTAGGCTCAGGGAGGCGGAGTCATAGATGTATTTATGTTTAAACTTTCCATAAATATCTAACAGTCTAAAACTCTAAAAGAATAAAATTGTTTTTTATATACGAATATACGCGATATCAATAATGACGTGCATACTTTCTTGGTTTGAATCATATAATCTATTTCTAAATACAAACAAAACGAAAATTCTTCCTCTGTCATTTACCAAAACCAAGCTACCACAAGAGCGCTCTTTAATAATTCACGAAACGGGGTGTAATAATGACCTATGCGCTTGTAACACCATAGAAATCGTATCGTATTTTAAATACCTTGGACTGGAAATCGACCAGCACCTACGCTGGGAAACCCATATAAATTATTTGGTTGGAAGATTGAGAAATATGATGTATTCATTTTTAGTACTAAGATCCTTTCTGGGTAAAAAAAAAAACCCTAAGGTAAAAAAAAACTCGGAAGAGCGAATAAAACCGCTCTCCGTAAACTCAATACAGCTCAAAATTCAATTATTAAGATCATTTTTCGAAAAAATAGACTATTCTCTACGGTAGCCCTGTATAAAGAAAATAGACTGCTAAATTTACATAGGCTCTTTACAAAAAATATATGTTTTTATATGCACAAAAATAATTCTACTATCTTCTATCAGGCCCATCAATACAAGATCAGACAAAAAAGTATTATCATACTTAAAACAAATACAGTTAAAGGGCAAAAATCTATGAAATTCATGGGCAGTAAAATATAAATAAAGGAAGAAACTGACAAAAAAATATTCAAAATTAAACTCAAGGCGTGGCTGATGGAAAATGAGATCACTCTCGATCTTCAGCAATAGATGTCCATGGTACCTGTGGCTGGGGATCTCCTAAATTGTTGAATTTCTCCTATAACCCATCAGAATTTCTTACAAAGATATTTTTTTTAGTATGATTTTTTCTGTGTAAAAAAATTGTAAATTTTACAATAAGTAACGTGTGGGGGAGCCAAGTACCAAACAGATACACAAAGCAGTAAATATCAACATGTATTACAGAGTAAGAAGTCCCGAATAGATAGATAATAAATATAATAAAATATTTAAAAAGGAATCGTAAATAATTTATAATAAATATATTTGTATTAAAAATATTTTTTTGTTACAACCGAAGCGTCCCCCTACTTCCGACCAACATCACCTTGCCCTATTTGTAAGGATTATGATTAAACTATACACTTTGACCATACTTTGAATTTTTTTTTCCTCCAGAAACGTAGATCATTATTATAGTGGAGATATTTTTGTGAGAGATGATACTGAACTGACACTGGCAACCGCAAATGGAATCCAAGGTATTGACAATCGTGAACATCGTAGTGTGAGCAATATTTATGAATACAGAGACACTCCTCCGCCACCGCCCGTTACTGGTAATCTTAAAAAGTCCACCTCTGGTGAACCTAAAAGTAAAAGTGCTTCAAATGCTAGTTTAAGAACTGCAAGTGAAAGTGCAAGCTCACTAAAGGACACAAATAGTGTAGTGAGTTCAAATCCTATTGGTTCGTTATCAAGATCACCGGGAGGTTTAAAGAAAGGTAGAAGTAGGAGTAACACACTGGATCAGGACGGTGTTCCGCAGACGACAGTCTGAATGCCTATTTCATTGTTACTACTGAAACATGGACAAATTTTGGTATGTATTAATTTTGTTGCTTGTGTAGTATACATATGAATGATCTCATAATAGCCGCAGTAGATAGTACTCATATTGACTCATCCACATTTCTAAGTACGGTCGGTATCAGGCCGCAATTTGAATGAAACCCAAGAGAAGAATCTTGGATTTCATTCAAATTGGTTTCTATCTTCGAGGCATGGCCGTATAAATGCAACCTTACCATACATTTTATTGGGTAACTAGGGGTAACAAGATCACTAATATACAATACAGTTTACAATATCACTAAGGCCGGCCATACACGTACCGATAAGTCTGTGCAGACTTGTCTGTACAGACTTATCTGCGCAGACAAGTCTGTCGTGTATGGCAGGATCTGAAAAGATTTTGTCTCCGATTTTCAGATCTGTGCAGATATCGAAATCTATTGATCCTGCCATACACGACAGATTTGTCTGCGCAAATAAGTCTGCACAGACTTATCGTTGCATGTATGGCCGGCCTAATATGCAATACAGTAGATTAGTGATCTTGAGAGAAGTAAGTCTGAGTAAACGTAACCTGAACGCTAAAGTTTCTCCCAGATCTTGTCAATAATTGAATTGTTAAGAATGGTGGTATAGGTATTTATTTCCTTTTACCTACAATTAACCAATTTATTAAGTAAGGAATCGTAGAAACGCTAATCAACAGCCCTATTATATCGGAGGCCGATGTTGCTCACCTCAACAATCAATTCAATTCTAAATCGCTCTGCCTGATACTCATTTTAAATATTTTAGTGACTGATTTTACTTATAAAAGTACGAACAAATTTTTAAATAGGACGTTTATGAAATATCAAACCATACTTTAAGAGTTGGTTCAATCGACCACAGTCCCAGAAAAAAACATGAAACCTGATAATAACTTGGGAAGGCAAGGGACGAATAGAAACCTGAAGTTTGTTTTATAATGTTCCTTGGATTCAGAAAGTGAAATAGAGTCACAATTGTTTTAAACAAGTTTTAGATATGAATGAACTGATATTTTGCTCAAAATTTAATGTATGCGGCCATGCCTCGCTGACATTAAAATATTGAATCAACTCTGATAAGGCTATGTTACGGTTATACGACCATGCCTCACATATAAGAACACTGATCCATGTTTCGTATGGTTAGGTTACCTTTAAACGACCATGCATCGTTGTCATGAAAACCAAGTTTGTGTGGTAGAACGTGTTGGGAATAGTATTAGGTTAGGTTACAAAAAAAATGCGTTTCGAAGTCTATGGAAGATTAGGCTAGGTCACGGATCCAGCCTGTGCAAAGTTTGGATAGTTCGCAGACCTATACTCAGTAGGCTTCAATACTCATTTTTAAACTTTTTGTGTAAAATATCAGTTCATCCATTTTTAAAACGTTTTTTAATGATCCAAAGAACATTTTAAAACAAGCAGGTCCTTGTTCCAAAAATAAAAAATAAATGTTGTAGGTTTATTCTACCCGAAGGGTATAACACCAATATCATTTGAGATTTTTTACAAGTCGTTTGAATCATGTCTTACAGAATGGTTGTATATTTAATGGACACCGTAAAGAACAATTTATTACAATTATATTTCATGAAACCATTTTTTTTTTTTTTTTTTTTTTTTTAATGAAAATTGGTTTATTTAAGGACTTAGACTAATTATTTTAAATGTCTGACAGTACAAAATAATTCACATTATAAATATTTCCGAAAGGAGAATCTTAAATAAGAAATAAATTTTAAAAAATATACAATATGGATTCGGATTAATTAAAGGTAGTCTTGTCGATCATAGTCTTAGTACTATAGAAAGCTAGCTTTATAATTAATCCGAATCGATATCCTTTTAATGAGGTATAGATTAAATGTAATATATGTATCTACCTTACTATAACATAATTTACATTGTGAAATTTCAGTGTTTTCCTTTTGTAAAAGTACTTCATTAAAATAATAACGGAAATATTTTTTAGAAACTTTAAATGTTAGAATATGATCTTGGTTTATTATTTTCAATAATGAACCTTTGGAATCGTCACGAAAAAAAAAATACCCTCCCCCCTCAAAATTTTTTTAGGTCTTTTTATACAGGACAGTGCAGTTTCGATTTTATGCGATATTCTATCCACAGTAGATTTTTTGTCATGTTTTAACAAATCTGATGTGCTCAGTATTTTTTAAAGTATCTTTAATATATACCATTATGTCCAAAATAATTAATTTTTTAGAAGAGTCATTTTTATCTTATAATTCTACCTCTAAATTTCCTTCCTGAGATATAGCTCTATGGCAGATCTGTTCAGATGTCAATTTTGTAGTGTCAATTCTTGGGATTGCTGGCTATCACATAATTCAAGAATATTTCGATTTTATCATTTTGTTACGTTAAGACCTCACCAAACATATTCTGTCAAAATTTCAATTGACTACGGCTACCTATCACGATATCTGGAATGAAATATTTCCAATTTAGATCTAATTCTTCTCTGGTATTAATTTGTGTGTAAATAGATGTTTAGTGTATTAATTAACTTGTGGCCTTCTTATATTATGTTACCACGTGGTTTACAAGATCAAAAATAATTGATTGTGATTTTTAATTCCGTCCGTTTTATTAGTTTACATAATGTACTTATTTTTAATGTGCACCATTGTGATCAATGTATAAGATGACGAAGATTGTCTTACGTTAAGTTGTTGATATTATTATTTCAAACCAGGCATTTTCAGTTTGGTTCAATTTCATTATGTGATTACTATTATTTTATACAATGTAAATGCGGAGTTCTTTAAAAAAAAAAAGGACAATAATACAAATAGTTTACTGGCCAGTTCTGGGTGGCAAACCTGCTTGGATCATCTAAAATAAAAAAAAACTTTCGAACTTTCTCGCTTTCTTAGCAATACATCTCAAAATAATGTTAGTAACATCATGAGACAAAAGGGAATTATATAAATCCGAAGAGCTCCCCAAATGTTAGCAGATTTTAAAAACCAATAGACCAAGATCTCGGACCAAAATATCGACTCATTTGACGAAAATGTTTCCCTTTGTAATGGAATAAGTACCTTATGTGAAACAGAAATGCGCATCTGCCGCAGATCATCATTTGAAAGTATGTGTGAGTCAAACATCTCACTCATTTGACTTCTATGTCATTCTCAGGGAGTTGCATTCACTCCGGCTAACAAAGTTTAAAAGTTTCCTTTTATACATTACAGAGGGATTTTTTTGTTTGTTTGTCAAATGAGTGGATGTTTTGACCCGGGATCTTAGTTCATAGCGAATAGTTCGGAATGCTACTCTTTGGAATACTCATATCTTGATTGAACCTTGTTGAGCATTGCCATGTACTTTGAGCAACTCATGAAATATATTTTGGAAAAGTTTTACCGTCGATCCTTCTCGATTTTGCTCATGATTTTGTCCTAACCTAATTTTGCCAATGCATGCAATTTAGTATATGGCTTTACGAAGTCAAAACAATTAAAAGATAGATATCTAATGAAATTTTTAAATTATTTATTATTGTATGTTTTTTATATACCTATATTTGCTATGATTTTTGCTTTAATTATAAGATTTAATTTTTTATACAAATGGAAATCCGTCCTTAGTTTTTAATTATTTGTTGTAGTTTTCAAAGATATATTTACCTTGTTATGTTGTGTATTTGTTGTTTGGTGTTATTACATTCCAAGTGCCATTCATTGAAGATGTCCAAGTATAATTTAGGGATGGTCTTTTCTATGTCCAATGGTTCCAAAATGAGAGTTCAAACAATACCTTCTTAGAAATATATGTTTAAGTTATCATTTTGGATAAACACACACAATATTTCCATTTTACCCTCTTATATAGAAAGATATATGTATAGATAAAGATTTCTTTGAAACGCTGTGATGTTTTTTTATTAAAGTGAAAAGCTCAAAGCGTACCACATTGAATTTACATTGCACTTTCAATTTTTATATTTATACGATTGTACTTGCGCTGTCCTTGTTATCTTGCTTCTAAGACATTTACGTAACAAGTGAAATACATTTTGTGCAATATTATTATTTTATAAGAAAGACAGATTATAATAACGTAAAATTATTTTAAGTTTTACCTCCATTATTAGTAAGTTTATGATACTTTGAATTAAGAGAACATTTTACACAAGCACGTAGGTGATACAGAATCTTCAAATCCATTTCATTGCTTGTGGAATGCTTACATTATTTGGAACATCTTTTTCAATTTATAAAAGAATGGTTGACATAAATTTAAATATTTTTATTTTAATCTCTGACAGGGACTTTACAGACGATTGGTTTTACGTTCTAAGTACACTCGGGATTTTTTTCCGACCAAAGATCACCTACCTTTCGTTTCGACAATGACTGGTTATTTCAAATAATTAGATCTGGCATCATATCTGTATTAAAAACTATTTATTGTGAGATGGGCCCCAAACTTTAGCATCATAACATATAATGTAATAATGTTCTGGAGTGATCCTATTGGGATTTTGATCCTCTTTGGTATGAAAACAGCGTGAATGTTAACAATATAACGTTAACAATATAATTCAACTTCAATAGATTTTTATTTTATTTTCCCATATACGAAATATAGGAAAATAAAGTATTGTATTGGTGAACATTTTCGGTATCGTTTTTTTTTTTTTTTTTTTTTTTTTTTTTTTTTTNTTTTTTTTTTTTTTCTTTTCTGAACGAATTATGACGACTAGATACCAAAAAACGATTCTAGAAAACTGTGTGCCCGCGTCCGCAAAGTCCTGTTCGCGCATCTGCAGACTACTATTTGTCCGATTTTGATGAAATTTGATACCGATATTCCTTGAGGCCATAATTCGAGCCAAAACCTTAACATTGGAGATAGCACTCTCTGGGGTCCAATTAAGGGTAATTTTGGGGTGACCCTCTAGAACACAAACGGCAAGCCCGATTTTGATGAAATTTAAAATAGACACTCTTTGTAACATATGATCGGCACCTTCATCTGGGGGTCCTTTAGTGCACCCAACCTGAAAGTTGGGTTACCTATCTAAAACTGGCAACATCACTCCAATTCTGATGAAATTTAAAACAGACACTTTTTGTAACATATTATCGATAAATTTTGGGACTCAAGGGGCTATATTCATCTGTGGGGTCCTTTGGGGCACCCAACCTGAAATTCGGGTCATCTCTCTAAAACTGTCAATTTCACTCCAATTATGATGTAATTTAAAACAGACACTCTTTGTAACAGTCAAATTGTGGATCTCATGAAGCTATCTTCTCTAGTGAAAATATTTATTAATTAAATTTGGGAGCCTTCGTCTGTTGTCGCATCTCTCTGGTGAAGGAATAATATTTCAATTAAATTTGGCAGTCTTCGACTGTTGTCACAGCTCTCTAGTGAAAATATTTTAAGGGCTCTCAGGTGAAGATAGCTTCATGTGTCTTAAAATTTGTCAATAACATTTCACATAATTTTATTTTAAATTTAATCAAATTTGGAGTGATATTGCCACTTAGATAAATGACCCAAATTTGAGGTTTGGTGCCCTAAAGGACCCCCAGATGAAGATAGCTTCAAGAGACCTAAAACATTTGTTGATGATATGTTACAAAGAGTGTATATTTTAAATTTTATCAAATTGGAGTGATATTGTTGCCACTTTAAGAGAAGTGACCCGAATAATATGTTTGGTGCCCTAAAAGGCCCCCAGATGAGCTGTTTGTCACAGCCGAAGGCTGCCAAAACTAATTCAAATATTTATTCATCAGAGAGCTGTGAATCCGCCGAAGGCTGCCAAATCTAAATCAATTAATATTTTCAATAGAGACCTGTGACAACAGCCGCAGGCTGCCAAATCTAATTGACATTGTATGTTCACCAGAGACCTACGACAACAGCCGAAGACTGCTAAAGCTAATTAAATATTTTTTATTATAAAGCTGCGGCAACAGCCGAAGACTTCCAAATCTAATTGAAATTGTATGTTCACCAGAGAGCTGTGACAACAGCCAAAGGTTGCCAAATCCATTTCCGGAAAAAAATCATCTAAGAGCTGCGACAACAGCCGAAGTCTGCCGCCGCTAATTGGTATAATATTTTCATCAAATACTTACGACATCAGCCGGAAGTTGCCGAATTCCTAGAATAAAGGAAGATGAAGTTAGGTACGGTTTTCCGTACCATTTATATTTTAATATAAAGAAAAGGTCAACACTGTCCTAAAAAACTCCTTTTTCTTCATGAACAACTATCAATTTAAAAATATATGTATTGAAGATTTTCATGCACTCGTATATAAAAATAGGCGGATAGAGAGGGGGTCGCCCCCTCTATCCGCCCCCCTCTATTAATTAAGGTCCATTACCATAAGCGTAAGTTGTTTTTCCTCCTTTAATCATTCATTCATTTTATTGACACCGATGGCGATATTCAGAATTAAAGACTAGACCCCCCCCCCCCCNCCCCCCCCTACACACACATCTGAAGACCTGTATCCGCCCCTGTACATAAACATGAACGGGTAAACATGACACCCGTCAGTTTTGCAAAATTTTCAGGACCATTTAGACGTTCATGTTTGGCATTAATGCTTTAAGAAAAAATAGCTCAGCGTCTATAGCACGTTCCCATTACATCACTGAAGTTAAGCAACGTCCAGCGAGGTTGTACCACTTGGGTGTTCACGTAGGTTCACGCCTTCGTAATACTAGCTATTTTTATGGCCCAACCCATTAATGCCAGCATAAATCCCAAACATGCACGTTTAAACGGTCTTTAAAACCTTCAAAAAATAAATAAATTTATGCGAACTTTTTAATTAGGTATTCCTTTATTTATTGATAAATAAAATAATTGTACAAAGGTACTATCCTGAGCTTATAAATATGTAGCTTCTAAGAAAATATACCTTGGTACGCTACTAAAATGAATTATCGATATTTGATTAGATACCTATCATATTTATTTTATATATTTTATTTTGTATTTATAATATTTTTATTTTTTTATGTTTATAGACCAAAGGTCTTTTTTACTTGCACAGCAACGTATAATGCACTCAGTATTATCGTAGAAACTTAATATTAGTTTATATTTTTATTTACCTACTGTATCAGTATTCGAAAATATTGAATTTAGTAGGGCTCTAGGAAAATAACAGAGCCTATTATAAGTTTTTTTTAGCATTCAGGCCAAAGAACAAAGGGATAAATTAATTAACAATATCTCAAGGTTACGGACTATATTTTGAAATCCGCTGTAAATTGGTAAATAAAAGAGGTCATATTGTTAGAGGTTTCATATTTGTCATAATAAGGTAAAAACAAAAATGATCATGGCTAGGGCTTCCAATCCCGCAAATGTGGGATCCCGCAATTTGCGGATCCGCGCGTTTTTTGCGGGATTTGCAGTCTGCGGGATCCGCAAGCTCCAATCCCGCAAATCTCGAAAAAAAAAACATGACCTTAGGTATTTATTTTATCATTTTTACTTTCCTTATCCTATAAAAAGGAAAGTACTGTAATGGGCTGAAATTTTCGATATCGAGTTTTCAATGCCAAGTACGTTTTGGGGTCCCCAGAGCAATATTTCCCCAGTTTCAGTCATTGGTCCGTGGGTGTGTCTATCTGTGAATAAAATGTATCAAGAACGAAAAGTGCTAGAGTTTTATGCCATGAACGGCAAAATGAGTTTTTTGTTGGAAATCGAATGTACCGTTGTCGGTTTTATGCCGCTTTTTAGTGGTTTTTGCATATCCTGCTTAAAATGAGAACGGTAATAGCTAGAACTTTAAAATTGGTGCCTATTCATATCAATTTTATACAAGACATTGAAAAATACAACTTAGGTTAAATTGTAATATATTGTTGGCCGCTAATTAGAGTTTGAAGGCCACTTTTTGG
>CM022874.1:14857487-14915166 GCA_012654025.1 Pachypsylla venusta | reverse complement strand
CATACACGACAGACTTATCTGCGCAGACAAGTCTGTCGTGTATGGCAGGATCTGCACAAATTTTGTCTCCGATTTTCAGACAAAATCTGTTCAGATCCTGCCATACACGACAGACTTGTCTGCGCAGATATGTGTGTACAGACTTAATGGTGCGTGTATGGCCGGCCTAAGATTCATTTGGGATTCTACTCAAATATTTAAACAAACATCCGTCATATTCTTTATTAATGTCGAAATTTAGGACCGACTTTGATAACAACATATGATTGCCCTTTTTTCAAATTCTCAGCCCGACCACTCATGATATATGAAGAAGCGTTTCGGCACCGTCAACGCTTTTTCTTAGACTTCATTCTTGGCTATGTTCGCCGATGGCTTTTGCTGTAAAAAACTATTTAAAAAAAATATTTTGTTTATTTTTTAGTTTAACTGATCTATTGTGTTCAAATTAAATTACAATTTTATTCAATTTTTATTTGATATCTGTCGTTACTTTACTAATCTCTCATCAACCCCACGAAATGTTTTACCCATTCACCTATCGACAGTAAAAGTTGTTTAGATTTATTTTTTAAGAAGTAAATTTTAATGTGCTTTGTTAATGAAGTTTTACTTGATTTAATTTTCAGAATTATTTTTCGTACACTTAGAGCAATTTCACATCTCTACAAGAAAGTGGTGTTCACGACAAATTGTCGGATGTACCTGTTCACACATTTCCTTCTTTGCCGTTTTTAGCACAAATGTGAGCAGGTAGATTGAATTTTTCCGATAATTTGTGGTATTTTATATTTTGTCGTACAGATTTGAGAGTGCGTTTAACGTACGATAAGACATTTTGTCTAAATCTACAATGCAATACCGATTACCCATAACATTTAACATGAACAATAAATCCCATCTGTTGATTGCTTCAGTGAATTCTTTTGTAATCTCATTCACCAATTGATTTGAATCAAATTCAGGATACAAAATCCGAAGTCCTTTCTGCATTTCATATTTCATCATTTAAGTTTTGAGTGTCATGAAATAGGGTGCACATCATTGAGTCCGCTTCAGTTTCTTAATTTTTTTTAAAATATTTTTTTTTGTCGTAATTTTTACGAAACGTTTTTTTAAATTTTAATTTAATATATTATTGATAATTATTATTATTATTTTTTTAATTTATTTTCAATTTTTTAATGAAATTTATTGCATTATTTCAGTGTATTTTAAAATGTACTTAATTTACTTCGGCAATGTTAATGATTTTTTGTAAAGTTATAATCTTGTAATCTTAGGAAAATTATTTCATTTTTTATTTATTCATTTTAAAGCAATAATCATGGATGACCGTGCTTTAAAATCTCATCCTATAAATTTAGACGATTTTAAAGCTCCTAAATTATTACCACCGAAAGCTGAAATGCGTAGTTTAGAATTTTGGAAAAGTGTCATATCGGAATGTATGGCCACATTTTTCTATGTGTTCATTGTTTGTGGTGCAGCGGCAGGAGCTGCTACTGGTGGAACCGCGGCTCAAACAATATTTGCAGCCGCCGCAGCTTCTGGTTTTTCCATGTCTGCTTTAGTTCAGTGTTTCTCTCACACATCTGGTAAGCATTTTTATATTTTTAATCTATCTGTTTCACCCGTGATTTGCTACTATTTCTATGTTGCTATTTTTGGTTTGGACTAAGGAGATTTGGGGGAGCATGTGTTCTTGTCCGCTCTGTGTATTGTAGCCTTTTGAAAACACAAATTTCTCATTTATATGTTTCGTCGAGGCCTTGGAGTGGTTTAAAGGGATGGGCGTCCTGGTTGGCTAGTATTTTCTAAATTTCATTTTTCCCGATCTCGGTTTTGAATTCGTAACTCTGAAATGGATAGTCATACTTTTTTGATATCTACATAGGTAATACACAGATTTCTCATTTATATATTTAGGTTAATATTTAATATAGTGTTAGGAGATTTCCCAGAAAAGTAGGTATTTATTTAAATACCTTTTTGGGGAAAATTCCTCTGTGAACTAATTGCTGAATTTCCTCACGGGATAGGTACATACATGGAAAATTCCTCTGTCAGATCCTTGCCAAAATTTATTGCGAATTTGGTACATCTTTGATTACCTTGTGAGATACGTGACCATTCGCCACTGGATTGAAAGAAATTAATCAGATTGGCAGTTTCAATCACGTTATTTTTATTATCTTATGTTTTACAAACAGTCTGTGCTAAATCCGCACAAACACCCTATATACTCAATTCACCAATACCTCTGTCTTGAAGATGGTTACTTTACAAAGTGTTTTTTATGTAAACTTCGGATGTTCTCATAGAAATAGCTTTGGTATTTCACGATCATCTTGAAGATGGGTTTGTCTGTGTTTGGTTTTGATTCATCTCGGATCGTGGGAATAGTGTCGCGTCCGTGATGTGAACCAAAAACATACAGGTGACTTGTTAAGTTTGTTTTAACACGAAATCTAAATGTATTTTTTCATTTATTATTTGACATTTGTTTTACGTTCAATGTTTTTCTCATTTTATCTTTTACCTTTGTACTTTGTAGTAGGTTTACCTATACAGTGTGTAAGCTTTCTAAGTGGTCCTTGGTAATTAACGGAGGACTTTCGGTTAGAGCTCATTAATTTTCCTAGCATGTACTGAAAATGGGTTGATTTCCTGTTTTTCTTTAAGGGATAGAACAAATCTAGAAATTGAACAAATGGTTCTGAACTTTGAAATTGGTTAGGATCAAGTTCACAACCACAAGAATACACATCAACCTGTAAATAATTTAACTCCTACCTCTTACCCAGTAAAAACACATGGGCAATAGGGAGCACAAATTAATATAAATAACTAAAGGTTTGACCACATTTATTGCAAGAATAATCAAGCCTTAGATTCAGAAATTTTGGAATTACCTTTAAATTTTAATATAAAATCCTTTATTATTTAGAGGAAGGACGTCATATTCGGAATACAACTTTGTTTTTTGAGAAAATTTCAAAGGCCATAGTAAACTAAAGCTCAATCTTGGTCTTAAAGTTAGATTATACGGTTATCTAATATTTTGGGGAAAACAAAGAAAGTACTTCTTCACAATTTGGATTTTGCCAAAAAAGTCAAAAAGTCTTGTTCAACTTTATGGGGTCCTTTTTCGGAATTCAATTTCTACTAACTCAATTTATTGGACGGTGAAAAATAATTAACATAAATACACATTCTCGCGAAACCGACTTCTTTATATACAGCGTAGCATACTGTACAAGTACATAACTAGTAACTAGCCAAAAACACTTTATTGACTCCAGTTTTTTTAGTCTGGAACCCTTTATGTTGAGTTCTACGTAACCTTGACTGTTTTGTGTGCGCTCCTTTCTAATGTATGTTTTGTTTAACAGGTGCCCATATCAATCCAGCAGTGAGTGTCGCCATGGCATTAACTCGAAATATCAGTCCGTTTAAAGCATTAATGTTTATTGCAGCTCAATGTGGAGGAGGTATTGCTGGAGCAGCCTTACTTTATGGGTATGTTTCTTTTTCTTATTCCCAACGCATGTGCATGTACATCTAGGTTTCCTTGCGTAACACTTTCGATGAAAAAATGGTTGAATCGTAACGGGCGTACACCTCACTCTCATTCTTAACCAACGTACACCCACCACTGGTAACATCATAATTAGTTATGTTCTGTGATAATGATTTTGATTGTACCATGAATTATATTCTGTCTAGTCTTTTGTCAAAAAATGAAGTCAATAACTTTTCCAAACTAAAAGTTTGTACCACAATAGTCTTGATTTGAAACGGTGGTATTTTTTTTTTTTATCTGTTCCTAATCTAGAACAGTGACGCAGCGACAAATTCTGTAATTTCACGCTAAATAAGAGAAAATATCTATTTTAATCGTTTTTCACGACGGTATTGTTCGAGCATGACGACTCTATATGTCTCTATATGTTCTTCAGGTCGCCGGTCGGAGCAAATTTAAACACCTGTTCCCTAAGATTAATCATTTTGTTATATCTTCTATTTAAAATACAGGAAAATAGATGCATTTTAAGTAAAATAAAAAATAGATGACAAATCTCAGAATAATCTATCACAAAATAATAATTATGTTACCATTCTTGTCAAAATCGAATAGCCAAAGAATCGGATTTGTTCATTTTGTACACCTAAAAGGAAATGAGACAACCAGGATTGGGTTTTTGGTATAATCAATGTTTAAATCTTTGAATAACATGTTAATTATAAGTGTTAAAAATATTAACTTTTAAATAAATAAAAACAAAACACTTACCAAAAACACTATTTATAATTATTTATAAAGAAACTAGTTTCGAATCATTCGATTCATCATCAGTCTAGTCGAGTCGAAGGATGGAAGTTGACTATAAACACTATTTATATAAATTAAATTATAAATAGTGTTTTTGGTGTTTTGTTTTTATTTATTTAAAAGTTAATATAATCAATGTACCGCGAAAAGCGCATTTGTTCCAAGCATGTGATTAGTGGTGAGGGTCATTTTAAGGTTACAAAACAAAAAAATGCCGTAAGTTTCTAATTTAAGATAGACTAGAGAAAAAGTACATTTTGAATACAAAGCATAGCGGCTCTATTTGCACATCTAAAACTAGGGCCCTAGGACGTGTTGAGTGTGATGAGCCATTTAAAAATTAAATTAGTACATTCATACATAAGGGATAATAAGTCATTTATTAGAAATTGCGCTTCTACTGGACGTCTCGACTAGTACAATATTATACTTTAATAGCTCCCAACATTATGAGTAGCATTTGAAACAAATGCAAGAAGAAATTATTTATTTTAATGGATGATATATTATGACCAGCGATGTGTTAACCTCTGAACTCTGTATTTCTTTAATTAACTGGTAGACTATCACACACTACCCCCAATCATATATAAGTAATTAGAGTGAGAGGGGACACATTATGGAAGATTTTTACAAAATATTATTGTTGCTGATGCTTTGGCTAGTGCAAGTCCTATTTTGTCTAAGAGGGCATTCGGTAAAGAAGATTTTTTTTACAATTAATGTCGCTAATGTTTTAGCTATTTAGATAAATGTAAGCCACTGAAGATAAACTTCAATTTTGACGCACATTATAAAAACGAAAACACACCGCAATAGGGTAACCCTTTGATAACCAGGGACACAACTACAATATGTTTGAGTGTCAATACCTCTTTCGTTTGTTCGTCTCAAATAACATAGCTTTCCCAAACACATTTTTTTTAAAATAAAAATGTGTGAATCCAGAGAAGCCTAAAATGGAATGTATATGTAAAATATGGGCCACTGAGTTAATCTGCAGGATAGAATGGTGTGAGTATGTTCATCGTTTGAAATACATAAAAACATGAAAGTAAACATTGACAGCATCAATTTAATAAAAAATTAAAACTGTGACAAGTGTTATAAAAACAATATTTAATCTTCACATTAAACGGTTTGATTTGAATTACTTCAATCATTTTTATAATATTAACGGTTGTTCTTGTTATTTATTGGTTTTATAACCCTATCATATGATTAAAAAATCTTGTTTATTTTTCTCGTATCTTTGAATATATGGTGTAACCAGGAATATGTTCTTCAAAACCACATGTTCTATGAATCAATTTAGAGAGGTTATATTCTTTGAAAAAACGTTTTTCAACGGAAGAACATGTCCCCAAAATCTTAGAAAGAAGTAAACATTTTCCCGTAAATGAATTGACTCATAAAAGAAAACATCCTTTTCCAAAAGTTTCTGACCTAAAATCGTCTAAAATTCACAAAAATTCTAGCATAACTTTTCACGTTCATGTACGCAATAACATTTTAAGCTTAGACACTATGTCAATATTTAAAATCCGAGGATTAAAGCGAGGTTTTTTTTTTTTCGCTTTCTTATTTCCAGGTCATTGATTTTCAAAAGTATAGCTCCACACTAATACTTTGTATTAACGTATTAAACCCAGCTATACGTAGATATTATTTTTCATTCTATCTTACCCAATGTTAAAAAAGTATTCTAACGGGGACAAATTTCTTTTATTTTACTTTTCATGAGGTCATCTATGAAGATATCTGAAAATTAGATCAGCAACTCTTTCCATCCATCCTAGTAATCTTGTGTATATCTCAAGGAATCTGACTTATCTTTTACAATATCTCAAGGGACAACATTATAATTTGGTATATGAATGTACGATCAAATGAGTCTGCTTGAACATACAAGGATATCTATTCACGAGTCTCTTAATTGTCAAAAAATTGATTTTTCAACACTCGTCAAAAATTGCTGGCGTGTAAATTTTTGTGACACGCAAATGTACAGACCTACTTACCTTCCGTGTTCAAGTTTCAAAAAACATAGTTCTACAATACAAAATATCCCAATATTTACTTTGTGCACGTCTCCGTGGCAGAGTGCGCATCACACTCGGTTTCCAGCAAGAAGGTTCCGGGTTCGATTCTTGGACGGGTCGAAATTTTAAGATAGGTTTCTTCAAATTTTCTATTTGGTCTGGTTGTGTTTGGGTGTAACTCAGCCACCTGAGGACAATTGAGTAGCTATGGTAATAGCGCCAAGTGGTAGCAATATAAGGTAAAAATTGTTAAAGTGTAGCTTAGGCTTAGTGATATTGGAGTGAATGTTGAAAATACTTTGTAATGCTATGATGCCCACAAACATTGTGACATAATAACACAAAGAAATATACATTTACATTTATATTTACTTTGTAAAAGTGCTCATCGTAGCCTCGGAATCGATTTATGATTGGGAATCCAACCGATCTTTTAATCCTTGAAAGCAAAGCAATATCAGAACGTCTCATTTTCCGATCTTTCCTCGTAATTTTTCTCACCGATTCTGATTTTTATCATCCGAAAAATGAAGTTCAACACAAATTATATGAAAGAATTAAACTAACAATGAAACGCCCACAAAAATAATTATCATCCTATTAACAACTTTTAAGTGACCAATGAAACGAAGATAATTTAAAAGTCAAATAGATTCCCACAGACCACAAATAATTCCCACGACTCAACTAATAGTCGTCTATGGGTATTTCACACAATATGTCTGATTCTTTTCTTAATTCTTCTTCTCACATTTCTGAAAATAAATGATTATCTTTCATCATTGACGATGAACTGAGTCGAATAACAATTTCAATGTTGAATCATTAATTACAATACAAGTTTGAACTTTAACATCAACTATGTTTCTCTCTAATGGTTGGGAATAATTTGTATGACAGGACCCAACATTCTATTCCAAAATCTCAAATGCTGGACCTAAATCTCATGTTCTTTGAGAATCCCAGTGGTTCTCAAATTCTCTTCTTATTTATGTGGTCTGTTATTGAATTTTTCCTGTACAGTGGATGAAGGAATCAATGATTTTTTCCCATTTTCTGATCGGGTATTGTCAGGCAATAATTCACCTGCATAGGAATAAACTTGTGAACAATGCTAACCGAATTTATTTTTACTGTACAGTTCAGTTCTGTTGACTCAAAATTTTGGACCTAGTTTTTTTTTTGTTCAGGATTTTGAGTTCAACATGGCGTTGTGATTACAAAAAAAAATGTAAGGAAAAAATCCTTTTTAACAAGAGAGATCAAAATCTTTCCTTTCATGTACAAGAAGAGAAGAAAACGTTCTTTAACATTATCGGGATACTCTGCGTTGAGGCTGATTTCCAATGGTCATTAACTTAGGTTCATTATTTAAAATAAAGTTTATCAACCATTGTATATCCATCCTGAAAGCGCATGAATTCTCGTAATGAGTAATTTACTAAGTTTCCTCGTGTGTGTACAAAATAGTAGAAAATTTTAATTACAAAGTTCAGAACTTGTCTCTACTTGTCAATGTGTTCATTAAAATATTACGTTCATTCTGAGAGTACCAATCCTTTGTTTTCTCTTCAGTCCCTCCTATTCAGATAGAATGTCTCTTTTATATCTGGCCGTATATTTGAAATATGATCTTTTATTCTTTCATGATATAGCTTCCTTTCAAACTCGTTCATCAACACTTGACAATGTACGTTCTTGTTCGTTTCAGAAATATTTTATGAGGGACAAAATCTTAAAGAGAAAGAATACCCACCAAAAACAGAAATCATGATATCCTCGCTATAATATTTCTTTGAAAGAAGATTTTTAAGGTGCAGCTGCAAATAATATATCCCCTGTCCCGGAAATGAACTGCCCTCTTTTATATTAGATATCCAAAATCTTCTCTTTACGCCCTTTTCTTTCAAATCAGAAGAGAGCGAGAAAAAAAATGTTTTTGTCGTTTGTTATGAATGTTTTTTTATCTAATAGATATGATAATATTCTACATTTAATACTAGAAATTTTATATTGGCAAGTTTCTTAGCAAAATGCCTGAGAAGTAAAACCCTTCAGCCTTGGAGACATGGCTAATTATGAAGAGCGAAATCTTATCTCTTTTATTTATTTCATGTAACTTTCTTGCTTTGAGTGGAGTTGTCGCGACAAATTTATATACGAGCCGTAACTTTGCAAAAACGTTTTAATATTCTCCCAGGTATTTGCCGGTTTTGATTTTAAGAGGGTCAGACGGGAACCGAAAATAAGAATCATACATTGTCATTTCTTATTTATATCTTTGAACAACTTTAAAGCAAGGAAGTTCAAGAATCCTAGATGTCCGTACGAACGAAATCTTTTATTCATTGGTGGAAGCTAAAACTTGACTGATATTAATGAAATCTGGTATACGAGTTGGTATTGTATGTACATGAAGTCCGAACCTTTTTTGATTAAAAGCGGGGGCTGCTCCCACCAAAGTTTCGTTATTTTTTGACGTTTCGTTTAGGTTGTCCTCCTCAGAAATCAAAATAGGTATTCATTTCGGTCGCGACGGACTGGGAATTGAGATTTATAAGATAAAGATTCCTGATGTCAAATAATTAAATTGATTCTGATCAAACCATGGTGATGATCTTTGTCTTCCCATGGATACCAAAATAATAAATTGTTGGATCCAACTTGTATATGAAACTCGAAAATTATTCATGTGGATAAGGAATCCATTCTGTTTAGTTTGGAATTTAAAATACTTGAAATAGTTATCTTCTATGATGTTATACCTACATTTTTCTCTCACAGTTTGTTATATTATCATTATGCATGTTATATAGGTATTACCTATTTGTTGTAATGATTAGGTACCTTGCTTTTATTACATCTAAGTCTTCAGATTTCGTTTGAAAATGTTACTTGAGTACTTATCTACAACAAAATGATCTCTTTTAAACAAAGTAACAAAAGATTTTTTTTTTAGAAAGAAATTAGTTTTCAAATATAAATGAACCATTTTTTTTATACAAAAATTACTCTCTTCAGTCCCGAGCCTTAGGGTTTGAAGAGGGTGGGATTTAATATTAAATGATATTCCGTCTATGTTAAGTCGATATCTAATCAACCCTTTGAAGAAAAATAATAATATGACTGATATTGTTGTGTTTTTTCCTTCAAAGAGATAGTGCTACCAATCCAATATAGTGCATCAAATCCAAGCATTGAGGAAGATATTTTTTTAAACTTTAGATCTCATGGGTACCATATAGAACCCGATGGGTTAGTAGTAGGCCGAAAAAATAACCAACAAATTAAATGAAATTGATAAATATCCATACCAAGTTTTATCAAAATCGGACAATAAGTTTGAGGGATATCGTGGAATGAAAAGACATTTAATTTCTCGAGTTTCATACTCAGGTAACATTTTCAAACGAAATCTGAAGACTTAGATGTAATAAAAGCAAGGTACCTAACAAGGGATTCGAAAGTTTCTTATAAACCAACCGAAAATTGAACTATTTAACTTGTTCGTTAATTTTTAGGCTTTCGTACCCAAAAGTATTAACACCTGAACCCTATTCGTCGTATATTGGTTGTTTCATTTTTTGGTTTTCTCTATGTACATTGTTTCTCCACTAATTATTAAATTTACATAGGTATTTTATTAACTAAGTTATATGCTAAGGCACTCGGTACTCGTAGTAAATAATATGTTTGTTCTCTCTAATAAAATTACTGAAATACCTCGAAACCAAAATGACATTTGAACACATATTTAAAATAATTATTCTACCTCTCTCAGCATTATAATAAAGTTCTCATGGATTGAGATAGTCAGTCAGTCCGGCATTCCCAATTAAATTTAAAAAATAGAAATGAATGTTTCTTAAATATCGAAATTGTTTTCATTGGCGACGTCGGTAAAATCTTTTTCATCTTTTTTTTTTATTATGAATTATGAAAATAATTTTGTGTAGAACATTCCTTTTGTTATATGTTCATATTTTTCATCTGGTTGTTGATGGGTGATTCCAGACTGTTTACTCTTAAGGGCGGTCGTCCTTTGAAGGAGACTACGCACGACTATACGCTAGTACGAGCGAGTTCAAACAACAAATCTACAAACCTGTAGCGTGTATAGTTGCTTGAAGCTGGGTTTAGTCTCTTCCAAAATATGACTGATGTTAGGGGTTGTGTAAGCTGGCGCAAATGGGATTTTATAGTCTTTTTGGAATGCTATATCATTTGAGGCGAACAAAAAATAGTATTTTAAAAGAGCCATTTTCGGACAACTTGTATGGATAATTTTCAACATTTTCATCGTATTGGCGACCGACTTTGATGTCTTTTGTCCGAGGAAATGTGATTTTTTTTAAAAATTATTTTTGCTTAAGGTCTTTATTTAACATCTATTGTTCATTTAAGACGGGGGTTTACCCTCCATTCACTGTAAACTTGAAACCAGCTACCCACAGAGCTCACCTAGTCTGAGTTGGGCCGGGAATAGCCAGCTTTATGTAGGCGCAAATCTACGTCGTCCCCCACTTAGTAAAACCTCTCTGGATGTTGCCTAACTTTAGGGAGCTGGTGTATTCAACGTGCCATAGACACTGGCTATGTGAAGATATAACTTGTGATCTAGTACTTGAAGGCAGGTTCCCTGTTGTTAAATGAAAGTATAAATTACAATGTTGTAAAAAAACAGACGCATCATTTTTTTTTTTTTTTTTTTTTTTTTTTTTTTTTTTTTTTTTTTTNTTTTTTTTTTCAAAAGAAATTTATAAAATCAAAGGGATAACACATAACAATTGAGTTTGATTTTTAACATGCTCGTTGCTCACATGCTCACCCCCCTCTCGAGAACACATGGGCAATTTTCCCTGTATATTCATAACCACGATAGCAACAATAATCGCCCTAGTTACTGTTTCATTAACTTTTGATCATATCTTGATCATCATCCTCCCCCCTCCCCATTTTATGAACTCTTTATATGGGAACCTGTACACATGTGTCAAGTGTTTAAGGAAAAGTATTGTATGAAAATATTTTCCTGTCATAAAGTTATTTATATCATTTTTCTTTTCTTCTTTTATTTTGTCCCTTATACCTCTTTGATTGATATTGTTTTCTAAAAAGAAAGCTTGTGGGGCCGTAATGTTTTAATTTTATAACTTTATATCTAATAATACCAGTAGGTCTATGTCTATAGTAAAGAGAATAGTAACTATCACACATAAGACAAAGTGAACAAGCTCCCTAAAATATTTTTTTCCTCAAAAACTACACGTTTTCCCTTCAAAATCTGAGACCTTTTACACACTGAGGCCCAGCGATTCTAATCAACTTGAGATTTATTTGATAAATTTAAATTTCATTAAAATTGTCAATATTTACTAACGGCACTGGATTTCTTTCACAAAAGCTTTACATCAAATAGTGTTGGGTCAAAACTGATCACTCAGAAAGGATTTTAAATTCCTATAATTATGTAAGTAATATTTGGTAAATTCTAATTTAATGCTTAGAAAGCCAAACATTTACACGTTATGTACATAAGTGCCCGTGAGATCAAGGAAGCTAAAAAACTTTGGACGTGGTGCGTACTCGAATGGGAGCCAATCCTGGGACACATTTACATATCGTTACCCTTTATGGAGGTACACTCAGCCTCGTGGTGACATTTGCTTAGCTGTTATCGATTATAACGAAACGGCATGGTACCTTATTGTACCTTGGGTTGCCTAGTTGTAAAAAGAAGCACATCCCCACAGTTGCTGTAAAAATCGAATTCTGAAGATAATTAATATAGAAATTCCTATATTATCAGTAGCTTCTGAACATGGCGGCCCAGTAGAACAAAATACATTTTGATAATGACACTCATAGTATTATAATTCATGAAACCGCTGCATTGAACATATAAACCAAAGAATTGATCTGATGACAGACCAAATAAGCCATCTGTTGATGAACATAAAACATTCTGGTGATGACGAGCACAAGCCAGAAAGATATGAGCCAAGGATATGAAAGAGAGATGGGTGCCAGAATAACAGAGAGCAGGTGATACCACCAACAAGAGGACCCAATATTATAAAAACAGCAGATGTTACCATTTAGATTCCTCAAGAATTTCTAAATAAATGAAGGTTTGTCTAGAGGTTCATGAAACATGTGGTGCTTGTTTCCTCCTTCAAATCGTTTCTATAATCTTTTATTTGATTTTAAGATTTTATATTTACCACAAGGAATGGCTCCAAAAGTTTGAGACTGATTTTCTGCTTGTTTATCTTGGTCATAGTTATTACTGTGTATTCAGTATATTGTTATTTAGTACCTATGCTAAATCCAAATACCTAATCAGATCAAACCAGGTTAAAGTATTACTGCCTATACTAAGCCGCTTTCGCGCCTCTTTTATAGCTTGCCTTGTTATTTCGCTGTACTCAACAATAGCTACCCCGATTATATTAAAAATATGTAGCGTTTCCGGGAGGGTTCCCATCCGAGTACAAGGTAGCAAACAAATATTATTTGCTTACTTTACCATACGGCGCTACCCCGCACTGTGGCACTTGGCTTCTCATACTATACTTATCTCTGTCCTTGGCAGTGATGCTAATGGACAAGTTGGTGGTATTCCGAGCCAAAGGGTTAAGCTTTCTGAGTCAGGGTGACAAACGTCGTTAAACTAACCTAACGGATAAGCCTCCCTACTTTATCCAGCCTTGAGACTGGCGGGAGAATTTACACTCGGCGGTATTAGAAACTTCAAAGCTATTTGGTTATTATCAAACCACGCTGATTGGTTTGCAGGGATCTGGATATTTATCAAAAAGTAACTTCTCATATTTAATAAACCGTAACGAGCATGACTGTAAACACTTTTACATGGAGGAATTTTAGTGTCGTTTTTGCACTTAATTAGTTTATGCCCAATGTAGTAAAAATTGTAAAAAAGTGTTTTTGTGTTCTCAATATCACACTTCCAAGGAATCAATTTGATTTACCTCAAAAGTGTTACTCAATGGTAGAGGTAGAAAGTAATCCATTTTTTTTTTTTTTTCTCTAAAAAATGCAAAATTATTTACAAATAAATAAAAGAAAAGAAAGCCAAATGATCAAGGTCAAAATATTCAAATTCTAAAGTAATAAAACTAGTTCAGGTAGATGGGTGCTTACAACACAATAAATGTCTCTTTTATCAAAAACCTAAATTTTATTAAGGGGAAAAATAGGTAAGAGGTAGAGTAACTTATTGTATCCCACTAAAGAAATGCAAATACCACCCTCACCCTCGCATATAAGACCTTTCCACCTTCAAATATGAAGAGGACAAAAATGTACCTAAGCAGCTGATTCGTTTTCTGTGTGCTTCTTTTTTTAAAAAAAAAATCCTAAGATTTAAAATGTTCGTTCTTTGTTTTGTGAAAAGGATCTAAGAATTTTGAACATCTGTCTAACACACACGTGATGCAAGCTGTTGCACACGTGGTAGATTATGGGGAAGGACGCACATAATAATAAATTGTATACCTGATTCTTTTATTATCCTTTTTCTGTAATTATTTGGAGACGGCTGAGTCAATGCTAACAACTAACATCTGTCAGGTTCCGAAGAAATCTTAATTTTTGTAGACGGGTTGGTAAACAGGTTCCGAAGAAAAGAAAGCCAAATGATCTGTCAGGTTCCGAAGAAATCTTAATTTTTGTAGACGGGTTGGTAAACAGTCCAGCACAAAGATATTTGTATGATTTAGTAATCCTACAGTTACCCAAGTCAAAATATTGATTTTAATGAATACGAAATCCGCAGTCTTTATAATAATTAAGAAAACAATAAAAGGCTTTAAGGCGACCCTCTCCCGGAAAAAAATAGCAAGTGTTTAGAGGATTATTCAAAAACTCCCATAGTATCCTTTTTAAACCTAATGGAACCTAAAGTGTCCAAGATATCGGTGCTACAAGTACAAGCATGGATTTGACTGTTTTTACGCAGAAAAACGGCAAACTCGTAAAAAATTATCAAGTATTATTCAGTTCGCCAAAACCAATATCCACCCGTATTATTAAGATTGCAGTTCATAAAATAAAGCATAGCACATATTAGATTATTGTTCAATTTAGAGAAAAAATACTTCGAAAGATGTTCCAAAATGAAATGGGATCAATGCTGAACAAATCGATGCTTTTGAAATTGGTTACAGACAGATCGACTGACGCGGAATTTAATTTGTTCCTTCAGCCTGAAACGAAAACGCGAGTAATTGTTTTCAATATTTAAGTCAACCTCATGATTTGTTATTGCAAACTTTGAAAGTACCTAAATAAGATAGTATCTCGCTGGGTGTAATAACTTTATTTAAATTACCAGTTAGTTAATTGATTATTTTTTCAATGGGTTGCCATCGCTCGCAACGCAAATGTCATTCGTAAGAGTTATCTTTTGAAAAAAAAAATGTAAAGAAAGGGTTACAGAAGGTTATTCAATTTTTATGTTTTTTATGCTCACAAGTTGCACAATAAAGTGCGACAGAAGGTGAAGATTTAAAACATACCCTAGAGACCTTGCGAGGCCGTAATGCAATTGGGAGAGTGGGGGGGGGGGAATANGGGGGGGGGGGGGGGGGGGGGGTGTAATGATGCAGATTGTTAGCGGTATCACACACACTCCCTCTTTTTTTATCTCTATTGAACCCCCTTCCACCTCCAGAGCCTCTATCTAGTGCACTTGTATTTTTTATTGTCTATACAGGGTGATTAACAAGTTTATAATATTGGTATTGAACCATTGCTTTGAAAAGTATTTTTTGTTTCTTTTACTAAAGATAGTCATTTTGGCACCCCGCCGACTAACTCTGAATGTTTATCCCCTAATTTATCTCAAAAATATGTAAAATTAGGTATATTAAATATCTACCTACCCAGATAATAAATTTAATATGATAATTATATTTTGTTGTGCAGGTCCTTACCTACTCAGCAGTCCCTTTGTTAGAGGCGAGGGTAGACAAGATAATCACGCTACAAGAATGCTTTAACTATAGTCTGTATTTCAAAACAAGCATATTATGAATTTTAGCGAAGTATGGCCGTAAGAACGTATCCTAACCATACGTTTACCCTATTTTACTTTTTTCTGAGTGTATTTATTGCAAGGGGATTGTCAATATATGTTGACCCCATTTCTGCCTGAAGACATTTTGAAGTTACGAAATACGGGGTACCTATAGTTGAATTTTTTTTTCTTCAGTTTAATGTAAACTCATTGAACATCAATGGTTTATTTAAAATCTTTACTACACAGCTCATCAAGTAATAATTTGTTTGTTTGTTATGTAATATAATAATGAATGAACGCAACTGAATTTTCAGACGGCCTATCTAATTTGAGCTTAAATCAAGTAAAATTTCACAAGTATTTTGTACGTTGGCTGAAAAAGTCTTTTAGTATGACATTATAGATTATGTTTCGTAAGTTGAAAATGCCAGTTGATTACCAAGTTAATTTGGTAGAGCTTCACTCTCTACGGTTTGGTATTAGTGCACCTCAGTCTCATAGCTACCTACTTACTCGAGACTTGAACGAGTAATCATTACAATCATATGCTATAAACTCACCCTGTAGGTTAAGCACTCCCCTCCCCACTTTTCTTTATGCAATCAAATTCAATCAAAAAAGAACTATTGCTCATATGTATATAAGTTGATTAAAATTATCTTATTTATTATGTATCAACATTATAACTTGTCCAGTTGATTTTTTAGGTTTTTTTTTATTTGATTTGGGAGTTCTATGATCTGATTATCCACAATAGACCATGTTTGCACCATTTATTTATTTCTCATTGAATAGGTAATGAAGGAAAATTCATTGATTATTTATTTTTTTTGCAAATTATTTTTACATAATATTCTCCAGCTGAACAAAATGTTTTTTTTTTCATCGATCGCTCTTATCTAACAAGACAGGACCGTGAAGAGAAAAAAAAAGATCCGGGGATAGTAATTACTGACACTTATTTTATAAGGATCAAAATGCAATTTTTTTATTATTAGGTACAATTATCATTGTAAATTATTCTCTATAAATGTATGTTATAAGTCACTAGCAGGCTTTACATTGCGTCTTAAGGGCATGGCCGTTCTCGAAATCGATATAAAAAAAATCCTTTGTCCTTCTTCGACAAGCCCACAATGGTTAAAAAAAGGTTTGGTACCGATTGATGAGGCAGTTTTTTTTCAATAACGTGTACAATAGGGGAGAGTGGGGTAAGATGGGGTACGGGGGTAAGATGGGGCACCCTTTGTACAGCCGATATGGCTGGCGCTACCTATGATCTGATGGATGAAAAAATTTCTCCTTTTGAAATAATTCATAAACAAAACAAAACCATGTGCTTCAGTTATGTGCAGACAGCAGCAGGTAAACTTTTGTGTTTTTCATTAAAATCAAATCGATTTTTGAACGATCTAGAGCGTTGTCTGCAGGTAAGATGAATAATTATATATATTTTTACACTATTTTATCTTTTTTACTTGTTTGTTTTTTAAGTTTTTCAGCTGTAAATTTTTCATTATATTGTTTCCATATTTTTTTAAAATATTTTATATAGGAAAAGTGCTGTTGGGGTAAGATGGGGACCAAGTCTCTGGGGTATGATGGGGTACCCCATCCTTCACCAGAGTAATGTTCTGTATTCTATAATTTCTGTATTATGTATTCTCACCTGTGACCCCAGTGCCACTGGCCTCACCTGTGGCCCCGGCGCCAATCGCCTCACCTTCAGCCCCATCGCCACTCTTTACATCTGTGACCCTAGTGCCACTCGCCTCGATTGCGACCCTGGCGCCACCCGCCTCATCCGTGACAACCAGATCAATTACTCCAGAAGATATTCTACCCATTCCTAGCACCAGTGGACAAGAGGTAAAATAAATATTCAAATTAGAGAAGAAAAGGAAAAGAAGTCGAATGTCAAGTTGGAGAAGAGTGAAGAAATTAGAATGCTTATACTGTCTGCAAAAATATTCTAATTCAAATGGTGAAGGATGGATAATGTGTTGCCTATGCCGAAAATGGGCTCACTGCCTACGTGCTGGAGAAGAAGAGGATGATCCAGATGCAGTACTAGTATGCGAAATCTGCAGTTAGGTTGTACAACGCGAAAATTGTTCAATCAATATATTTTATTTTAAAAATAATGTTGAAAATTGTATCTACCCCATCTCACCCCATGTTCTGCCCCGTCTTACCCCAGCAGTGGGGTAAGACGGGGTATTTGGACTTTTTTTACATTTATTCCTTTTTCTTGAGGAAAATTACATTTTTTAATTTTTATTTTTTTTTCAATTAAAAAACAACTAAATTTCCTGTCTATTGACATATCACTTAACAAAATATGTTTTCATTTCTTAAAGATAGTAACTGCCAAACTTTTGCTACCCCATCTTGCCCCACTCTCCCCTAGTAAGATATGTTGATTGTTGTTATTGCTAAATCAGTCAAAAAAGAATTAAACCTAGCCAGCGTGTATGGCACGTTGAATACTTACACCAGTTCCCGTTAGATCACTGAAGTTAAGCAACGTCCAGCAAGGTTGTACAATGTGGGTGTTCACTTGGGTTCGCGCCCTCGTGATGCTGGCTGTTTTTCCGGCCCAACCCAGGCTGGGTGAGGTCAATGTGGGTTAGCTGGTTTGCAAGTTTCAAGCGAATGGAGGGTAAAAACCCCGTCTTGAATGATCAATAGATGTTAAAGAGACGTTGAGCCAAATTAAAAAAAAAAAAAATTAAACCAATTTATTTTGTTCATATAATATAAACGGTTAAATTTTACTTATGATTTTTTAATGCTGCGATGATTACGTTTTCGTTTTTAAGGTTTTATTATTTGCCGCAGTCAATACTACAGATTATGAAAACTGTGCAAATTTCAAATCTTATATTTCTTAACACTTGTCAGAGGGAGAAACATCGTAGCCTTAATAATTGAGTTTCGTTGTTACCCTTTGAGAACGCGACGCAAAAAATCAGAGGGGCAATCGTCCTACTCGGCTAGTTTCTAGATTAATGTTTTCAAAAATGGTAGAATACGTCCATGGACCAGGATACTTGGTCCGATCTATGGGAAGATACATTATGTCAAACAGTTTCACAAAATGAATTCCTTTACATTCGAGCATAACATAACGACAAGCATGGCGCAGTAATATCCAAATATCCCAGCATATACAAGAAGGTCTTATTACTTCATTATTTCTGTCATCACAAAAACAAATGTGGTCTGCTGTTCGTCATTCCAAACTTTATACACTTGTTCCCACGATTCAATAACAAGCGCACTGTACACTCAAGTGCTAAATTTAGATGCACTCAAGAGGGTGAGCTGGTAAATACAATCCCCTCTGTAAGCCTAAGGGGTTTGGGGAGTACAATAACTTTCTATTTTCTTATCTTCCTGAGAACTATTTTAAAGGTTTTGTTCACTGGAATCGTCATAAGTAAAAGCCAATAAAAATTATGTTCCATCAAATTTCATGCTTCAGACGTCCTCATGATGGCGGGTTCTACGCACCAGGACGACCTGGAACGTCTAACATCACAGTTCCAGCAAAGGGCCATCAAAATCTTTTCGGTAAACTCATATCAATCTGTTTCCACCATTTTAATTAATCATGCATCTATAAATGGGGAGAACGATTGATATCGTGAGAAAAGCCGCTACTACTACTACTACTACATGCTTTGAAATTTCACCCGTCTACGGCTGTCACATTTTTTCCGATTACAGTGGACAAAGATTCCTGAAACATAAAACCAACTACCACAGTATACGTCCTCAGGACGACCGGTTCTACGCACCGGGACCAGGGTCGCATACCATCACAGATTCAATCGTTTTATCCAGAAATGGGAAGAAGAGTTCTTTTTTAGAGGAACATCGCTACAAAAACTACCACAGCATTATTTTCTTACTATATTTCTATTTATACCTGTGCAAGATCAACACCTTCCTCATTACAGGAAATTCAATCCTGTTCCACGCACCTCGTCCTATATGGACATGCTTTTTGAATTTACATTGCGCGGTGTACTGTGTCTTCATACTCCGAGGCTCACCCCTTTTTAAGAACAAGTTAGACTTAGACCAAAGAGGTCAACCAAGTGTGTCCGTCAGGTGCATCCGTTTTTAATTATTTTCACGTTACAGCTGAAAGCTGAGCTATTTGTTGGTTATAATTATTTCTATGCATTGATAATCGAGGGAATACTTCTTTAGTAATGGACAATAATGTTAAAGAACATTCTTACGGAAGCACTGAACATTTGTTTACACAGAACTTCCAAACTCAGTATTACACACGTATACACCGGGTTATTGAGTAGCTTACCAAAAAGATTAATTCATGTAAAAAATATATACGTATAAGTAGAAGTGTTTTTGCAGCCGGGTTCCGCTTAAAATTAACTATTCTCCCCATATGTACGAGTAGATTCAGGTTTGGAAAATATAAAATAAATAGGATGAATGTGTTTTTGATGATTATTGGCTGATACTTTGTTAGTATCTATGCGTTCCAGGTCGTCCTGTTGCGAAGAACTGGCAATCGGGAGACCATAGAGTGTATAGTAATATGGGGTGTTTTTATAGAGTTACACAACTTTAAATTATAATAAAACAAAGAAAATATTTTCAATATCAATAAAACGGGTTTTATTGGATAGAAAATATTATGACATTAATGTTTAAATATGATTTCGGCCATGTGGCTGCCAAGGCTGGCGCGTACAAGGCGCAATCTGGAACACAAAATATTTGCAGCATTTGCGGCCGTATTTCACCAATAACTCTTCTAATGTAGATTTCCAGATGTTCAATTGTCTCTGGTTTATTTTTTCGACCTAGACAAGTGATTTTAAATAACTTCAAAGAAAATAATCGAATTGGGTTAAATCAGACGAACTTGGTGGCCAATTAATTGGACCATTACGTGAAATTATTCTTTCATCAAAAGTTTCTTTAATAAAATCAATTGTAGCGGCTGTGTGGCATGTGGCTCCAGCTAATTCACTTCTCTACGTCAATAAACCAGAGACAATTGAACACCTGAAAATCAACATTCGAAGAGTTATTGGCAAAATATGGCCGCAAATGCTGCGAAAAGTTTGTGAAAATTGGTGTTCCAGATTGCGCCTTGTACGCGCCAGCCTTGGCGGCCACATGGCCGAAATCATATTTAAACATTAATGTCATAAAATTTTCTATCCAATAAAGCCGGTTTTATTGATATTCAAAATATATTCTTTGTTTTAATTTAAAGTTGTGTAACTCTATAAAAAACACGCATTATAACACATGCCTCGCTCATCCAATAGGACAAAAACATAGTGATTGACAAAGTTCTGAAGTCCCTGTCAAAAGTATGATGACAATAATATTATTGAAACCTTTATGGCAACAGTGAGTGTATTAATAAGAGCTGTATTGTCATACGTTTGGCTGCCATCGAATGCGATAATGCCATCTGGTAATAATCATCATCAGATGAAAAGTAACCAAGTTAGAATTTGATTAATAAAAACAGAATGCTCCGTCATTAGGTTATATTAATGTGTTGGGTGATAGAAAGCCCGCTTAACCCAGTAATAACAGTTAAGATTATAAAAATATCAATATTGTATCAAGTCTTCGCTGTACTCTGTGTGATCTCGTTAGGGTGATCTCTATGCCAGAAGATTGCACGTGTCATGAAAATACTTTGAGTTCTATTTAAAAAACACTTAAATTTGAAAAAATCGAATCTAAACTAGTTTAGTTTCGAATGTAGTTGTTCTGTGAACAGAATACCTCCATTAAACGGACCATAACTTGGGACCGGTTGGCCCAATAGATTTCTCTGCATATTTTATGAACATAATAAATGTACATATCTAGTTTCATCAATATCGCACCACGCATTCGGTAGTTATTGTGGTACAAATATACACATTAACTTAAATCGTTGGAGTTACAACGTAGACCACGCTTCTTGCTTACTTCAGTCAACAATCAGACAAGATAAAAAAATGGACAAAAACCAAAATTATATCCCGACCGGGAATCGATATTTTCCTGGTGCAAGCCATATTATGTGCTTCGCTCTTTGCCGCGGAGATGACTATTAAGCTAAATTTGAAAGATAATATATTCCGAGTGAACAGTGTGCTCAATTATCATTACTTAAACTTATATTGGTGTTTTCCTCGTTACGCTTATTTAATCTAAGTCGTGTGTATTCGTGGGAACTTATTTAAAGTTACTATTTTCTTGTCTGGTGTATTCGTGTGTAATGTAATTTTAATATAATATTAATGAGTATCTCTAGTATTTTACTATTTAGTCACTGCCGGTTTCAAAAATATTCAGGGGCGAGAATGACACGAGAACTTTACTTTAGAAGCAAATTATCTTTTTAAAAATTATTGTAAATATACTTGAACCTGTTTTTGTTTAAAATCCAAAAGAGATATATCTCATTCATCCTTCTACTCGTGACACCAAAGGATCGACAAAATTTCCAACGAGTGAAAATGCTTAAAGGAAGATTTTGGCGAGGCAACACGAAAGGAGACCAAAGCGAAAGTAAACACTTAACACTCGTCTTGTATGACATGAGGTCGTTGTAAAGGGTTGTTTTTTCTAAATTAGCTTTATTAACGAGTGAAAATGCTTAAATGAAGCTTTTGGCGAGACAATAGGAGAAGAGACCAAAGTGAAAGTGAACACTTTAACTCGTCTTGCAATGCCACGAGTTCGTTGGAAAGAGTTGTTTTTACTAAATTAGCTTTATTAGCCCACCCTACCTCTTGTGTAAATGCCATTTTAATATTTCTTCCCCTCATTTTTATGTTACAGGGTTTCAGTTCCAGGACATTATGGCTCAATGAACGCCACACTAGCTCAACTTCCAGCTCATTTGACTCAATGGGAAAGATTTGGTATCGAGTTTGTTTTGACTTTTGTTGTAGTATTTGCATTTTTTGTCTCTTTGAATAGTACCAGCGCATGGTTTGGAAGTACCAGTTGTCTTGGATCTGCATATTTTGCTTGTGGACTCGTCTCAGTAAGTATATTTATACGAGAATAACATCAAAAACATTTTTAAGAGGAAGAAGTCACCAAGTAGATCGTGGGTTTTTTCATCTGTGTGTAGAAAAAAACATCGCACTTGGTCATAAACTGTATTATACATTGATCCATCAACGCGTACATCGTATACCGTTTCGCCGCTGCAGAGTATCTTTGGCCTCCACGTTGTATACCCTGAATAGTGCTAAAGAACTTACACATCAGGCATCCCGACGACCTAACATTATCATTAATATTCTGGTCCGCTATACATCTTCTTCTTCTTCACTCACATATTTTTTTTTTCTTAATTCATTAAAAAAATCGGATGGGAGATTTCTCGAGGCCAGCAAGTGTTTGTTAGTTTTTCGGGGTGCACTCAGGCTCGTAAGAATAACTGAGAAGCTCTTGTTGATAACAGAAAAATTGCAAAGGAGGCTGTACCTTAGTGTTCTTAGTCAACCTAGTTCATTTTTGAAAATTAAAAAATAATAAACCAAAATAGCTGCTCCAAAATCTGTAACTAGTTCAACATATATGTAGATAAACAAATTACAAAAATTGTAACCACTGCCGAAGTACAAGGGATACACTAAATACTCGTACGAGGCTACAAGGATCAGCATTATGACGATTGGAATAGATATTTAGATGGATATTAATTTCATTTTAATTATCTGGCACGATCCGTCAGAAGATGGGTGACCTGAACATGTAAAGTACCCTTTCAACTATTAAACGTTTTATAAGGGAAAGTACCACATTAATGTTTGTAATCTACAAAACACTCAATCCTATCTATTTGGAGGAGAGAACGCACAGGAAGTGCAAATAATATTCTGTTAAGTACCACTGTACGCCATTGTGAAGAACCTAAATCTGAACCGGGAGGGAGAGAAGATACCTTCTATTCAATTCTATTTGATCCCCCTTATTAAAAAAATTATCTGATCTCAGATTTTTTTAAAAAAATATTAAAAGAGATTTTGTTTGAAATATATACTGTGTGTACCTAGGCCTATATACACACACAGTACACTACGGGGTATATCAAATCTTGAGACAGACGTTCATAAGTTAAATACATGCATAGGAGCTAGTTCAGTCACCACTAATGTTTAATTATATACGGGCACGGATTTTTAATTGAAATTATTATTTATTCTGCTTGAGGGAACGTGTTCTATAATATCGCAATGTACCTAATGTAATCTACGAGAAGCTCGGTCAACGCATAATTTTATGACTATCCCAATAATCAGAAGCTGTGGAGCACAGTCAATCAATACTACATTATTAAAATTATTCAATCAAAAAAATACTAAAATCAACTTTTCTAGCCTTGCTAAATCATCATTTTCTCACCGTTTACTTAACGATTTACTTGTAAAAAAAACATGAACTGAAACCATACTTACTGGAATGACAAGCGAAATTCAAGTTATTCTTTCTATTGTGGAATAGTTTTAAGAAAATATTCAAACCTCCAAAAATAGGTGGATTGTCCGCTTATAAAAACATATCTTAGATGCTAAAATATTGTGGCTCCCCTGTGTTTTTCTAATGTACCATTTTGAATCAGAAATGATTAAAAGATTGACGCTTGTAGTAAAATGAGCATTGATCACTTCCATAATTATTATCAGCAAGCATTCAAGAAAATAGAAATGACTATTTGGGCCTTCCTAAGATACCTATCACGCGATCTCTTGAATTTTATTTTCAATAATATTGGAGCAAATGGTAGAGATATAAACATAACCTTTCAATTCATCTCAGGTAGTTTCTTTTCAACTAGCACCGAAGTAACAGCTGTTGCGTATAATACAGGCAGCTGATAAATTTTGGGGTTATTTATGATTTTTCCTCAAGGCAAGGTGCGTGCTTCCTCATATATGATCAGTTTGGTCACTATGAGAATTTTATTAACATGATTTTGCACTGTTGAAGTATAGAAAGCAGATACTATGTAAAAAAAACTGTAGAACAAACAACAAATTAAATTAGAAGCTATTAAGGGACCAGTTGACCAGCAGAATATTTGCTTTAATTCCTATGTCCAATTTCACAAAAAAAAAAAAAAAAATCTACTTATTTGAAAACTCAAATACGAGTAGATCACTAGAATGAAAGCGAATGAACATTGAACATGAACACATATCTGAAATAATACCAACAAACGATCCCACCTAATTATATCGCGAACTATTGAACGTGGAAATCTGAAATTTTAAGGAGTAATGGAATTCCTTTGGTTAAGGTTTCGGTGGAATCGAATAAATATTGGCTCTAATATCTTTTGAGTTAGGTCTCAGATACATCACTAATAGTATGAAATATTTACTGAGCAAGCCGTGCGATGTTAGTTGACCTCTTGTAGTATTTGGTTCAAATTAAAACATCTAAAGTTTATAACATTCCAAAAGTTTGAAATTTCTGACGGACTTTCTGTCTGGGTACTTGGTGAGTTCTGAGAAATCGTGGTCACTTATTAATTATTGTAATTCCGTATTTTTAAATATAACGGCACTCTCCTGATTGGTTTCAACCACGTGAAAAAATTCAGCGTGTAGTTGTTGTTTTTTTAGAGGAAAAAAATATCCAGTACCTTGATCATGCACATACTTAATGCATTTCATTCGATATGCACTGAAAAATATCTACTTCTAGAGATTTAATGACTTCTAATTTATCTTATAAACTATGATACTTCATTAACTATTATTATGGTCTAATTAAAAATTAATAAGGAGAAAGAAATAAAATATCTATTATACGTTCCTATACCATTAGTCCGATTACGATGAAAACTTTGTGATGTTGTGTGCGCGCACCTGGAAAGGTTTCTGACTACCATATACATAGTACAGACATTCCTCTAAGAAGCCAGCGAAATATATCGAAAAAGTATTTAGTGGGAGTATACAATGGCCAATAGTAGTTGCAAGACAACATTGCAACGCATGCTCGGCTTAGCTAGTATTTAATATATATTTCTTATAAAGATTGAGAATTTTAGCGGTTTGTAAAATCATTTGTTGACAATGTTGACATTATTGTATTTAGATGAGACCAAGATTTGCGAAACTATAAAAAAACTTTGTCGTTGCTAAAGTTATCATAAAGTCCTCTTACGTTTACTATTATAATAAACCAAAGCCATAAGTCCAAGTACCATGGCAATCATTACTGGATATTCTACGAGGGATGTCTCACCCTCAATTAACTTTAAATCATTATAAATCTGACAAGAATTTTTCTCTTCTGTTTTAGATGCCGTCCTTAAATCCAGCTAGATCATTAGGACCTTCGTTTGTTATGAACAGATGGGATAACCATTGGGTAAGTAAAACTAGCCGAATACGCATCGTACGCTTGCGCGGTAATTAAGTCTCTTGAGGACAATTGAGTAGCTATAATAAAAGCGACAATTTGTAACATTTAAGGGTAAATATCTGGGCCTTATTATCTCTAATATACAAAATTCTCGTGTCACAGGGTTTGTTACCATTTTAATGAAATTTTGTATGTACATTCGGTAGCTCCGCGAATAGGTTTTTATCTATAATTTAATAAAATTGAACACCAAGTTTGTCGGGTAGGACGTGTTAGGAGTAGTATTGGGTTAGGTTCCTGGGTCGCAGACTCCGCCTAAACTCAGCAGACTTCAACACGCATTTTTTTTTTTTTTTGGAACCTGACCCAATACTATGCGCAACACGTTCTACACAGTTTAACAACCTGTTACTACTCCCCATGTTCTCTCATCTTCTTGAAACGAAGTTCGAGTATTCAGCTAGTACTAGAATATTTGTGAAATACCTTTTAATGCTATGATGTCCACAAAAAAATGGTGACATAGTTCCCGAAATATGATTACATGTACATATTTTGTTTACACTTGGTAAGTCATCAGATCACTAATAATATTGTTTTCTAAAAAAAAATATAGGACCTTAGAAAAGGTCGCATGTAAAACGACCTTATTCAATTTTTATAGACGCTTGTGATTTTTTTAGAAAAAATAATTAATAAAGTATTTTTTTCTCTCTCTACAGGTGCTGTGGTGTGGCCCAATAGTAGGCGGGGCAGTGGCCGGCATAATATATGAATGTGTGTTTAGTGCTCAGAAAAGTATGAAAATTTGTAGTGACGTCATTGAAGCAGGTAAAAATTGTACAATTCAATGTTGTTTTTTGTCAAATGCGTGTTATACCCGGGACCCCTCAAAAGATAAAAAAAAAAATATATTTCTGTCCCTTAATAGGGTTCTTTCTCACCTCGAAATTTCAGATTTCTAGGTTCACTAGATACTGAGATATTTTAGGTGGGACAGCATTTACTCATTATTAATTAGATCTCCCTGATAGGCTTGTTCATCCCTCTGACTTATTGTTACATGTCCTTTTTTTCCAAGACTATTTTGAAAGTTTCTCTTAAATGTTAACTCGTCTTGTACGTTTCACCATTTCGAAAAACTCTAAGATGGCGGACTTCATTATTAATTTGGATGTTTCACTATTTTCAGATAATTCCAGTGTAAATGATGACGAAGAAGACTATGAAGAGAGAAGAAGAATGTCAATGAAACCATACGGAACTCATATGGACAGTATGGCTGGACCTAGTATACTCAGATCTGCAATGGACCCTAATGGTAAGTTAATGACGGAGAACATATTGTTTTAGATTATATAAGTTATAACGCATGCAACACATGACAGTGATATGCTGAGCAATAAACACAAAGGTTGATTGATTCTACACTTGAACATATCTCTAACTGTGTCAGACTATGGAGATTGAAATTCGAATCCGTAATGAAGTTATGACCTGAAGCTGTTTCATCAATATTTTGGATATTGTCAAAGTTTGAATGTCATAAACACTTTTTAGGACTTAATTATCGTTGCTTGCATATCCCTTATGATCGATTGTCTAATGGGAAACCATTTCGTAGAGATTAAGTTGGTCCATTTATTGTTCTCTCAATTTTTCTCCTTTAAGGGAAAATTTTAAGAAAAGTGTAGTGTTGTGTTTCTCTCGAAATCAACCATTCATCGCATTTATAGATTCATGTTTACAAAATTTGTAGAAACAGGTCGATATAAATTTACCGTAAATGTGATGGCCCTTGGCTTATGAGTTCCAGGTCGTCCGTGTACGTAGAACCCGTTATCATAACTAGTGCTTCAAGTATATGACTCGGCACATCGATAAGTTGTAAGAAAATTTGTTTTTTTGAACGTAAATTAACGAGATTGTTTTGTTTTTTCAGAAATGGCCAGTCTCTATTCCTCCCCAACATACAAACTTCACCGAGCAGAAAGTTTATACGGAGGAACAAAATCTATGCACACTCTGTCTCCACAGCTCACCCGGGCCAACCTGAAACGTTCTCAATCGGTGTACACTAAACCTCCAACTCTATCGCAGAATGTTATACAAATGCCACCCCCATTACCCCCACCTACTGGACCTTTAGTTCCTGCTATATCTTTGTACTCTGATCTAGCACCAGCTAATCAAAATCAGCAAAATCAAAAACGTCTGGGAAATTCAAGTGAAGAAAAGCAGCAATCTAGACAACGATCCGAATCCATTTATGGATACACTCGTCGTCAGCAACAACTTCAACAACAACAGCAGCAAGAAGTTGAGTACGCTACTTCAAAAAACCAAAGAAATTATTCGAGTGATCAATCTGGAAATGGAGGTCAACCTCGACGTCCCGACACTGTTGATTCATGTTACGGTTCTATGCACAGTGACGCTGGCAACAAGCAAATTTCGCGAGGAAACAACAACTACGGAATAGTCAAATCTGATTCTATATCTAACTATGGGATCATCAAATCAGAATCTAATCCCAGTTACGGCATCATTAAGTCTGACACCAGAAATTCGCCGAGCAACTTCGTTGATTCTCGAGTTTCGCCAAGTTACACAATAATGAAAACTTCTGGTGATTCTCAAACGTATTCTATAAAACCTGACAACCATAGTGAAAAAAAAGAAAGTATTTACGTATCGAAACGCTTGGAAAATGGTATCTCTAACTTCTCTTCCATCGAAGATCATCCTTCAACACATCGAACATACCCAAAAAGTGAAAACAGTGCCTTCAAAGTTCCACCAAGAAATGAATCTTTGTATGCTAGTAGGAGACAGGAACTACCACCCAGCTACGCAGAAACTAGGAACAACTATGAAAGCATGAAACCTCATGATCCAATGATAAAATCAACTTACGAAAGCAATTTGAAAGTCCTTGAAAGAAACTATGAACAAAGTTTGAAATCTGCAGAAAGAAACTTTGACGGTCATCATCATCAAATGAAAACCGATTTCAAAAGCTATGAGAAACCCAACTGTGATAATATGAAACCAATTGAGTCAGATCAAAACGTTCCTTTACGAATGAAGTCGCAATATATTGAGGTGCCCATGTACCCATCTTGTACAAGGCCAGAAGTAAGTCCAGGTGGTGGAGCTAGCAGATCAAGAGAATCAACACCTATAAGTAAGGAATTAGAATGCATAAACGACCCGAGGCAGCAGCATCATCACCCGCAACATCAGTTTTACTTGTGTTGAAACCAAGCCATTGTTAGTTGAGTGAACAAGTAAAACAGTGCAGTTTAGAGTCTTTAGATTGATTGGATTCAAAAAAGGATGGACTCACACTAATTACCAAACAACATTTGGGTTCTCAGTTCATGTGGAAAGAATAAGGGATGAAGTTACAGTGCCTTTAATACACTACAGTTAACACAATGTTATTTTACTCTTAGCGTTTTTAGACACTTGTTTTTTTTTTCTTAACTTTTTCCCAATTAAGTAACATGGATATTTCCTATACATTAACTCTACACTACAATATCATGTACTTATTTCTAGACACATTCCAAAAATCCAAAGACATAAAATTTGGATTCAGCATTCGTAAAAGTATTAATCTAGCCAGCGTCTATGGCACGTTGAATACACCAGTTCCCGATAGATCACTGAAGTTAAGCAACGTCTAGCGAGGTTGTGCCATGTGGGTGTCCACGTGGGTTCGCGCCCTCGTGATGTCTGTCTATTTTTCCGGCCCAACCCAGGCTGGGTGAGGTCAATGTGGGTAGATGGTTTGCAAGTTTCCAGCGAATGGAGGGTGAAACACCCGTCTTGAATGACCAATAGATGTTAAGAGACGTTAAACCAAATTTAAAAGAAAAATATATATTCATCTAACACGTAGGTATCACCACACGTCTATTTAAAACCGAATCATAAAATTTTGCTAAATTGTGGAAAAATACTTTAAACTCATCGTCAATTTTGGCTTCTATTCATGCATTTCTTCTCTACAGTCAATTTGAAAGAACATATCTTTCTCTTGTTATTTCATGTATTTAGTTTGTAAATAGTTTATGTGCATATTATTTTCTATTGTTATCTAGAATTCTATCGAATAAGTTTGTTTATTTATTTCTCCTATGCTGTTAAGTCTGCCATTGAAATATGTCTCATAGTAATCTTAGAAGAATAAGACATTTCTATAGTTAATATTTTCTTTTTTTGCATTAAAAGGAATAAACATTATTATTATATTTATTCCTTATAATGCAAAAANAAAAAAAAAAATCAACTGAAAAATTCTAACTGAACTTGCACTCTAAAATAGGTCACAAAGTAGTCAGGCAATACCTTACTTCCTCTCATTTATTTTTGTACAGTTGTAGAAATATTCTCTTCCTCATTTACTTCCAACTACGTTCCCCTTCCCAATCAATATGGACAAAATTAATTATATTCGTTTTTAGGCCTGCCCTTCGTGGTCGTTGAAGGGATTTTCATCGGTAACTATAACGGTTAAATCAAACCAATAAGTCCAACTCTTTATTTTATAATTATTGTGATATTTTAATGGTTCATACAAGGCCACAAAAATCGTTGTGGTAGATGGTTCGAGATTGCATATAAATCCAATTATATGTGAAGGACATAATTTATTGTTTTATTAATGTTTTTTTGTAGTATTTTCTTTTAAATAAAACTTAAATATTATACAAATTATTATTTTATAAAATCAACTGTTTTTGTTTTTACTGTTATCTAAACTTGTAGAAAATAAAGAGTATACTATTGCAATAGATACGAGTTGAATTTAATGTTAAGCAAACATAAACTATCATCTGTCGATAGAGGTTTCAGAAGATCTAAGGGAAATTCGAAATCTTAGCCCGTTTCAAACATAAAAAAATCTCTGGATCCCCCAGTGCTGGAAATATATCCAAACACTGGTGATGGAAGAATGCGGGAATACGTTACTGGTTTACTTTATTAAAAATTCTGTTAATGAAATTTTTGTTGTCTTGAAGAAAAATATTAAGTAACATCCTGTGGACAAATTTCCACGGCTTCTCAACAATATAGGTAAGTTGATTGATTGATTGATTGAAAAATTAAACTTTATTTAATACAAATAATTATGACAATTAAATAGGTAACCTTCTAAGCTCCCTAGAACTTCTGAGGAGGTATGGTTCTTCTCCTTTAATACACCCGGTGTGGAACTGAACGGAGGAGGCCGGCTTCTCCACCCCCACGGTTCCATTCTCATATTAATCTAATTTTCCAAAATTTCTTGTTTCAAACGACTAACAATATTCTTTTTCATGTCCTCGCTATATATCCATTCCAAATCATATTTATTAAATAAATTTGGTATGAACCAGGCCCAGTAGGAGCAAGATTTACCGGATAAAGCACTCCTGATAAAATGACAACTAAAGACTACTAGTAGTCTAATCCCAAAGCGAACGCCATATTGGTATTATGCACTTATTTCATGCTGATGCCTGTGTTTTACGGAGTACCGCTAAAAATACAGTGATTTACTATGCTACCAACCATAGGTGACTCGTACTTTGGGTGTCAGCGTTCACTCAGGGACCTAGATTTTGAACAACCCCAGCCATGTGGAGAAAAATCTGAAGCAGACCGACTGCTGGGCGATCTTTAGTGTGACACGGGAAGTGAACCACATTTGGTGTGTTACCATTATGATCCTTGTTTGTAGTTGGTAAACTCCAAATTATCTTGACACATGGAAACAATCATTGTGAGTTGCTCCTTGTTCAGCAGCCCTATAAAACAGGCGAATGGAATCAAAACTCACTTATGACGTGTGTTTGCTTCATTTGAACATTTTATATTTCCTAAGGAACTTTTGGACGTCTGTTTTAATGTAAGGTTTGAGTGCAATACAGGTTGGATAATTTTCTGGTTGTTCAATCCACTTCTTGAACTTTATATCATTTTGTTCAAGTAGATTTTGTACTTTTAATAATTCACTTTCATCGGGGATCTACAAAAAGAAAAATCAGGTTAAAAGTCATTTCTGGACAGAATCTTTTTTTATATTTTATTATTTTTTTTTTACATATGCATATATTTTTAATTGGCACCCTCTTCTAAAGATTCTATTTCCAATCTTGTGTCGAAGAGGGGGGGGGATGGAGTTGGATTCGAACCAACAGCCTCCTGGTTACGAATCCACCGCCTCAACCAACTGAGGGTGTTGTGCAAATAAAAAAAAAACTACAAAAAAAATGGTTAATAAAGTCAACGTCAAATAGTGATGAGCCGGAGCGCTCTCTGCGAAAATCTCAAGCAATATAATTACTTGAGAATGTCGTAATGGCAAAAAGCCCTCCAGACTCATCACCTAATTATTTTGTAGTTGATACAAAAATTATTTATTGAAATTTATATATCATTACGTTTTAAAGGAGGAGCAAGCCAGGTTCATTAGGTGACAGTGCCAATCACGTGTAAATAAAGAAGGTTTAATGTCAGAAAAGGTATCAATCCTTTAAAAAAAATTCTGCTTCAAACCAAAGATGAAAATATCAGCAAATTGAAGTTTTCACGTATGAATACTGTAAGAAGCAAGCGAGCCAGGAAAGGGTATAGCTAAAGAGTGTGGGCATTGAACAGAATTAAGGAAAGCAAGCCCGACCCCAATTAGAATTGGAAAAAGTTGGAGTTAAAGAAGAAGATAACGACTGCAAACATCCTAGATACCATCCCTAAATTTAATTTTTTAATAAAATAACTTCAAGTCTCCTGTTTATCTAATGGAGGACGGTCATACTGAGATATTAGGGCACACGAAGAGTTTTTAGGAGGACATTACAATACGACCATAGTCGAGCGTAACTGGTTCGGCCTGTTAATGAACTTTATTAAGAAAGACTGTTTAATGTTCAAATACACTTTTTGTTGATTCGATTCGCAATAATTCAAGATTATCATTAATTTACCTCCAGTACAACTTTATGCATATTGTCTAAATCATTGAGATATGCTTGAGTGGTGGCATCCTGATAGAACAAATGTATTGCTGCAGAGCTTGCATGACATGCTTGGGCGATAACAGCTCCTACTGGCCAATCAAGTTTAGATATTAGATCACCTCTGACTAAAATGTATTGAACAATGTTAACAATGGTAGTTACTGATCCTGAAAAAAAAATATATTCAGAACACAAGCCTATATCACTAGTCTGAAGAGTTTATCATGGATGTATGTAATTTTCATATTAGTGGAAAATTCGAGATTAATTAGAAAAAAGGCGCAAACGACTGTAGAATTCGTCTTGCCAAAATGATTCTGTATATCTGAAAATCTGCCTTAGCTGGGATACAAAAAAACTGGATTATATATTTTGCCCACTGGCTTTGGTGGAGTCATTTTACGGTTATTTATTTGACGAGATATCTGTGAGGGCTGCGTAATTGTAGCACTAAAAAGCTGCGTTTTATTAGTGATACCTCGCTTCCACTTGAACTCACGATTTTCTTATTTCGTAGCAATATTTTTTGGGAGGAATAATTATGTATTCATTATGAGACTGATCTATATCAAGTGGACTTCGTGTATTATAATTATAGATACTGAACCAAAAACGGGAATTTACTGCTACCTACTATTCTTTAGCGTTGACCATCAGTCCACCATGAGGACGCGAACTATTATGGTACACCAGTACTTCATAAAGACGTGGTGCATACCTCTACTTGAGATTGACGTATCTTCTTATGAGGTATAATATAATTATGTAACTATTAAGGTACATCAGTACTCCATTAAGATGTGGTACATAGCTACTGGAGATTGACTCATCTTCTTATGAGGTACAATATAATTATGTAACTATTATGATACACCAATACTTCATAAAGATTTGGTACATACCTACTGGAGATTGACTCATCTTCTTATGAGGTATAATATAATTATGTATATGTGAACTGAATTAATATCAATGCATCTTTATTGTACCCAATGGCTGTTGATGACTCGATCCACAAACAGAAGTCAGATAGCTATGAACAAACAGACTCATGTCAATTTATTCTATTTATAAAAAAAATGTTAATTGTAATAAAAAATATTAATTATTAAAAGTACTATTACCAGACTGATTTATCAGAAATTCCCTCTTAATGCATATAATTACCACAATCTTCTCATAAAATAATGGTTTTTAAAGTATTTCGTAACAAAACTGAATGTTTTTGTTTTCAAATGGTCGGATTTGACAATAAGTCATTTTCCTGCTTGCGTCTCAATATTTCCCCGCTAAATTGTCATGTTCGGTCAAGACAGGGCAAACAGCCAGGTGTTTAATGTTCATCACTGCTGATTAGTACATAAACGACATTTAACAGCCTATTCTGTGAATGTGTTGAGCAAATAAAGGTTTGTGCCCCGTCAAAAGTATTAAACTGGCTACTGCCGCTTTTCGGAGTAACTTCGGTGTTATGTCGGGTCCTAACAGTCTATTCTGTGGAGGTATTGAGCCAAATATATGTGTCCCATCAAAAGTCGTAAACTGGCTACTGCCGCTTTTCGGAGTAACTCCGGTGTTGTCAGGTTTCTCCAGTAGTTCTTCCCATTTCTTTCCAACTCCTTTGTTTTTGATACAAACTTATTTTTCAGTATTTTTATTCTTGAAAAATCGTTTGGCGGAGTGGAAGAAGTAATCATTGTTCCTTTTTTCGCTAAGGTGTTAGCCACTTCGTTACTACGTATCCCAGAATATGCCGGGATTGTTTGTAGCGCAATCACTTTTTTCAAGCCTTTCAGGTGTTTAAAGACTTCTATTGTTTCTCGGACCTTATTAGATGGAGTTTGTTCCATGTTGACTTTGGCCTGGATTGCTTCTTTCGAATCTGAGCGGATTACCGCTTTCGAAATGGAATAGTAATTGCAAGGTGGCCACTTTGAAGGCCTCCACAGCTCCATCAAAGTTTGTACATAAAACTGAATGTAACGATAGGTAATTGTGTTTGTATCACTGTTGTTTATCCAAAACATTAGAGATACATATAGATGAAACTTCAAATATATCATGGCTACGATCGATTTATGTGAGGAATATTTTGTCCTACTTACGTGAAAACTTGGACTAGTTTCGGTTTCTTTCATTCACATTTACAATGTCGGAGTTTTCACAGACAGGACATTTCGCTCAGAGGTTTATTTTAAATAATTGACTAAGCATATGAGCATATTAGCATTAGCACATTGTGGTAATTGTTTTATGTGATAATGATTTAATTTGTGATTTAATGATTTAATTTAATTTAAAAATGATTTAATTTGTAATAATGATAACACCGAGTTCATTGGATAAACACGACAATAGGGATGGTTTAGTCATCCACGAGTCGAGCATGAGTCGACTCATGCTTGACTCACTCATGAGTCGACTCATCTTTTTGAAATGAGTCGATCTTCAAAGAGTCGACTTACGAGTACCTTTTTTTTAAAAAAAAAACACAAAGAGATTGAGCTCTATGAGAGCTCGTGAGTTTTTCTTCTTTTATATAGGTTGCCAACCTCGAGGTAATGGACGGCCTCAGAATTGACACTTGACGTGATCTCGGAGACCTTCTTGGTGGAAAGAGGCATTTTTTTAATCGAATGTACCAAGGGGCATTGACTTTGGGTCTCAAAACATTATTCTGAAATCTTTCTATTATTTACCTATTAGAATCACTGGAACAGCCTCAGAGCTGGATACCGCATTAGGTCCATAAAAGTTTTACAACCTTATTATAAAACAGAAGCTTGATTTCGATGTTGCAGGCTAATACAGGTATATTATTATTATTGGTAATCATAAAATCAGCAAATTAAATTTTTCCGATTGTTTGTTGTTTACTGAACGAAAATTATGTTTTTTTCTGATAACGATTAATTGTGATATCTTTCTAATGTATTCACCGAAGTTGGGGACGTTTATTTGGTAGATACCACTTCTGTCAATTGGTTTTATTATGTCTTTCTGATCATATAAGTTGGTATACTGACTAATAATATCGCAATATCGTCGTAGCACTCGAAAAGAGTCGATTCATGGAGTCGACTCATATTGAGGGTCGATCGACGTGTAAGTGAGTCGAAAATCCCATCTCTACACGACAACACGATTCAGGTCCGACTTAGGGGAGAACCGTAGGGAAAAATCCCACGTTCAAAATATTTTTCCCGTTTGGGGAAAAAAATTTTGCTCCAGCAATAAAAAAGGCATGACCGTAAAAACGATTCCTAACATGTCGAGGGGGGTTAAAATATGTCAATAAAGCTAACAAGTAAACATATAAAGTTAAAAACAAAAGAGAATTTTTTCACGCTGCACGCGACAAAAATACCACAACTATGGGACCCTACAGTTCTTCCCGGAGTCATACCCAACGATTCCTGATAACGTAAGGCAGTGTTGCCAGGTGAAAAATAAATCTCTGTTTTTTTTCGAAAAAAAAAACTGAAAAGCCTTTGCCGCAGAGTATGGTAGAACTGGAAGGGACAAAAAAAAATGCTGTTTCTTTGTGTTATTATGTCACAACTTTGGTGCTCACTGCAGCATTGTAGGATTATCCCAATAACAATCATTATCCAATTATTTTGAATTTTTCTATTTACCTACAATGTTGGCACCGGATCGCTATGCGCATTCATCTCCATAGCTACTTATTGTCCTCACGAGGTTGAGTGGGCCCCGAAAACATCGAAACCACATTTACAAATTTTTGCCCCCGCCAGGATGCGTCTCCCGAGTGCAAGACTAGTGCAGTGGCCACTGAGCTATGAGAGCTGGCGGGAAGGAACAATACTAGAAGCTAAAAGTCAAGATCTTTGAACACTGTAAACTGCAGACATGTAGTCCTTACTTAATTCAAATGTCCACCATGACATGTATAAAAGTGTCATAACGAGACCGGGGGAAAAAAATCTTTACAATGCGCCCTATAGTTGTTATCGTGGTACAAACAGGGGAAATATTGTGGAGCTGAAACCAGACTTAACTTCGTTCAGCCAATAATGATTTATTTCGGACATGTGGTAACGGGGGCCAAGACAAATTTGGCTGAACAGGGGCAAACCTCAGTTCCCATTAAACACATAGGTACCTAACAAATCTCATCAAAAGACATCAACGCTAGATGCCAAAAGTTCCACTTACCGCAGACGTACAGATTTTTTAAAATTTAATCTTTGGAATCAAAAATTAATGTCCCCTGTGGATAGGGGGACTTAAAAAGAATACTTCCAAGGCATCCATACCAGTCATAAAAGACGACTAAGGGCAGGGTCGGAAACGATATCTTTTCCATTACCCACGCAGAAAGCAAGGAGAAGCTACTGCATTATCCGTGATGATACTCAATAACTCATGGCGAGTTGTTGCAAACCAGCCTCACGGCTGTTAACCTATGATGATTTCGTAATCAACGTAGTAGTTACCATGAAGCATATACTCGTAGGTATCCCGAAATTAAAAACATCAAATTTGGGGGAGGAGATATGTTGGTATTTTTTTCGTGATCCCTTCTAAGTTTTCCTGATTTTCCATACGTTTTTCCGACAAAGTGTGGCATGGTCGTAAAAAGGTTTGTCAACCAGTCTGGCCAGTGGAAAAGTAGAAATGTGTGGTTAGATTAAGTGTTTACGGTCTCTCCAAAAATTAAAGAAAAATTTCACTTACCACTTAACTACGTAGGCAAAGTAACCCGCAACCATACCCGTAGAACTATATGGCCAAGACCTACAGCCGCATACAATGTAAGTGACATCTTTAAAACAAGCTATCAGCACTAGACAAACCTCCTTAATTAGGATTTTAAAATTGGTGCTGACCTATAAATCAAACGGCCACCGATTTTTCTCCCTCAAGATATATACCCCTAAAATAATAAGTTTACCATTTCTCGAGAAATCTCGGCCTGGCTGGGACCTAATAGACACCCTGTATAAAAATCTCATCATGGGTTTATTTGTCGATTTATTTTGCCTAAAACGGAAAACAGAGATGCCTATCTAGTAATTGATGGGAATCGAAGAAGAAAAAAACAACAAGGAAACTAGCAGAACATTCTTTTAAAAGTCAATTAATTTTTTCAATTTATCACCGAATTCTCAATTTTTCTTGCAAACATTTTGTTTTTGGTAGATATAATAGCTACCTATGAACCTATAGTTTAATTTTTTTATAATGTATTATTTTATAGTGGTGCGTTTAACTGCCATGGTCATATGTACTATAGTTTAAATGGAAGTACTTATTTTATTGGACTAATAAAAACCAAAGAGCCTTAAAAAAAATATCAGATTGCGTGTGTGGCGGTGATTTTTTTTTTTTTTTTCATGGTCGATTCCAAAGTTCATTATTGAAAATGAGAAACCAAAATGATGAATGCAGTTGTGTCATAAATATACATGACCTTTTTGTTATCAGCGAAATATGTGCATCGAAATAAAGTTAATGGAACACGGCACGACTAAAAGGTTATGTTGATGTTAGGGGTGTTCGGTGTTCTCCTTAAAGTCATCTACTCATTTTTGGATTCAGTTTTAGAAGTAGGTTAATTTGAGGTTACCAAAAAGGTTTTGATGGCCCTTGGTTGGAGCAGTGATTGTTTACATTCCAGACCATCCCGGTGCGTAGAACCGAACATCGCGAGGACACATACTCCATATGGTATCTCTGATCTCTGTAATGATTACGTAGATATCTATACCAGACCAGCCAGGCCTATTAAACGCAAAGCCCAGTTGGTATACTGACTAATAATATCGCAATATCGTCGTAGCTCCACGATGGTTATAGGTGCCCAGAAAATTAAAATTTGGAACATACCTATAGTCCTTTTACAATGTACTTACATATTATGTTAAGTAGGTACAAAATAAGAAAGGAAAAAATCGAAAGTTCAAACAGAAGCGAGTTATCGCCGAAATAACGCTTATTACAATTGCAGGGCCGGAGTACAAACGGTGAAAGGTATTCCCCCCTAAAAAAAAAAAAAAAAAAAAAAGAAAAATANCTAAAAAAAAAAAAAAAAGAAACAGATTGAATTATTTTGGCCAAAGGAAATCTACATCACGGGAAAATGCCAAGTTGAGGACATCAGGCAGTATGGTATATGCAAGAATACCTACTCAGTCCACACTTTACAGTATCTACACAGTTCCATGTAAAAGAGCACTCCGCGTTCAGTAATTCTGTATCTAAGTATCCCGGCAAAGAATTCATTTAGATATCTACCTTGCGACCGAAAACATCTTATTTTCCTTGCCACATTATGCACTTATATCTGAAATGTCCGGTCCTAATTTGGAGTGTAGGCTGAATCTAGCCTTTTTAATTAACAAGGTATATCAATTTCATTCAATATATTAAATAATTTCTTTTGTACAGTTATGGGCGAAACGTCTGCCAACAGCACCTAGCCTCAATATTTCAATCAGTAGGTATATGAAATTACTGAAAATAATTTAATGAAGTACCTAGGTATATGTTTCATGGATATTCCTGTTACACAACCTGATGTTACGAGATGAGATTAGTAATTAATTGGCAGTTCCAGGCACAAAACGTTTACCATAGACTTGAAACAATCACATGTTGACCCAATGTACTGATAAGAAGAGATGAATAGCTGTAATCATTATAATCGACCCAATACATTTAAACAATAATAGCGTTCATTTTAGTTTGTGACATTTATCTCTTTTTTCTAAAGTGCGATTTTTTTTTTAAAAAAAAATTGGCATAAGTTTCAGCCACAAAGGCGAGTTTAGAAAATATAACTAGGTTTACTAGATTACCTGCTCCAAAGAAATAGCCGTAGAACTTATTAAAGTGGCCAATAATTTAGGTAACTTTATTACGAGTGTTATGTAATAGTGTAATATTATACCACGTATAGCAGCTACTCATCTGGATAACAATTTAATCACAGTCACAAACATAAGGCAGTTGCCACAAAATAAGGACGCTAACTTGTCTATTTGTTTTCTAAAGCATCAGAATTAATAACAGTCACACAGAAGTCAGTTGCCACAGAATAAGGACGCTAACTTGTCTATTTGTTTTCTAAAAAATCAGAATTAATCACAGTCTCAAACAGAAGTCAGTTCCCACAGAATAAGTACGCTAACTGGTCTATTTGTTTTCTAAAGCATCAGAATTAATAACAGTCACACAGAAGTCAGTTGCCACAGAATAAGGAAGCTAACTTGTCTATTTGTTTTCTAAAAAATCAGAATTAATCACAGTCTCAAACAGCAGTCAGTTGCCACAGAATAAGGACGCTAACTTGTCTATTTGTTTTCTAAAAAATCAGAATTAATCACAGTCTCAAACAGAAGTCAGTTCCCACAGAATAAGGACGCTGACTGGTCTATTTGTTTTCTAAAGCATCAGAATTAATCACAGTCACAAACAGAAGTCAGTTCCCACAGAATAAGGACGCTAACTTGTCTATTTGTTTTCTAAAGCATCAGAATTATTTTTACCTTATGTCCGAACCAGATTGTTTTCAAGAATTACATCAAAAAGAACAGATTGAAGAACTTCTCACAATACTACAATCCGACTGCCCTCATAGTTTACACGTAAGCAATGGACGTCGACAGCATGCGCGAATATAACCCTCTTGTTTTTTTTTGGGGGGGGACACAGTCGCACAATATACCTAATAGAAACTTTGGAGGGGGGAGGGACTCGTAACCTAGAGACCGAGGGTTCGAGTCCTGGACAGTACTTTTTAATGAAATGTTTATTGAGGTACGATACCGAATTTGTTAAAAGCCGCAGAGCTTACCACAAATACCTTTCATAAGGGTGATAAGTGATTTTATAAGCGTGATGACAAAAAAAAGTGCCATGACGGATTTGACAATTTTTTTTTTTACGTATTTATATTTAGTCTCAGGATTGGGAATTATTTAGGGGCCCGTGCCCCCCCTCTCAATGGCCTAAAAAGACAGCGGATCACCATTCATTTGATTTTTTTTAAAAAAATACGTGATTAGTATAATAATATTTGAGAAACACCGCCCGCTTAAAAAAACTGGGGGCACGTGCCCCCCGGGCCCTCCCCTATATCCGCTCATGGCCAACAGTATATCTTAAGAGCACACATAATGGCCATGCTTATGATTTTGGTGAAATAATAAATAGTTCATTTTTATGATTGCTTCATTCCGACGAGACATGGCGGTGTAAGTACAATAACACATTTCAGATTAAATGAGACATTCCAGATTTACCAATTCAAAATCGGGATCGGGTGGAAAACGCCCCCAGAAATGCGTAGGGATCAAATCTAAGAGCCCCGATCCGATGGATTACAAATATAAATATAGGGACACCACAGGGCACGAGAAAGATTAAACAGTTACGTCACTGAATGCGGTCCTTTATCCAATTATTTTAAATAAGTATAATAAATAATCTAAACCAAAAACCGCTTTCTCCGATTTCAGTACTGTATGTTCATTAAAATACTACAAGAATGGAAATCACAAAACGCCAATATACTTCTCCAAATTTTTGTACCTAAACCCAGTGATCTCACTAGTGGCACCTCCTTAGCAATATTTTCTATGTCTCCAGTAAGTACCAAACTCACAGCATGTTCATTATATTTATCTATACCTACTTCAAAGAAGTAAAAATATTAAATAAAGAAAAGTATTTTATAAAATGAGGATGATGATTATTGGGCCAGGAGATGTCAAAAAATAGAGCACACCAGATTGTTTCATTAAACCAATTAACTCCTCCGCGGAATAGTTCGCTTGCTTGGTTTCTTTTTTTTATCCCCGAAACCGCTTTCGCAATACTTTAGGGCACTCCCTTTTACAGCCATGCAATTCTGGAAACGGAAAAATCCGATCAGAAAATTTTCGCTCTGAGCCGGATTCGAACAACCTCCGGACCAAGAGTCAATAATCTTAACAACTCGGCCACAGAGATCGGCTGTTGTTTTATCCTGGCTAACTTTTGATATTGTTTGTCTGGTCGGCTGATGTGTTACATTAGTTCTTTAGCATTACCCAGGATGCACTACGTGGAGAAAAACTAACAGTGTACCTACAGCATGTAAATAAAACCCACAGCACAAAAGAAAAAACAAGTTTGAAACTGAAATTCTACTTTTATTACATTTGATCAGTAAATGGTTTTCATAATTTCTTCCAGAAAAGTACCAAGGTATACATGATTTATAGTTTGCAAGCAACTGGAGAAGATCTAAAAGAATCATTAAAAAATACAAACAGAATAGACTGGACATCCACTCATTGTGAGTGGGAGGGTGTCCATGAAAGACATATCGAAATCCTCAGAGAGGTTTTGGAGAGCAAAGGATTAAACGGACAGTATTTACACAATTATCAATACTACATGCCCACTCAAAAAGGACTGAATGTTGATATTAGGTAAGAAAAACAATTATTATCTATTCCTATTCATCCATACCTAAAAAACGCAAAACTCCGTCAGTATACTGACCGACTGATAATCTAGATATTCTAGATAGATAAACAATGCGATGGCAAAAGGTACCATGAACTGGGGTGCTTTGGAATATAATTGAAATTTAAAAAAAAATAGATTCCTCTTCTTACTATGTAGGTAATTAGGTACCTATGTATGAAATAATAAATACATATTAATATAAGTACGTATACATTTTTCATAAACAGCGTGTCCCTAGAAGTTATAATAAGAGGTGGAGCTAAAGCGATCTAAATTTTAATTTCGTTACAGCCTAAACGGTTTCTGTTTTGAGCTTTGATGTAAAAGTACACACTCAAAACAGAGACCGTTATACAGGGTGTAACAAAATTAGATCCCTCTGGCTCCACCCCTAATTATTTTTTTGAAATCTAACTTCCGAACAGAAGTTAGATTTAAAAAAAAAAAAAAGACAGAAAGTAATTTGCTTTTGTGAATGCTTGAAATTCGGAAATATAGAAGTTCCAAATAGTAAATATAATAAATGAATATAATAGGACTGATCAAATTAGATAGGTATAATCAAATTAGATAGGAATGATCAAAGCAGATAGACATAATCAAATTAGATAGGAATGATCAAAGCAGATAGACAATCAAATTAGATAGGTATGATCAAATTAGATAGGAATGATCAAAGCAGATAGACAATCAAATTAGATAGAAATGATCAAATTAGATAGGAATGATCAAATTAGATAAGAATGATCAAATTAGATAGAAATTATTAAATTAGATAGGAATGATCAAATTAGATAGAAATGATCAAATTAGATAGGAATGATCAAATTAGATAGAAATGATAAAATTAGATAGAAATGATCAAATTAGATAGGAATGATCAAATTAGATAGAAATGATCGAATTAGATAGGAATGATCATTTCTATGTAAATTCGAAAAAGTCGATGGGACGAAAATTAAAATATTTAAAATTCTTTCCTCAAAAAAGAAGTTCCAAATAATATTTTAAAGGGTTATGTTGTTTGGGTTGCCTCTGAAACACGGTGAGTCATTCGCCTTTTTGTTGAGTATTTTTAGAAGGAGGTGTCATTAGAGAGATACTTCTTGTATTTGTTTCAAGGGAGCAACCGGATGTACAAATCGTAGACTTGCACGAAGAACATGCCAGTATGGTGGACCATTCTTGGGAATACCGGACCAAGGAGACAATCAACTACATCAAAAGCTGCATTACACATAACTTTGGTTTTGGTATACAGTTACAAAATAAACTTATATCATGGGTTGTTCAGACACATTATGGGGGTGTTGGCATGCTGCACACTTTAGAAGACCACAGAAAAAGAGGATATGCAGAGACATTGGTTCGAAAATTTACAAAGCATATGGCTGATAAGAATCAAATTCCCAGCGTAGTGGTGGAAGCAAACAATGTAGCGTCTATTTGTTTAAATGAAAAGATTGGCTATGAAAAAGTTTGTAGTATTTTCTGGGTTTTATTTGATGAAAAATGATGTCCAAGTGGTAACTGAGTAGTCCAAGGGAATTGGAAATATTCAAAACAACAAGATTAATTACGAACACTACAAATAACATTTTTATAAAATCAACACGGTTTTTTGATTATAGGTGTCGCATTGAGCAGGCAGAAAGTAACCGAAACGTGATTTCAACAAGCGACTTGACGTACTATTGCTATCATCTTCCTGCAAGACGTATGACTTAATACACAATGTAGTAAGACGCAGATGGAGCAATGTTCTTTTTCGAAAATCTTTAAAAAGTCCGAAAAAAAGTTTGTGAGGTAGTGTTTTGCGATTCTACAATTCACGGTTTTCGAGATATTTTCGTAATAGCAAACTCGGTTTGACACTGCTCTCGTGCATCCCAACAACACATTAAAAAATCAGAAGTGTAAAGTCGGTATTACTTTAAGAAAATAGAGACAGAGGAAAGTCCAATAATGAATTTAATTGTGGTATAAGCAGCAACAAGAATACACTTGGCCCCAATAAAAGATATCACTAATTTCATGGGCGAATGTTTTTGGAAGAGTGGTTGGAACTTGGCCTTTTTTCAATGATAATTTTTTGTGAGATTACTATCATCATCACACAAAAAACGGAAATAAAATGAGATCGAATAAAGGAACAGAACGTCCGAAGAATAATTGATGGTCAATCCGCCTTGCTAGTTGTTTGAGTACACAAAGATGTAAAAATAATTCTACTAGTAAGACGTTGATAGAGCAATATTCGCTATTTGATATCTTCTCTTTATTTCCTTCAGTTCTTCATATGTTTAATTTTTTAGCCCACCAGTTTTCCAAGATTAAAGTGGCGACAGTGTGGATAACAGGTTAGAATCGCATTAATTCCGACTGAAATATATGAAGGAAACTTTAGGAAGAAGAACATCACCTTGAGAAGTAAATGAAAATAAAGGAATTTATTTGTGTTAAAGCTATTGCTTTGTCACAATGCACTTCCCCATGTTATTACTAAATTTTTGCCTTCGCTTGGATTCGAACCAACAGCCTCCTGGTTACGAATCCGTCATTCTTACCAACTGAGGGTGCAAGTAAATGAAAATAAAATGCTAAATTATAAACAAATTAATAGCTAAGCTGCTAAATGTATATTAATAATAGGAATGAATGACTAGAAAAAAATGATGTGCTAGTTAAAAAAACAGTCAATGACAAATTGTCGGTGTGGTTGGTGCGCTGAACGTAAATAAACTAATCTTTAATTTATAAATACCCGTCATTTTATTATTAAAAATGTGGTACTACGAGGGTCACAATCGGGCAACCCTGTAAACGTTGATTAATCAAACCTTTGATTACCAGTTTGAGAAAATAAAAGTATGTCTTCAATTAACGACTCTTTCAAAACAAACTATTTTGTTCGTTTCCCTATTTCTCTCTATCTCCCTCCCCTTAAGGTTAGCATATAAAAAGATTATTTTCATATGCTAAAATTCATCCCAACATACCAGGTCAGAAAAATCGTTTTCAATGTAGTAACGGAAAACTAACACATTATTATCTCAGTAAATAAATCACGGAGTCACCAGATTCTAATGGTTGTAAAAGTTTCTTCTTAAGTATCAATATGATTGAATTTTACTTGGAAAAAACGAATTTTACTCTAGACTTGATAAGATACTTACTGAGCAAGGCAGAAAACGATAGATCAAATCAGAGGAAGTCCTCATATTGGTTTAATGATCTGATATTTAAGAGAGAATCTTTTCAGACCGATCTTCAGACAAATCCAAATGCCTGGGCCAGACCTATCCTTGTTTTAATTGTTATTGGCAGATTGTCTGTATTGTCTTAAAGAATCAAGTATTCGGTCCATTTCAGCTCTGTAGTAACAAATCTCTCTATTTTTATCCACTAGTTTACTATGGCAATCTCCCATGCATTGATTATTATTTGTTTTCTTGTCTGATAATAATTCATGAATAATAGCCTGTAAAGTTTTCTCACGAACTTCATGTCGTTTTTCTAAATAATCTATTTTTGATAAAACGCTCTGAGATGAACTTTTTGACGGGTCCAAATTTTGACCACTTGGTTCAGCTAATTTTGATATTGTGCTATTAGCTTGAGTAAGAAGTTTCTCAAGTTTTTCATTTTCCAACTTAAGAATAGTGTTGCTGTTTTGTAAAGTTTCTAGTTGTGCCAGTTTCTGTTTCAAATGAGTAATAATGAGTTCTTGAGTGTAAATTTGACTTTCCAGTTCAACGCTGCTACCTAGGGAAAAGAAATAAATATATTTACCAAATCATAATTTCTTTGTAGTATTTTATTTCTTACACGCGTTTTACAGTACACTGCGCGTTACAGGATTGTTTACAAAAAGGAAACAAAAGTCTTTCAAATGATAAATGTACCAATAGAACGATAAAACCCTATCATTGAAAGTAGCGTTTTCGATGCACTATTGTTCGAGAGAATTAAAAAAAAAAAACAATTACTAGGACATGGATCATCTGGGTGTAATTTCAGTATGACCAACAGACCACGGAGTCTAACTATTTTTCAGAGAGTATAAACACCCTTATTTGGCGATTGAACCCATAGAACACGTGTATATTTTCAAGGAACGCGCTGCTTTCTGTTACACTGCCCTGTAGTGTAATAATCGACATGGTTCTAGACAGCCATGTCAATTAGCCCCAAAGAATATATGTTTTGATGATAATTAGCTACAGACAAAGATTTCTTTAGAGCTGAAAGTATCCCATTGTATGAAACAGATGTGTTATCATCAAAGACGATATTGATAATGATGATGTAAAATAATTGTCTGAATATACATACTTTCCCAGTAGATCTTTACCCAATCACATTACAAGATCACCAAATGAAAATTGCCAATTTCTTACTTTTTAAAAAATAACATTACTCTTACTAGAAAAACGGTGTGTTTTAAAATACGTCAACTTGAAAGTGAGTACAATCAATAACATTCGGTTGTCCAATGAACAATTGAGGAAAATTATTCTTGATTTCCTTACCTCGTGTGGACCTCGCTGAGTTCAATTCGACGGAATGTTGTTCTTTCAGTAATTCTAAATCGCTCTGTGCTTTTTCATGAAGGGTTACAATGTCATCTTCCAACTCTTTAATTCTCAGCTTCAGTTTGGACATTTCAGCGGCACTACCATTATCTGGAGTGCCAGAACTTTTCAAACTCGATGTGGAAGAATGTTTGGAATCACCTGCGAAAATAAAAGTATCATATTTCATGAAACCAAATCACTGAGAAATTAAAATGAGATGGAACCCAAGTAAATAACGATTGAATCTAGTTCTTAATAGCTTTTACTAAAGAAGCGATATCCGTTCCTCTTGGATCATTGATGAGTGATTATTTTGACAATGACGACGAGGTCTCCCTAAAATTCTGATATAATGGTTGTTAGTAGCAGTAGCCCTTTCAAAATCATGTGGTATCCCAAATTCTGGATTAGTTTTTTAAATGGGGTTACTGAAAAAGTTTCGATGGTTCTTGGCTGAAAATGTACATCACATGCGTTGGCTTCCATGAGGACGAGCTTTAATGGTCAATATGCCCCAACAATGTTCTTAGTACCAACTTACTTTTCCTTGTGAACTGTAATAAATTAATTCATGTCGTGAGACTGTATTTCGAAAGTTGGACATTAATTAGTCAATTACAAATTTTCAAGGTATGTTCCATTAAGGTGTGTTTATCTTATCAAATTGTACATTCGTTGTGATCATAGGAACGCCAGATTTAGAATTGTCGCTATCATTAGTATTAGGTTTTGAAATGATGGGAATTTTAAACTCCTGCCATTTAGGTTTGTAATGTTGTGATTATTCTAGAGGTTTCCATCAAAGCCACTTGTCACATTTTTTTTATCATTGGCCAACCACTCTTCAAAGGGCCATGACACAGCCAAATGATATATTTCTAATGAGTCTATTAATTTACTGTATCATCAGAACCTTTTAGGCCGATTAGTTCTTGTTTGTGGTGATCACATTTGGCCGACAAGGTTTTTTTATTTTTATCTCATGAGGGTTCGTTCATTGTTATTGTTGTAACGATGTTCCTCTTCAAATCAACTGTTTCTTCCCATTTCTGGATTCAGATTTTTTAAAAATGGTAAAAACAAAGTGAAATGAGGTTTTCGAAAAGATTTGAAATGTGATGGTATACTCGTTTGCAAATTGTCTCAGTAGATACATAGAACCCACACGAAGCATAGTGAAGGTTCGTTAAATATCCTTATCAGTTAACTTGATTAGTTTCCAAGTGCGATTGGACAAATCAATAAAAGAAACATTCTTAAACTTCATAAAAAAGGCATTGAATAGAAAATCGTTAATTTATTAATTATCACATTTTTCTTGGCTATAGAGCGCATACCTATACGGGGTTTTACAAACAAAAAGCACATTCTTACGAAACACATGGTATATAGGTCAAATTAGGAGGCATAGGTGTATATTCTCTATATCAAGCAAAACGCTAATTTCGCCGGACCAAGAAAAAAAACGAGCGTGGTATAAGTACGCTAAACCTAGTTTGTAGGTATCTTTACCTTCAATTCTGTCCCTTTAAAAGAGAAAATGGGTATAGAGGGGAAGAGAAAGAGAGGGAGACCAAAGCTGAGATGGAAGGATAAGGTCGAGGAAGATATGAGAGAAAAAGGTTGGAGACGGGAGGAAGCGTTAGATAGGAAGTTATGGCGGGGCAGAATTAGAGAAGAGAACGCCGACCCCAAATAAAATTGGGAAAAGGTGAGTGAAAGAAGAAGAAGAAGAATTCTGTCCCTTTAAAACTTAAAATTTTTCTTTTCATATTCATCATTGGCACGTACAACAGATAAAGTTTACTTTTATTTGACTTTTGTCCGTCAATGGGAATACCTTTTACCGCGGCCCCAGTCTTGTGGTCCAAAATATGGGAATTAAGAATTGAGGTCCTTCTGGCCTTAATTCACGATTTTCATTAAAAAAAATCCCCTCGGACACCTTGTGTCGCTTTAGCGGCACCATCTGCTTCTCTGCTCCTGAATGTCGTAGAAAGTTAAACTTTGTGAAAATATTACTTGTCTCATGGGATTTTTTTTCATTCTATAAAAAATAGATTTTCGACTTTTTTGATTTTTTATATACTTTTTGCTACACTAACACGCATAAGTATGTTAACGCTTTATCGTATCGATGTAAAATTTTGAGGACAGATTTATCACTTAGTTAGAACGTTTCCTAGCCAGCGCCTATAGCACGTTGAATACACCAATTCCCGTTAGATCACTGAAGTTAAGCAGCATCCAACGAGGTTGTGCCATGTGGGTGCCCACGTGGGTTCACGCCCTCGTGATGCTGGCTATTTTTCCGACCCCACCCAGGCTGGGTGAGGTCAATGTGGGTAGCTGCTTTGCAAGTTTCCGGCGAATGGAGGGTAAAAAAAGAAAGAAGGTAATTTTTTGACCATTCATATTGACTATTGTTTTATTTTAGCTACAAACATAATAACTAGCTGATTTTTGCAAATTTATTATCTTTTCATTGTTTACCTTTCAATACTTATTTGTTACCTGAAAAAATGATATTGTGGTAACTTTTTTTGTATCCAATCCCATCAAAAATATATATTATCAACAAGACAGGTTAACAGCAGTGACTCTGGTTTGCAACAACTCGTCATGAGTTGTTGATACTTGAGAATCCTTACGGATAATGCAGTAACTTCTCCTTGCTTTCTGCATGGGTAATGGAAAAGATATCGTTTCCGATCCAGCCCTTGGTTGCCTTTTACGACTGGCATGAACTTGGGTGCCTTGGAAGTATTCTTTTTAAGTCCCCCTATCTACAGGGGACTTATTATATTATATTATTTTTATTATATTATATACATTATGGACCATTAAAAATATTGATTCATTTTTAATAAAAATATGACCTCTTTAGCCAGCGTCTATTGCACGTGAATGCAGCGAGATTAAACTAAGTGGGTGACCACAAAGTGGGGCGAGGTTCGCACACGCCTGATGCTGGGAATTCCCGACCCGACCTGAGTTAGGTCAATGTGGGTAACTGGTTTGTAAGTTTCTAGCGAATAGGGGATAAAACCCCCGTCTCGAATGACAAATAAAAATTAAACGTAAAACCAAATGAAGAGACCTCTTTCAGAAGAAGTTCAAATGAAAAATTATACTTTTGTTTCATTAACGGAATGAAGTTTTTGACCACGATTTCATCATTCATTATCGATGGCATAGCTAACGTACCAAACGTACCACGGTGTCAAATCTATAAGATACTATATTTTTCATCTTGCGAACCTTTCAATAGTTCCGCCATTGATAATGCTTCAAAAATGAAACTAGGTCGATGGATTTGTAACATCATAAAATAGTATACCTACCTTCTCAATTGTCTCAAAAAATAGTTACTTTGGTGCCGACTTGAGAAAAAATTCAAGTGGCTCATATTTCACCTAAAAATATGGTTACAAAGGAAGTGATATCATATGAGTGCTAAGTTCATGTCATCCCAAATCTATTTGCCTACAAAGACGAGACATCACTTGAGTGCCAAGTTCAGGTCACCTGAAAAATATTTGCCCCAAAGTTGATTCGAAAGCTACAAACAAAAACTACAGTGTAATACTCGTATACCTAGTGTAATATTTATAGCGTAGTCTTACAGTGAATAGTTAGTAGAAAAACACGCATTAATATTCAGATAAAATGTGCGCCAAGAGCCCAGGAAATAAAAGTTTTTGTTTGTAGCTTTCGACTACTTTGGGGCAAATATTTTTCAGGTGACTTGAACTTGGCACTCATATGATATCACCTTCTTTGTAGGCCAATAGTTTCGGGGTAACATGAACTTGGCACTCATATGATATCACTTCCTTTGTGACCATATTTTTAGGAGAGATACGAGCCACTTGAATTTTTGGCTTTTTGGTAGAAACATTTTCTTATCGTCTTTTTGCACACAAAGTGTTTTTTTTTTGGGGGGGGGGGTGATAAAAAAAACACAATAAGTTTTCCAATACAAGGCCACGCTCCAAGGGTGCCATTTTTCGTGATTTTTTTTCAAAACACAATTGCCACCAATTAATGTTACATTACAATTTGACAATTAATCGTATAAGTAAGGCCATACTACTCATACTTTTGACCCAAAGAACATGTGGTTTCCAGGAACTTTTTCGGCGTTAAATATTATACTTACTTTTGCTTGACAGAATTTTTTCTCTCTCTTTCTGCAGCGTTCTGTTGGTTTTCTTCGTGTCATCTAGTTCTTTATTAAGTTTTGTCATCAATTTCTCTTTGGTCAGAAGTTCACTTTGAAGTCCCCGTATTGTAGCCAAGAGATGAGAATTTTCTTTTGGTTTCCTTATGTTTTTCTTGAGCTCTTCAATTTCTTTGTTGTGAGTGGTTTTTAATTTTTTACATTTTTCATTTTCCAGTTTAAATTTTTCATTTTCCACTTTTAATTGATTTTCTAATTTTTCGATATTTGCTTCGTATTTTTTAGACAATATAGCGGTTTTTTCTTTAAGATTATCAATAAGGTCATCTTTCTCGTTTACTTGCAATTCTAATTGTTTGATTTTTTCAGTCTCTGGAAAGAATTCTAGGCCTGTTATAGTAAGACAACCAGTTGTATTTCTTTTCTTGACAATTATTTCCAATTCTTTTACCTAAAACGATTTCAAGCAAAATATTAAGTAACCTTAATAATGAACATACATTGAAAAACTTTCTGTCTATATGCAATTATGCATATCAATGGATTATTTTTTGATCACCAGTTTTAATAAATAAAATTACTTTCCGGTCTCATCACATCTTCACTCTTTAAGGACACTTTCAAAATGCGGCTTTTTGTTCGTTCCAACGAATATCTTCGTCTAATATAGCAATTAAATACCGCATTTTCAAATAACAGAAACTAGACGGTTTTTATTCAACTGGATAGTGAGGATGTGTTGAGATCAGAATATATTTCTGCGTGTTTCCATCATCGGTATAGAAAGTTAAGATGTGTTGAGATCAGAATATATTTCTGCGTGTTTCCATCATCGGTATAGAAAGTTAAGATGTGTTGAGATCAGAATATATTTATGCGTGATTCCATCATCGGTATAGAAAGTAAAGCTGTGTGGAGATCAGAATATATTTCTGCGTGTTTCCATCATCGGTATAGAAAGTTAAGATGTGTTGAGATCAGAATATATTTCTGCGTGTTTCAATCATCCGGTTACCTGAATCTGAACATTTCAAGTTTTTATCCCTTGAAGATACTGAGAGATCAAGATTATAAGTTCACTAATTAGATTAGACACGAATAAGAATTCATCCTAATTAATTCATGTTTAAAAACCGATGGGATAATCTAATATAGTAATAAGCAAAGGATATATCCAATGGTACACCAATCTTAGGATCTACTAAATCTAGTAATCTGAAATTTGGTGGGTAGTGGAACTCTTAGGAGGAAGAATGTAGATACCTACTTTATGATTGAACTCGTAACAGTCATTTCCGTTATATTTTAAATGGTAAAACACTAGTTGCAAATAAATTATTCTCAAAATCCTCATGTCTTCCCGTATGATTGATTACTTACTTGTCTTTTTAAATCATAATTGTCTTTGGCTAACATTTCCTTCTCTGCGGAAATAGTTTTGAGCAAATTTTTTTCGTCACACAATTGTGATTTTAAATCCCTGAAAACTTTGGTGTCCTCTACATTTCTACTGGAATCACTGCAACGTTTCAACTCTTCAGCAAGTTTATTAATCTGAAAAGTGATAAGTATTAATATTTAGACAAAGGCTGTCCTAATTTTGGTATCATTTGGGCGTTTGCTGCCATATAATCAAAGAAGAGTTCAATTAAACTAGCACATTTGTTTACTCTTTTTAGGGTGATAATAGAAAATTGGTTTGCTTACTCAGTGTGAACTATACAAGGATTCGTCCTTTTCATGTAAATCTTTTTAAATGGCACTTTCAATTTGAATATTGGCACCATATCTTCGGATAGACGACCCCGAACTCGAGTGTGTCCAAAGGATCAAAAACACATAATATACAAATTGCTTGTATTCTTTTATCGATATAATTTAGATAAATTATGTAGGATGTTTGTAGTCATTGTGAAATATAGATTTCAAAAATTATTTTAGTATCAAACTCCAAATAAAATACGAGTCACGAGTGCTTTCATCTGTTACGACATCACCGTTCACCAGATTATGTCGTAACAGACGAAAGCGCTCGTGACTCGTATTTTATTTGTAGTTTGATACAAAAATAATTTTTGAAATCTATACTTTTATCGATACTTTCAATACGATATTTTTTATCCGACTCCTTTTTTATATTAAGTTGGTGTTATCGTGGCAAGAAGCTCGGATTGGAAAACAGTAGGGCGTGGGTTCACACCCAGTCAACCCATTAAATTTCATCCTTATGAAGTTTAGATATTTACCACATAATAATAGCACCTAAAAAACTACCGCTGTAAAGGGGCTCTAGCCTTATTCGGGCAGTATAAATAAGATATATTATTATTATTATTATCTGTTTTTTTTTTTTACATTTCTAACGATACATTGTTAATACTTCCCCTTGTAACGGTAAACAATTTCTGTTAAATCGATACATGTCTCATATCAATACACATCCCTTTTGCCAAGAAATGTAACCAAAGTGTTTAATTTCTCACCTCCGCATCTTTGCTCTGAATGATGCCATTTTGTTTCTGTATTACCGACTGGAGCTCATAACCTTCCTTGGACTCCACTCCCGCAATGTTGTTTCCTTCATTTATCCTTCTATTCAGTTCACATATTTCATCCATCAACTGAAGATTCTGATTTTCTAATTTCTCAATAACATATTTTTTATCTTCATCTACATCCTGCTCTTTGTACAACTGAACTGTATGTTCTAGACACTTGATTTTCACTCTAGCATCTTTCAATTGTTTCTTCAAAGTTCCGTTTTCATTTTGGTCGATTTGTAAGACTAATTTGGATCTTTCCTCTTCCCATTTCAATTCAGCTTCTCGAAATTCATTCTACAAAAAATAATTCAAAATTGTTTTGTCAAAACAGAAAAGTAGAAAATGTGAAAAAAGGGGAAAAAATCTTCTGTCAAATATCGACCTTTGAAGTTAGGTCAGAAATATGATCTATTTTCAGACACAGTAGTACAAGTGAGATACTCTTTTAACAGTTCTGTGCACTGTAGAGCTCACTAAATTAATTGCCCACCACTTGACCCCAGTGTTTCGAATGGACACAAAAACTAATTTTAAGAATATTAGCTTACGTATAGCACAGTTTGAAAGAGATTCGTAAACAAGGGGCAGTTGGTACGAATTCAAGTGAATACATAAAACTGAGTGACATGAGAGAGTGCATTGTGACAAAGCATTAATTTTGCGCCAAATAAATTCCTTAATTCTATCAATATAATAAATGTCCATACAAAATTTCATCAAAATCGGATAAGGTGTTCAAGAGTTATCGAGGAATAAACAAGCGTTTAAAGAAAAATCGTGGAATAAACCTTCACTTAGTTCGGTCAAACACATAATTTAATATGCGCCGGCGTCTATGACAGGTTTAATACACGATTTCTTGTTAGATTACTAGCAAAGGGACTCTTCAGTCCTATTCGGGCAGTATAAATAAGGACTATTATTATTATATTATGATGCTGGTTAGCCCCGGCCCAACCCAGTCTGGGTGAGGTCAACGTGGATCACTGCTTTGTAAGGGTAAAAACAAGTCTCGAATGACCTTGACGATGTTAAAGAGATATTTACCAAAAAAATATGCATGCTGGGCTTTACGAAGAATATGCAAATAATGTTGTTACAACGAAAAAAAGAAAGTTTTATGATGTCCAATACAAAGTCTTTCAATATTCTAAACCTAAGGCTGGGATCTCACTGATCGCAACGTTGTATACTACCATGTTCCTTCAGAATCAAATGTAGTGCTCAGTGGGATCCTCGCCTAATCAAAACATGTTTTGAATTTCATGACATATAGAAGATTAAACCAAAGAACACAAGAATTGCAAAAACATAGTTATTGTTTCTCATTACAAAGAAGTTAAGTGTAGAGTAGTCTTCATACTTTCTATCTGTCAGCTCTTTGTTTTTCTGCGCACGAGTGGCGTTATGAGGAATACTTTCTAGTATACAATGCGCGTATATTCACAATGGTACCAACAAAAATGATCGGACGTATTCAAGCTGAGTTCATTCACAAACAAAAAGAAACGGGTTCTAGTTAAAATATTCCCACTGTGAAAGTGAAAAACAAACAACGCTGCGGCTGAAAGAGAATCTGTTTTGGCAGGGGCAATATCTTTTCATTTGGCTGTTTCGGGGCCCACTCGGTCTCGTGAGGACAATGAGTAGCTATGGAGATAAATTAATATAGCGACCCGGTGTCAGTATTTGTAGATTGTAGGTAATGTTGAAAATTTCAAAGTAATTGAATAATAATAGATATTGGGGAAATTCTACAATGCTGCATTGAGCACAAAAGTTGTGACATAATAACAAAAAGAAATAGAAAAATTGTATTGATAAGGGACGCACAATTGGATGGTCCTGTAAAATAAAATAAATTTATTAGTACCTAGGTACCATAATAATTATCAGTAAAAAAATAGAACACGGTTAGTTTATGTACTCAAAAATAGTTAAGTATAAAATTTATTAGAATATTTCCTGATATAAATATCTGTAGAAAAAGGATATGGTTAGTTCAAGTACAGCTCTAGACTGAAGGGAGCAATTTTTATCAGGCGATATTTTTTGAAAATGACGCACTTATCTTGGTTTTTAGTGCTATTTGCGTTTGCATTGTGTCTTAATTATCATTCATGTAAAAAATCAAAACAATCAAAATATGGCAATCCATCAAACGTGGGCGACGATACCAGCGATGATAATACAACAAAAATCACTCCAACGAGTGGTCCACTCAGATATGTTGGTGCCCAAACACTTCGAGTGTATGTGAAAAAGTCAGAAGAAAGAAATCTTGTGAATGATTTAATCAAGAAAAAAAGTAAGTTTAAGTTCATCATAATCATATTATACCTTAACACAAGAAAGAAATCTTGTGAATGATTTAATCAAGAAAAAAAGTAAGTTTAAGTTCATCATAATCATATTATACCTTAACACAAAAGTTTAACGGTCGAAGTTACTATCGCCGTTGATGTCAATGATCTTGAATCCCAAATTTGAATAAATGTTATTTAAAAGAATTTTTTACGTGTTAATTTTGGCTGACTAATGAATCAATATAAACGCCCTACTCTATAAGCGTTGTTTTAGGTATAAATTTAAATTAATACTAAAGTTTGGGGGATTCTTGACAAAATATTAAGAACCACAATTTGATTAAAAATTGCCAACTTTGAAACTCCGGCAATCAGGTTTTCAAACTTTTTAGTTACGGATTTTGATTGATCTTAAATTTCATAAAGAACGTGCAAGCTTTCATTTAAATTTCAAATGTTGGCTTTTGTTTCACCCTGTTTACAAAGGCCCCTCAATCAGGTTTTCAAACTTTTTAGTTACGGATTTTGATTGATCTTAAATTTCATAAAGAACGTGTAAGCCTTCATTTAAATTTCAAATGTTGACATTTGTTTCACCCTGTTTACAAAGGCCCCTCTCCTTGATGAAAAACTTGACGTGCTTCAAAAGACGATGCCTCAACACTTTCAAAGGTTAAGTTTAGGACAGACTTTATGATTATACAAGGAAGACAGCAGACACGATACAAGTTATGGTTGAAAATTTAGAATTTTTTTTTAAGTTTAAATTTTCATTGGGTCTAATTTTCTGACCGTCTTCATTTTTCTTTTTATGTTTCAAGAATTGGACGAATGGTTAAACACTGTTACACACGTCGATATTTTGGTGGAAAAAGTTGAGTTGACGGCCGTAAAACAATATCTCAAAAAGGCCAACTTGACCTACGAAATCGTATTGGAGGATGTTCAGAAAGCCATGGATGAGCAAAATCCAAAATTATCAGAAGAAGAATTAACATTGAGAACGGCTAGAAAAGGTAATCATATATTAAAATGATTCATCCATTTATTTTGTTCCAAGCTATTATTACTGTTCAGAAATCTTTATACTTATATTTAGATATTTTCATTCGTATAATACGTATTATGACTTGTATACCTATTTTTTTTAAGTTAGGTCCCCGAACCGCTTTCGCATTACTTCAGGTACAACATATATAGACGTACACTGTAACCGTTGATTAATCAGCAATCAATAGCCTACTAAGAAGGGCCGTTCAACCAATGAGAAACATCTTCTGTTTTGTGTTCCTCAAATAACACATTCAAATCTATATACAGGGTGTCCCAGTTAACGAGAACAATAATTAATGGGCTGATTCTAGATGCCAATACCTACCATAAATGCTCCCTTCAACTTTTTAATGAAAGCTTTGTTTTTGAGTTATTCGCATTTTTCATCTTTTTTTACACGTGTACGCCTGACGTCACAAATATGTCCATAACTTCCTTGGACATACTTTTTTTTTAAATTTGAAGATATTTTTGGAACGCATGGAAAATTTCTGTTCAGATGACAAGGGCGTAGCCAGCATCTGGCCTAGGGGGGGCAGCTGAGATTTTCATGTCGGGAGGGGGGGTCGATAAAGTAAATCGGTACTTATTTAACAATAAACCCCCAGGGGTAACTGATGATTCAGTTATTGGGGAGGGGCGACCCCAGGGCCTGTGATAAATATCGATAAAGGAAAGTGCCAAACCGGCGAAATTCAACTAGCAGGAGGAGTTTTA
>CM022874.1:14799613-14847487 GCA_012654025.1 Pachypsylla venusta | reverse complement strand
AAAAAATTTTTTTGGGGGGGGGGGTACCCCCCAAAAAAATGTATTATTTTTTGCCAGAAAAATAATAAACCCAGGTGTCACATTGGCAGAGTTTTTTTCATCATAATCATATTATACCTTAACACACGAATGAAATCTTTTGAATAATTTAATCAAGAAAAAAAGCAAGTTTAAGTTTATCATAATCATATTATACCTTAACACAAAAGTTTAACGGTCGAATTTAATATCGCGGTTGATGTTTAGCAAAACTTAGCACGTAAAAGAATTTTTTACGTGCTAATTTTTGGTGACGAATGAATCATTTTTTATTGTTTATGAATACTGCTTACTGAATCCTATGTTGATGAAAATTTGTAGCCCCGACTGGGAACCTATATCCGCCCCTTTCGACTCTATAGGGGTTGTTTTAGGTATAAATTTAAAATAATACTAAAGTTTTGGGAGGTTCTTGACAAAATATTACAAATCACAATTTGGTTAAAAATTGCCAACAACAAAGACTCGATTCAAGTTCTGGTTGAAAATTTAGAATTTTTTAGTTTTAATTTTCATTGGGTCGAATTTTCTGACTGTCTTCATTTTTATTTTTACGTTTCAAGAATTGGACGAATGGTTAAACACTGTTACACACGTCGATATTTTGGTGGAAAAAGTTGGGTTGACGGCCGTAAAACAATATCTCAAAAAGGCCAAATTGACTTACGAAATCTTATTGGAGGATGTTCAGAAAGCCATGGATAAGCAAAATCCAAAATTATCAGAAGAAGAATTAGCAGTGATAACGGCAGGAAAAGGTAATCACATATTAAAATGACTGATTCATTTATTATATTTCATGCTATTTTTACTATTCAGACCATCCCTACCACGACCATAACGGAAATCTTTATACTTATATTTAGATATTTTCATACGTACAATACGTATTATAACTTGTATACATGATTTTTTTGTTATGTCCTGGAACCGCTTTCGCATTACTTCAGGGATTTGTATACCTAGCAACAAAAAAACGTACAACATATAGACGTACACTGTAACTGTTGCAATGAACAGCATGTTTTGTGTTCCTCAAATAACAAATTCAAATGACCTTTATTAGCACCAATCGTTGTGATATTGTTTCTTACAAATGATACTTAATGACATTTTAATTTTGAAAGGAAAAATATTACAAATATAATAAAGATGGATGTTTGGTGGAATAGGACCCGGTAAGTAACACATTAATAACACGTATAGGTATGTAATTTTTGAGTATACATTCGTGATTTTTTGTTGTTGTTTTTTAAAAAAATCATTAATGTGGAATGACAAACAGGATATTAAAAAAATAGCTATATTCCTAAAGAAAATTTACTAGACTATTACATTTCAGGACACAATATGACGTTCGAAATGTATCATAGATTTGAAGATATTCTCGGATATTTGGACTACCTCGCCCAAACATATCCTCAAGTAGTAACTTTGACTGACATTGGTAAATCAGTGGAAGGTCGACCCATGCTAGTAGCCAAAGTGTCTTCAGGAGAATCAACTGATAAATCGTTTTGGATTGATGGAGGTTTGTATTATCAACTATAAATTATGATCCCCAACGTCAGTTTCGATTGTAAAAAGAAACGAGCGATGCCTAAAGGGGAAAGTTTAATGTTACTCATTCTTATGCCGTAAAAGGTGATAGAAATTTCATTTAAATCTAATGTTCAGTAACTGGGTTGGTTGAGGCGGTAGATTCGTAATCAGGAGGCTGCTCATTGAAAGCCAAGCATGAACATGAGATTTAACAATACCAGAGAGAACTACACCGTGACAAGCATATTTGTTTAATACAAATCCAAACATGAACATAAGATTTAACAATAACATGGAGAACTACACTGTGACAAGCATATTTGTTTAATGCAAATCCAAACATGAACATGAGATTTAACAATAACAGGGAGAACTACACTGTGACAAGCATATTTGCTTAATGCAAATCCAAATATGAACATGAGATTTAACAATAACAGGGAGAACTACACTGTGACAAGCATATTTGCTTAATGCAAATCCAAACATGAACATGAGATTTAACAATAACAGGGAGAAATACACTGGGACAAGCATATTTGTTTAATACAAATGCAAACATGAACATGAGATTTAACAATAACAGGGAGAACTACACTGTGACAAGCATATTTGCTTAATACGAATCCAAACATGAACATGAGATTTAACAATAACAGGGAGAACTACACTGTGACAAGCATATTTGCTCAATACAATTCCAAACATGAACATGAAATTTAACAATAACAGGGAGAACTACACTGTAACAAGCATATTTGCTTAATACAAATCCAAACATGAACATGAGATTTAACACTAACAGGGAGAAATACACTGTGACAAGCATATTTGCTCAATACAAATACAAACATGAACATGAGATTTAACAATAACAGGGAGAACTACACTGTGACAAGCATATTTGCTTAAGACGAATCCAAACATGAACATGAGATTTAATAATAACAGGGAGAACTACACTGTGACAAGCATATTTGCTCAATACAAATACAAACATGAACATGAGATTTAACAATAACAGTTAGAACTACACTGTGACAAGCATATTTGCTCAATACAAATCCAAACATGAACATGAGAGTTAACAATAACAGGGAGAACTACATTGTGACAAGCATATTTGCTTAATACAAATCCAAACATGAACATGAGATTTAACACTAACAGTGAGAACTACACTGTGACAAGCATATTTGCTCAATACAAATCCAAACATGAACATGAGATTTAACAATAACAGGGAGAACTACACTGTGACAAGCATATTTGCTTAATACAAATCCAAACATGAACATGAGATTTAACAATAACAGGGAGAACTACACTGTGACAAGCATATTTGCTTAATACAAATCCAAACATGAACATGAGATTTAACAATAACAGGGAGAACTACACTGTGACAAGCATATTTGCTTAATACAAATCCAAACATGAACATGAGATTTAACAATAACAGGGAGAACTACACTGTGACAAGCATATTTGCTTAATACAAATCCAAACATGAACATGAGATTTAACAATAACAGGGAGAACTACACTGTGACAAGCATATTTGCTTAATACAAATCCAAACATGAACATGAGATTTAACAATAACAGGGAGAACTACACTGTGACAAGCATATTTGCTTAATACAAATCCAAACATGAACATGAGATTTAACAATAACAGGGAGAACTACACTGTGACAAGCATATTTGCTTAATACAAATCCAAACATGAACATGAGATTTAACAATAACAGGGAGAACTACACTGTGACAAGCATATTTGCTTAATACAAATCCAAACATGAACATGAGATTTAACAATAACAGTTAGAACTACACTGTGACAAGCATATTTGCTTAATACAAATCCAAACATGAACATGAGATTTAACAATAATAGGGAGAACTACACTGTGACAAGCATATTTGCTTAGAACAACTAATTTCTTTTTTCTTTTTAAATTTAAAGGAATCATCGGTTCGAGTTTTGTTTATTTTTATATTTGACTACCACCTGAAACGACAATGCCACTATGAAACTGAATTCCAATCCAGCTAAGTATTCAAAGCATCATTTTCAAATGAATGTCAGTAATAGTTAACAACAACAACAAAAATTTCAGGTATTCACGCCAGAGAATGGGTCTCTCTTTCTACCGCTGTGTACATCCTTAGGGAACTTGTAGAAAATCGTTCTGCTCAAGAGGACTATTTGAAGGAGATCGACTTCTATATTCTACCAGTAATAAACCCAGATGGGTATGAGTTTTCACATTCACATCCAGACAATAGATTGTGGCGAAAAAATCGTAGGACATCACCCAAAGGAGAAGAATGTTTTGGAATTGATTTGAATAGAAATTGGGGGTTCCATTGGGGTGAATCGGGTACCAGTAACGATCCATGCGACGACATCTATGCAGGATCCGGACCGTTTTCAGAACCGGAAACACTGGCAATGTCAAAGTTTATTTTGGAAAATAATTCCAACATGAAGGTGAGAATCATTTACCAGATCGGATTTATTAAGTTTGTTGCACATCGTTAAACAGATGTCCATTAAATAGACATGACAGGATATTTTCACGATAGCATCATCATGGCCCCTTTCACTTTTTAAAGCATAGTGAATTTAATACTATCAAACCTAGGCTGCTTATATAGATATGGCACTTTGAATACACCAGTTCGCGTTAGATCACTGAAGTTAAGCAACGTCCCGTGAGGTTTTACATAGTAGGCGAGTACGTGATGCTGGCCATTCCCGACCCAACCTAGTTTGAGTGAGGTCCATGTTGCTAGCTTGTGGTTGTGGCCCCGTATCGTATCAATTGATATTTAAGAGACGTTAAAGTATACAACTTTTGGTCGTGAGATATTATGCGGAAGGTTGACAATAATCGGAAAAGGAACATCTGCCAGTCTAAACCGAGGGCTTTAACCCGTAACAGCCAAGAGAAATTTTCCAAAAGGGCCAAAAAAATAGCTCAGAACATAATAATATACTCTACTTTGGCTAGTTTGAAACTAGCCTGTTTGAAGGTAGCGGCACATGTTTGCTAACTTATCCACTGTCCCAAGAGTATAACATATACTCTTGGGACAGTGTCAGTAGATGCGGACGGACGTCCTAAAACCAAAACATAAACGACAGACACGGTAACCAGAGACGTTACTGAGGCAGACATGGTCGAAATTTAAAAAAAAATTCAATAATATTATAAGTCAATAAGGAAAAAACAAGAGTATACCTGATGAGCCATATTTTGGCTCTTTTAGAAATTTCCCGTGGCTATCACTCCGCTCATACCCGAGGTCCTGGGACTTTTTGTATGTTACCTCCTAAGCACTCCAAACAATTTCCTCAAGTAATTTTTCAGATAATTTTACAAACCACAAACCATTCATTATTTAGGCTTATAATAATTATTAAAAAAAGTAAGAATGTCCTATGTCGCATGAAAGTTGAATAATAATCGTTAATAACATGTTCGGATCCAGTCGCCCCATCGCCATACAACACAGCACTTCTTTTCTCTTTGTTTTTGCTTTTTTTCATTAGAGTAACATGTTGGTCCATTTTATCTTACAGGCCTATGTCTCGTTTCACAGCTTTGGTCAATATGTTTTTTATCCATGGGCTTATAGCAATGACATTGTTCCACCCGACTCCAAGGACTTAAAAAGAGTGGGAAAAGCGGCTGCGAATGCTATTCTAAAGGCAGAAGGTGTAAATTATACAGTGGGAACTCCAGGAGATTTGCTCTATAAGGCTTCAGGTTTGTAAAATTTATGCGTATATCATCACTGAATTGCTTTAAGAGTTCTAGTTGTTCAGGTATTATTAATATTATCATTATTTTGATTGATAATACAAATATCTTTTTTTTTTTTTTTTTTTTTTTTTTTTGGCTTTACGTTTCTGGTCATTCGATACGGGGAGGTTACACTCCATTTGCTGAAAAATGCAAACCAGCTACCCACATTGCTTAAATTCAGTGACGTATTGGGAACTGGTGTATTCAACGTGCGATAGACGTTGACCATACAAATTGCTGATTGTTCATAGAATTATCTGGACTCTATTGGCCCCATAGAGCCTAATAGCGGTTCATTATTTGAGAGAGTTCCACCGTCCACAGATCTACTAGTTATTCAACTGAGAGCAGGCAAAAATAATTTACCCTACTGAGAATTGAACCAGTCACCCCCATATTAAACAGAAATGATGTTTTACCAACTCTGAGTACGGAAGCAGCTAACTTAAAGTATAGTTTAGACTTCAAAACATATTTTTAAGATTTACTAAAACGCATAACTATTGCACGAAGGACATTAAAAAGGAATAACTGAGTACTACCGATTTATTAAGGTCTGATTACACACGCTCTGCTCTGAGATATTATTTCAAAAATTTGTTACAGGGGGTTCTTATGACTGGGCAAAAGGTGTGGCAAAAATCAAGTACAGCTATACAATAGAACTCCGCGATCAAGGACATTACGGCTTCGAGTTACCGGCATCGCAAATAATTCCAGTGGGAAAAGATGCAATGGCGGCTGTGAAAGCTATTGCAAAGGATGTGTGGTCGCGTAAGAATTAAATAAAGTGAAAAACAAGTTTTGATTTATTGGAACAGACTCCAAACCATAAAATCAATCGGATACCAAAAATATACAGTACGAGTATTCAGGATGTTAGTAATCACTCAAAACATACAAATAAGAGACAGTACGAGTATTCAGGATGTTCGCTGTCACTCAAAACATACAAATAAGATACAGTACGAGTATTCAGGATGTTCGTAGTCACTCAAAACATGCAAATAAGATACAGTACGTGTATTCAGGATGTTCGTAGTCACTCAAAACATGCAAATAAGATAGAGTACGAGTATTCAGGATGTTCGTAGTCACTCAAAACATACAACTAAGATACAGTACGTGTATTCAGGTTGTTCTTAGTCACTCAAAACATACAAATAAGATACAGTACAAGTATTCAGGATGTTCGCAGTCACTCAAAACATACAAATAAGATACAGTACGAGTATTCAGGATGTTCGTAGTCACTCAAAACATACAAATAAGACATAGTACAGTACGAGTATTCAGGACGAACATCCAGTTATTCAAAACACGTTACGCTGGGGCCATATCGCAATGATTAAAATTATGTTTGTAAACGATCTATGTACATTCGGATTCGGCACAAGGCCCGAATTGAGCAATAGATTTCCCGAATGGTGCAAGAGTTTTTGGGAATGTTGCATGAGTTTTTAGGGATAAGCGACTTCATGATAAGAACAAGTTTGTTTATTTTATCAATATCAGATTTAAGATGAACGTCCCAAACTAGAGAGGTTAGGAAATGATTTTGCCTCGATGATGAAGTTGTTTTTTGGTAAAAACTCCATTGCATCACTTGGCTTGCATATAATGGAGCGCACTTATCTTTAATTGAATTTATCACTACTATAGTGCAGCACGAAGTTTTATCTTTAAAAACTATTGCATTATGCGGGCAAAAACTATTGCATCATGCGGGCAAACTCTTGCTCGATTCGGGCTTTGTGTCGGATCCTGTACATTCTGCATTCGAGTAAGTGTGTTTGTATGCCTGCGCAGGTGTTTGTGCGTGTAGGTACCAATGCAATTAAATTAAATGTTGTTGTTTTTTAATTAATTTTATTATTTTTATTTTATATTTTTTATATAAAATTAATTTTATATAAAAATATAAAAAATTAATTTTATATTTTTTATATTTATTTTGTACAATGCATGTAGTGTACAATAAAAAAGTTTTGTTATTATTATATTATATTGTGTTGGCGTTTTTTTCGTGCATAAAAAGCGAACAATACGAGCTAGAGATTTAAATTGAAATGCCTATTCATATTTTGTTTGTGAAAAGAATTTTAAATATTTAATTTTCGTCGGATCGACTTTTTTACATTAGGTCCAATTTGAAGAGGTCAATCCGACAAAAATAAAATATTTAAAATTCTTTCCCCAAACAAAAAACTTAAAGTGAAAAAGGCATTCTTTTATTATAATTATTATACCTATTCATATCAAATTTATGTATGAAATTCACCTTTAGCAGTTTTTCCGCTTTTTAGCGTTTTTCAAGAATCGTGCCAAAAAGATTTAGTACGTTTGTTAAACAGACACACATACACACGGACCAATGGCTAAAGCTCAACATTTGGACTCTGGGGACGTCAAAACTTGTTTTGGCATTGAAAAATCACCCAATTACAATCATTTCTTCTGTTATAGATAAAGAAAGGCAATTTTCACACCAGATTTATATATATAGAGAAGGAAAGTAAAAATATTGATACCAAGTTAAACAGCAGTGAACAACAATGCTGTATGATGTGTCACACCACGCTTTAGTCCAGTAGTCAGGGATTTTTTGCTTGCAAAAATTGGGGAAATCTAAATTTTTATATATGTTTGTAGGTATGGACCTCCTCTTTAAAAAGCTAAGTTTTCGACCTCCCAACCCTTGTGCGTTCTCCGCCATCTTGAAAAAGCCGCTCAAAAAGCCGCTTTTTTTAGGGTTTCCTCAATTACTCGCTTCCTGTGCATTTTAGGCGAATAGTGATGTTTTTATCCTTGAACTCTCATTCAAGGATAAAAACATCACTAGATATCACCTTTTCCTCCAAAAAAACGGCACAAAAGAAGCATACTGGGATGCATCTGAATACAATCCCTTGTACGCTGAGAAGCATACCTCGTGCTTCCTAGTCGGGGTAAAAAGAAGTGTTGTATTTACCCAAAGATAAAAATAACACTAGAATTTATTTTAATAAGGCTATGTTCACATGACTGCGCACTGCGCAGTACGACGAACCGCGCGGCACAAGATCTATCTAAATAGCGCATATTGTTTACATGACCGCGCGGTGCCGCGCGGTACTAGTTCTACAAACTTGTATCGATTTGTACATATGATACCGCGCGGTCATGTGAACCTAGCCTTAAAGACTCGCCAAACCAGTAAAGCATGAGCAGAGGGTTTGCTTTTTACTCATGTTTTCTCTAAGTGTAAAAGCGCGTCGTGTTCATTAGGCAAAAAAAAAAATATTTTTTCCCATCCATCCTTCTTTACCAGACCAGTAGGTTTAGCGCCGCTTTTGGGCGTAAATGTTACATCTAGTGTTGTTTTTATCCTTGAATATGAGTTCTTATTGAATTCTCACCAATAAGTTGTTCTATAATATTTATTGTGTGTTCATCACTGAATGTAAAAGCAAATAGGAGTTATAATACAGGCATATCATAAGAACGGACATAATTCGACCACCTCTCTAGCTCTTTTTGGTATACCACTTAAGGGATTTCTATGTTTAATATATAAATTCTAATTAAAATTGTAAGGTTATATTCAACTTTAGAAAGGATGTTTTGGGGATATATACGAAAAAAAAAAGGATAAGAACTCATTTTCATCAAAATCGCCCTTTACCGCCAAAGCGAAGCCGTCAGTAGCAGCGCTCCCAAACATCGCACAGAGAAAATTTGTGAATTCAAATTGTAGGAAATTTTATTTGCCATGTTTTCACGTTGTTTTTCTTCAGATAAACCATTCTCGAGTTACTTACAAAAAAACAGTATTTTGTAAATAACTCGGCGGCGCTTTTTGGCGTAGAATGACCGTCTAAAATTCCCCCCTCAGTTTAAGAGGTCGAAAATTCAGTTTTATAATCTCCCAACCATACCTAACAACCCCCATAAAAAAATCACAAATCGTCTTTAATCCTTTCTTTTATGGGCGATATGTTACATGTATTAAATAAGTAAAATCTCATTTCGACCAGCTCTTTGTCTTTTTTGAACCTTCCACTAAAACGTTTCTCATGATTGATATGTGAATTCGGTGTAAAATTAAAATATCTACAAATTTTATTTGGTGTTTATGCGGTATTGAGGCCTTGTTTAGGAAATAGAAAGGTAAAAATGAATATAAAAGTTCATTTTTGACAAAAACGGCATTTTACGCCAAAACGGCGCCGCTTGTAGGAGCACTCCTATACATCCCACAGGAAATATGTGTGAATTGAAATTGCAGGAAATTTAATTGTCGTTTAAATGAATCGCTACAACTATTCGCCTAAAATGCACAGGAAGCGAGTAATTGAGGAAACCCTGAAAAAAGCGGCTTTTTGAGCGGCTTTTTCAAGATGGCGGAGAACGCACAACGGTTGGGAGGTCGAAAACTTAGCTTTTTAAAGAGGAGGTCCATACCTACAAACATATATAAAAATTTAGATTTCCCCAATTTTTGCATTGAAACACCCTTTTTTGGTCTCTGACTACTGGGCTAACTTGTGGATTTGGATGGATTGACGTCTCCGAGGCAGAGTGCGCATCACACTCGGCTTGCATCAAGGAGGTTTCGGGTTCGATTTCTGGACGGGGCAAAATTTGATAAAGGTTTTTTCAAATTTTCTACTTGGTCTGGTTGTGATTGGGGGTAACTCAACCTTCTGAGGACAATTAAGTAGCTATCGTAATAGCGACAAGTGGTACCATTTTATATGGAAATTGTTAAAGTGTAGCTTAGGCTTAGTGATATTGGAATGATTGTTGAGAATACCTTGTATTGGGAGAGACCCAAAGACGTGGCTGCTTTCCTGGATCTAGATTTGATAGAAGAATACACCACAGAAATTTGATGACCTGTTGTCTGCTGCTACAACAACAACAGAATACCTTGTAATGCTATGATGCCCACTAAAATTGATACATAATAACACCAAAAAAAATACATTTACATTTTTTTAAATTTGGATGGATTAATCAATAATCATAACCACAGCATCACTGTTAATCTGAAAATAAATCTGACCCGTCAAAGAAATGTATTTAGAATTTAATGCAAAATAAGAATTCGCATGAAAAAATGAGAAATTAGAAATCAGAAGTTGTTAGCTGTTTTATGAATTTGCGACACACCCATTACATTGACCACAATAATGTTCCAAAATAAAATCAAACAAACAGGTAGACATTTTTAATTATTCGAAACAAGAGCGGAGATATCTGGTGTCCATAAATTCTGGGACACCTTGTATATAAGAAAAAGAATAAGATAAAAACGTGGTCCCTTAATGAAAATCATTAACCAAAAGCGCCGTTTAATAGCGTAATAAAATAGAACTGGTACTCCTGAGTACAACCTATTGATATAAATTTATGATAGGTGTTAAAAATAACGGTGGAAATAAATTCATTAGGGCCTGCTGTGGGTGATGCTCCCTCTGCTAAGTATCACATGAGTATCGCGAGTACGAGAAAAATGAATTTAAAATAAAATAAGGAATTTATTAGTGTTTTTATTTGACTTTATTTGTACTAATGTTTTGTCACAATGCATATTTCTGTTTAAACAAAATTTAATGTCTTCGCTTGGACTAGAACCAACATCCTCTTGGTTAAGAATCCGTTACTCTTACCAACTCAGCTACTGAATCTGTTACATAAAATGAACTCAAGAAAAGAGGCTCTTGAATGGATGATAACTAGAGATTATGATCCCGAAACTTCTTGACAATCCCGAAGTTTCGGGACTGGAACGATCCCGGGATTAGAAAGAATTGGGAACCTTCCAAAAATCAAGTAGAAGTAGGTATACCTATATAGTTACTATAATAAAAATAAAATCAAGTTTTTAACTTGAGAGATGTGTGTGGAGTACTTTTGTGGAACCGCCAAGAGTTTTCAAAATAACATCACATTTTTACACTTTGCATTTTTACAGTCTTTAGACACTAAAAAACAGATGAAGGATTTGAATCTTTTTTGTGCGATATAAAACCGTCCATTTTAAAGTCAAATTGAACACAAGTTGTTACGTTCAAAAGAGACGTTAGAATATATTAGATTATTAGGACATTAAAAATTAATTTTTTGAACTGAAGCAAGTGAAATACCGACTCCTTTGTTTTTACCAAAAGGGGTCATACAAACAACACATCGGTCCATTCGGTCTACTTAAAGAAGAAAAAGATTTTTAAAAGGTCTTGCATTTTTTTATTGCATGGCAGATGGCAGCACATCGAGTTTCATGTAACGTTCAAGTTTGATGTATTGGGACCTCATTTTCAAATTTAATAAAAAAATATGTTTTCTCTTTGTTTTCATTATATCACTGTCAAGTCCGAAAATCCCGGAATTGAATGGCGAATCCCGGGATCAAAATTTCAGCCATTTTTGGGCGGGATCCCAGGATCGTAATCTTTAATGGTAGTGGAAGTTAATACCTGAGGTTTTTTGTACCACCTAACCTTTAAAGTCTATACTCAAATAAATTAGGAAACAGCTACCTCAATTTGGTATTATGGGCCGTCATTTGGCACGGGTTGGACCCACATAGCCCAAAAACAAATCAGCTAAATATATGAAAACTGAATGTCCATAGTAAGTTTCATTAATATCGGATAAAAAGTTCGAGGGTTATTGAGACAGAAAAACGTACAATCAGACTTTTATAGAGAAATCGGGGTACTGAAAAAATTAGAACTCACTTCGTTCTGTCAAGAAGAAGAAGAAGAGTAAGTGAGGTGTTACCTGTACTTCAGAAGGAACGTTCCGAAGTCAATAGGATACCTGCTTTGAATTTTAAATTCAAGAAAGTGGTGTGCTTTAAATATTTATGCTAAAAAACATTTCTCAAAACCAGTTCATCAGAAATAAAATGAGGTTACCCTGATTATATGTATACAGGGTGTAAAAAACGTGATGCAAAAATATGAAAGCACAAGAATCTTCACCCAAATAAACTGGAAAATACTTTATCAAAATAAGTCCGAAAACTGTCCCATACTAAGTTGCCGGGGTGGAGTATTGATGGTTATGGTTTTTTCTTATGAGTATCAAGGCATGTTTTAACATAAACATAGTAACCATCAAAAAGTTATACACCGAAAAAATGTGTTCGTGCTACCACCTCCAAAAATGGTAGAATATTAATACCCATAGAAAACAATTATCACCTACTCACTTATACCACAATTTTAAATTTTAATGTTAATTATTTATAAATGTACTCAAAAAATACCCGTAGCTTAAACGTGGGGCATTTCCGACCATGTCGATAGAGTATTTTCTCTTTGTTTCGTCTGAGGATATTGTAGTCTCATTTATTTAAATTTTTATATGGTTTGGTTGGAGAAAGGGAATCGAATCCTTTGAAATTTGGTGTTGGTGATTGGAAGAGTAATGGAGTAAAGAGGATGGAGTGGAAGAGTAATAGTAGGAACTGGTTGTTGAAAAGGGTAGGTTTGTAGAATGTTGGAAGAAACCAACCGTAAGTATATTGTGAACATCTCCACCAAAACAAGTGCTACGGCCATGGGTCCATTCAAATGATAATTTCAACCAATTAGGGCTCAAACCGAACCAAAATTTTAGAAGATAGCAGTAGATTGATTTTGTTTTTAAAATAATACACATAAACTGGTTGAAATGAAATATTAATAAAAATATCCCACGAATGGACGCATGACAGCAGATTTTTTTTAACTTGAATTAACTTTAAACAATAAAAAAAGAGACATAGAAGGAAGGTGATAGAAAGAGAGAGAGAGAAAAGGAAATTATTAGGAAACAAATTTATTATAACATCCAGAATCTATAGTGAACTTTTGTAAAAAAAAAAAAAATGACACCCTGTATAATGGATATTTGAATCAATTTTATTACGCCCTGTATTGAAACTTCAGAAGAACTTCTTTATGATCACACTCTCAGTTGCTATGTCGATTCACAAGTGATAACAACGTCAAACAAACCCGGACCTCAAGTAGGACTTTTATCTAAAAAGAAATGACACACAAATCTTGGTTTTTAGTGTTATTTACGTTTGCATTGTGTATTAACCATCATTCATGTAAAAAATCAAAACATTTAAAATATGGCAATCCATCAGACGGAACGAAAGTTGTCGATGCGACAAATATGGACAAAGGTTCCAGCGATGATAGTAGAAAAATCATTCCGACGAGTGATCCAGTCAAATATGATGGTGCTCAAACAATTCGAGTGCATGTGACAAATTCAAAGAATAGAAAACGTGTGAATGATTTAATTGACAAAGGAGGTGAGTTAGATAGTTCATCCATCATATGCCTCAACGAATCAAAATTACTATCGTGGTTGAAGTCAGTTATTTTTAATTTCAAATTTGAATAAATGTTGTTTAAAAGCAACTTATGCGTTTTTGCTGACAGTAACCTAAAACGACTACATGCTACAAGCTTCAAATCTTCCTGGCATTATATTTCACCCTTGAAGTCACTCGTAGTGGTGTGAGCTTGCAATTACTTCCAAAGGACCGCCCCAATGAATGATTTTACAATTCATTGTAGGTCTTCAATCACGGTACCCGTTAAACAGAGTGTAACATGTATTCAATTTGAACATTCCCTAGCCCCACCTCTGATTCCTTATTTTGTCGTGATTTTTTATTTATTTCAGAAATGTTTTTAACATTCCATTTACCAAAATTTCAACTTTCTCTTAATCTCTTTTTTTTGTATGCACAATTATCTTTGTGAGCAGTTGGGCACTAATAACAATAGGCCTAAGATTCGAGCATGTGATTTGATTCAAGTTCTGGTTGAAATTATAACAGCGTCTATGACACGGTAAATACATCAATTCCCGTTAGATCACTGAAGTTAAGCAAAGTCCAGCGAGGTTTTACTGAGTGGATGTCCACGTAGGTTCGCGCCCTCGTCATGCGTGAACGATGTTAAGTAAAAAAGGAAAAAAGATTGGGTCGAATTTTCTAACTGATGATTTTTTTACGTTTTAAAGTTGCGGAGAAATGGGGAAGTAGTAACGGTACAAACGTCGATATTATGGTGATGAAGGATAAGTTGACAGCCGTAAAACAATATCTCGAAAAAGCTAAAGTGATCTATGAAATATTATTGGAAGATGTTCAAAGAGCTATCAATGAGGAAAATCCAGAATTATCAGAAGAAGAGTTGGCTGTTCTAACGGGCAGGAAAGGTAATAATTTAAAATTATTCATCCTTCAATTTATTTTTCCAGCGGCTATTTTTGCTATTAAAAAACCGTTTGCATGTTTACATTGAGACTGATACAATAAAATTATCCGGATAGATATCTTCACCATATAAATGTTTTATGTTATGAATTTACTTGTATAATTTGATTATTAATTTTTCATTGGAAAGATTTATTAAAATAATTGTGAACGTTAGTGAACTACACTTTGGACTCCCATATACATCCCGAAATGCACTTGTATGTGTGTATATGTGTATGTATGTATATGTGTATGTATGTATGTTACGCGATACAAGCCACAATTTTCATCCGATTTTGACGAAATTTGGTATACATGTTTAGGGTATGAGGACAATTTGCTGTATAGTTTTTGGGGGCCCAATATTGTGTTTTTATAAAATGATTTTTATCTTTTTATCGGTTTGTTGCAGAAACGTAAAATTTTGATATGTGATGGCTGGTGTTAGGTCTTTTCTATTTCGAACATTTTGGGGCCCTCTTCCCCCTTGGGAGGGGGCCCCAATATTTTATTTTTTGAAAATGATTTTTATCTTTTTAGCGGTTTGTTGCAGAAACGTAAAATTTTGATATGTGATGGCTGCTGTTAAGGGCTTTGAACATCGCGGGGGCCATCCCCCCCAAGGGGGGAGGGCCCGATTTTTTTTTTAATTTGATTAAGATATATTTCACTAGTTATCTTTGGAGGTATGAAACCTTTGATTTAAAATATTTTCCAAATACATATTTATAGCTTTCTAATTATCTCTTCAAATGGAACAGAGTGACGTCATTGCGATGAGATTGTTTGTGTTGTTGCGCCTCCAATATCATAGTCAACTAATGTCCGATGTTGAGTTTCTGACAGTCATCAATGGTCTGACAAGATAGTTCGAGGTTCTACTGAGAGCTCTCCGTGAACGTTTTTTTTTTTTATATACATTCACTAACTCTTCCTGCAGCTACTTTCTTTTAATTTTTCTCGTGGTTCATTCAATGTAGAAAAACAATGGTTAATTTTCCGTTATAGACATGTTTACCCTCTGAGCCATTATTGGAGCAAAAGGCTACTGATTGCAATGAGAAGATCGACCAATGAATATTCAACGGGTGAGGTTTGTGTGTTCTTTAAAATTGTGTTTTAAGTGTATTCTTCTCCACAGTAATTTTTTCATATTGTGTTTTAAGTGTTTGTATGGACCATGCACGTGTCCTTTTTTTATTCCTTCAAAACATTAACCTTGTTAGCTTTGGATCAAAAACATTATTTTATGTTTTTTCTGGTTATTTCTATCGGTGGAACTTATTTGTTGGTTTCTATGATCGTTTAGTGGGCATTTTTGAAAGTAAAAAAAATCGAGGAAATTAGAATTGGTAAATAAATGCTAACGCCATTTTTTAAAAAGATTAATATTTGACCCGAGGAGGATATCACTAAAACAGAGAGGTATGGAGGAGTTCCCTAAATCATTTTTTTTGTGGGGTTAAAGAAGTAGGAGGTACACGGGAAAAGTATGGAAAAGAAGCTTCTCCAACAGTATCTTAAAGTGAATGTGAAAAAATGTAAATAGTTTGCAACTTCATTTCCAACACAGATAGTTCCATGTACATATTGAAGTACCCTAATGCCTTAAAGTTGAAAATAAATAAAAAACATTCTTCAAGTAAAAATAATCTAAAAATTGAATAGAAAATAAATTAGAATAATAAATGCAAAAATATTCTGCAAAATGAAAGTTTATGTTCATGTTCTCCGTAACTATTTTGCTATTCACATTCCAATGTTAATTTCAACTGTCATTAAGTCCTCTCATGTCGGGATCAACGTCAAATATTCTCAGTTAAAAATTAACAGTCCCCGTTTAAACAAATCCAATTATAAGATATTACCTTTTGATGAGCGGATATGGGATGTTGAATTTGATCGGGGGCAATCCAAATCATGAAAAATATAAAGAAAGGTTGCATGGGGGTTCATATTAGTTTGAAAAACTGTCAATTTTAGGGCGGCTGTCCTTTGAAAGTGAGACGGTAAGTAACCCATAACTAACATGCTTATGTGATTTGAGCATGCGTTTGTGTCAATTTTTTTTTAAAAAATAATAATTAAAATAAAAAACAGCAGATATCAATAGAATGGTCACTTATTTAAGAAGATACATGACCATGACGAGCAAATCAGTAATAGATGAGTTTAAAAAAAATCATACGAACAAGAATTAGTGGACTGAGATATCCATGTTGTCGAACTAAGTAAGGAGGTCGAAAGTAACATTCAAAACGAAATACCTATTACTTCCAAAGTAAATTAACTGGTCTATTAAATTTCAGGACACAAAATGACCTTCCACAAGTATCATAGATTAGAAGACATTCACGGATATTTGGACTACCTCGCCCAAACATATCCTCAACTAGTAACTTTGACTGACATTGGTAAATCACTAGAAGGTCGACCCATTCGAGTAGCCAAAGTGTCTTCAGGAGAATCAACTAATAAATCGTTTTGGATTGATGGAGGTTGGTAATATTAGTATCTCCCTTTAACAAACATAGGGTGTAACAAATAATGCATTCCTTGAAATCACATGGTCTGTGACGGCTACAGCCGCATTAGAGCGGCAACCTAGAAGCTTTGCACACTGAATTTAATGTCTATCGACGGAGTTAGCTTTATTCGATGGAATAAATGGAAGGTAATTTTCAATTTTTGAAAAAGAATGGCTAAATTTCTTGCATCGGATTTTTTTTTTACATAGTAAAGCTATCAAGCGCAAAACTGCGCGAGTGTTTCCAATCTCTCTTATAAAATCATCAAAACATTCATTAATAGGTTATACTTGAGATTATGAGAAGTTACTTGAGGGTGTCATTCTCAGGGGCCGAGTTCTGTATTCTTTTACATTTAGGTACCATCAAACAGGACCATGCCACTATAGAACTGTAAATGAATTCCAATCGAAAACTTTCAGGAATTCACGCCAGAGAATGGATCACTCCTGCTACCACCGTGTACATCCTTAGCGAACTTGTGGAAAATCGTGATGCTCAAGAGGACTATTTGAAGAAAATTAACTTCTATATTCTACCAGTGATTAACCCAGATGGATATGAGCACACGCATCTTGTAGATAGACTATGGCGAAAAAATCGTAGGAAATCACCAAAAGGAGAAAAATGTTCTGGAATTGATTTGAATAGAAATTGGGGTTTCCATTGGGGAGGTCTAGGTTCCGGTAGAGAACAATGCCAACAGATATATGCAGGATCCGGACCGTTCTCAGAACCAGAAACACTGGCAGTGTCCAAGTTTGTTTTGGAAAATAAATCTAACATGCAGGTGAGAACCATTTTTTTAAAAGATTTACATCTCTTATGTAAAGATTGTTGCACATCTTTTAGTAGTTATAAGACATCTGTACGGTTGCTTAGTCACGGCCGCTTCTAAGTTTTAAAACATATTTCATTTAATATCAATCATAGACTGTGTCACATATCAGCAAAAAATTTCTTCAAGACTGGGAAATTAAAAAAAGAGGAAGACTGAGAAAGCTTTAGTTCATCATTCAGTTTAACAATTTGCAAAAAAAAAATTCAACTTTATAATCTTGAATATTATATTTTTTTTCTTAAAAAAAAAGATCTATTTTTTATGAGAAGTTACTTGAAAAAAAAAAAAAAAAAAGATCCTTCCTCCTATGAAAGTAGATCGATCATTATCAAAATCTTCTAATTCTAATCGGCTCTTATTGGCACCTTTTCCATTTTATACGCCATGCAACACAACAGTTCTTTTCTCTTTAATTGTCCTATAATACAACATTTTATCCAATTTGGTTTTACAGGCATTTGTCACTTTTCACAGCTATGGGCAATACATTCTGTATCCATGGGGTTACAATCGTAAAGTTCCTCCCGACTACCAGGACTTAGAAAGAGTGGGAAGAGCAGCTGCAAATGCTATGCTGAAGACAGGAGGTGGATCTTATACTGTGGGAAATTCAGCACAGTTACTCTATCCAGCTTCAGGTTTGTACTCTCCATTTTAGGGTAGGGCGATATTTCGACTTAGTGTCGTTATCATTTATTAGGCATTTTGTGGAAGGTTAGGTAAACAATTATTATTATCATCATCATCATCACTACCAACGTCATTACTGATGTTCAGCAGCAGTTTCGAACACATCACTAATGTTAAGCAACGTTGAACATAAAAACATTTGGTTCATCTAAATGTATTTTTGTTTGGTTCATCCAAATGTGGACAGCACCAGAATTATTTTAATAAATGGAATTGGAGAAAGGGTTTTTATTACTCGAATGGGAGAGAGCAGGAAAAAGTGTTTCGCCCCGACTGGAAATTGAGCACGTCACCCCTGGTTTAAAATTAATAATGTTATACCCCCCGTGAGTACAGGATCTATGTTTATAAGATACAATTAAAACTTGTTCCATGAAATACATGTGTATTTCATGGTCGTATTACACAAGCGCTGAAACATTATTTCAAAATTTTGTTACAGGAGCTGCTGATGACTGGGCAAAAGGTGTGGCAAAAATCAAGTACAGCTATACAATAGAACTCCGTGATAAAGGAAATTACGGTTTCCTATTACCAGCATCCCAAATACTGCCAGTGGGAAAAGAATCAATAGCGGCTGTGAAAGCTATTGCTAATGAAATCTACTCGAGTAAATAAAGTGAAAAATACTTTCATTTTTGTTTAATTAGAAAAGACTCCGAAACATATCATGTATAAGCAAAAAAATATGGAAAAATACGATATAAATAAGGGATAGCACGACTATTTATATTTAGCATGTTTATAATCATTATGAAATAAAAATTTCATAGAATATTTTTATATCGCCTACTAATATGATCAAGTCTACTTGATTATGTTGTAACAGACGAAAGCGCTCGTGACTCACCATTCTACTGATTATTTCACAATGTTTTTTTTTTCTCTCATTTCAGATGATTATTTCAATAATTATTATATTGGTTGCAGGTCTGTATTGAGGCTATAATTATCACTGCGACCTTTATTTAAATCTATTGTGACCAACTATTGTATGTATTATGATACACAATCCTTTTAAAGTTTGTAGCGATACTCAATTTTGTATTGAGTCTATTTCTCAATACAAAATTGTATTATTTTCTACATATGAAAATAAACTTGAATATAGACGAAATCCCTTTTGACGCTGGATTCAATTTGTATTTGATACAAAATTTAAAAAATGATAAGTTATATGTAAAGGATGATTAATTTTTGCCACTTGTTTTCGTAAAACTATGAATTCAATAATCACTGAAAAAGAATGAAATCAAGATTCTACCAAAAAATTTCACCAAAAAATAGATACCGAACATAGGGAACTCCCTATAAAGGGAAATAATCTGTAGGACATTACTGAAAAAGGTTAACTCTTTTTTTTAAAAAAAATAATAATAATAATACAGATGTTTTTTTCACAATTTTGATTTCCAGTTTATACTATTTGTTCTTTTTTTTTTCATATTACCACCGTTGTTAAAAAAAATGGTCAAATGAATGCCTCTTAAAATTTTTTGAGAATACGCATCGTCATCTATAAAAATGTTTGTTTGTACTTAATACGTTTCTATTCTTTAATGAGTATCTGTGTTCACAAAGTATAGAAACAAAAAAGGCAATAAAAGTCTATTTTAGCAGAAGTCAGTATGCAATGGCCAGCAGTTCATTGCAACGCATATTACATATTAATATGTATCGCAAAGTTCCCCGAATATGACTGGACGTTTCTGAAAAGTCAAATTATGCAAAATGAGAAATATGACATACAATATGATAAATGTTTTAAGAAAGAAGAAGAAAAAGAAAAAAGAAAAAAACTATTTCAACACTATGACGGGAAGACAAAGCTTCCCAAACACGCAAATGAATACATGCACACTTACCTTAAGTATTTTTATTTCTTGACAAAGTCTCTTGTTTTCTTTATCGTAACTTGACAGAAGTTGATCATCCAAAGGAGTGAGACCTTTGTTACCGCTTTGTTGTTGGGCTAACAATGTTTTCTTTACCTCTGTTTCCTATTAAAAGCAAAGAATATAAAATATTAATTTTTTGTGTCTTCCATGATTTAAATTAAATAAAATAATCATATTACTAGTCGACTGAAAATTTAGGAGTTATTAAGCGATTTCATAACAATTTATATTGTGTCAAATCCAACGCCTCATTATCTCAAATTGTACTACCCTACAAAGAATCAGCCTCCCAATGAATTGCCACATTAATATGCCTAAATGTAATAGCAATGTTTCCCGAAAAGCAGCCAAAAAAATACCAACACAAAACACCGCTAACAAAGTACTAGTAAATATTAAACGTATAGTCTACCTGAGCGATTTGCGTTTGTTTATTCAACATAACGATTTCCTCTTCGTGAGAAATTTTCAATATTTCAATTTGGTGAAGGTGAGATCTGATGGTATTACTAAGTTCCTCTGAAAGAAAAGATAAGTTCAAAAAAAATCATTTTACAAAAAATGTTTCTGATCCATTCTCGAACTTGGGCTTCATTTGAATAATTCAAGTAAACAGAACTTCTGACACATCCTGTATAAAAGAGCTCTCTGACCACGTGGCCCTCCTTAACTCCGCCCCTAATAATTTTTTTAAAAGTCAAATCCTCCCGAAATCAAGGTATCGTATCAAATATTAGGTGGTATAATTTCATTCAAATCGAAATTGCCGTTCAGAAAAGATTGCATAAAATCACGAAAAAAGTTGTAAGTTTTAGGACGTGTGCTTCTGTAGAAAAGCGTTTTTTATAGATGGTTTCAAAGAACGCACTCCTTTCTGTTACCTCCTGTAGAAAATATTTCTCGGCGTACTGGTGGGTAAATCCGCGACGGGTGTGAGAATAAATTTAACTACCCTTCAATTGGCGAACTTTATTTTTGAGTATGTCTATTTCTTCCAAATCATTCGGTCTTTTTAGAGGTGTCACCAAATCAGATATCTTGAGTGCATCCCCAATATTGAATTCTCTGTTTCTCTCACTCTTCGGGTGGTTATGATTTATGTTGGAGATTAAATTAGTTCTCAAGCTATATATACTATTCATGTCTCTTTGGGGAGAACTATTGAAGTTGTGTGAGACAGATATGTCTTCATTTACATTCTTTGGACTGCTTTTAGCAGACTGTTCAATTTTTTTGTTCGAATCGGATATTATATTGATTTTGTTTGCTAATGAATTGTTCTCGTCCCCATTATTTTTCGATAGTTCTTTATCGATTACGTTGATAGATTTGCTTTTGTTTGACAGTTCTGCATTAATATTTTCAGTATAATTGGTAGAGTTATTACTATTTTGGCAGTTTTGTTCACTCGTTAGTGATATAGACGATTTTTCTTGCATGTCACTTAGAAGAAGATCATCTTTGAATTCTACTTTACTATTTTGATTTTGGTTACGAAGCACTGTTTTCTTAGTTTTATCAGTCATATCAGTTGAATATTTAACATCTGGTGTGTTAATTTTGTCCTTCAATGGAAATGAATTATTTTGCATTTTATCAGTATCTTTTGTAGAGTTTATATTACTTGAATTGTCAATTAATTTTTGGCTAGAATTCGGCATTTTGTTTTGTTTCATGTTTTTTACGGTACTCATTTTATTTTGAGATGTATTTTTATTTAAATTTAGTGACATATTTTGTTTATTCATGTAAGCATTAGAATTTTCTTTGATACTTTGTCGACTCGCATTATCTGATGAGCTTTCATTGTTGTTCGCAATTTTGTCATTTGGTGTATTGATTTCATTTTGTTTCAAAACCAAACCTTTGTTGTACAATGGCAGTTCAGGAATATCAACCTGTGGAAGAAACCAAATTTTCATAAATTAAAAAAAATGAAAGGAGATTCTTCAACCAAAAAAGAGGAAGGATTAATAAAAAAGACATGGTTTAAGATCCCATAAACTATAAAATAATTTGTTTCTACAGTTCACCATTTTTAAACTGCACGAATCTATAGCACACATATCTCATTTATTTCAACAGAAGGTGAAAACCCAAAACTCAAAAAATATTCTATCACTGAGTCATGATTCTGAATGCCTGAATAAACCAAAAGATTAAGGCAGTCACTTGAGTTAACTGACCGAACTGGACCGTATTATCAGACAAAGCATCCAGGATTTCTAAATCTCGAACTATATACAAAATCAGTACTTTCAAGTGTTTGTGATACGTTGGATCACTGAAGTTCAGCAACGTCCAGCGAGGTAGTACCATGTGGGTGTCCACGTGGGTTCGCGCCTTCGTGATGCTGACTATTTTTCCGGCCCAACCTAGGCTGGGTGAGGGCAATGTAGGTAACTGGTTTGCAAGTTTCCAGCGAATGGAGGGTGAAACCCCCGTCTTGAATGACCAATAGATATTAAAGAGACGTTAAGCCAAAAAAAAAAGTATTTGTGATACAATTTATCTTAAATATAAAAAAAAATCATTATCTACAGGCCAGTGTCTGTAATAGTGGTGATGTAAATTTGTTAGTTATTTTCTCTTTTTAATGAAAACATTCGGAAACAAAGAGATAATTACCTTGAAACAATTACTTGATACATTTTGTGAATGACCAGAATTATTATGGCTGTCAGTTGGTGAGAGAGCTTCAAATAAAGGACTTGATGAATTTACAAGCTCATCAGCGGCCCTGAGAATGTCTCCAACCGATTTATTCCCATTAGAATCTAAAAGGTTAATAGAAAAAGAAAAGAAAATAGTTAACGATTACTACGGGAGATGAATTTAAACAACTTGAACTCTAATTTACCTGAAGTAAAATGCGTTGAACACTTATTCAAAGCCAAATTTCCTTCAAAAATAGTTTTCAAATTAAAAAAGTAAATGAATCGGTAAAAAATTCAAATTGCACAACCAAATAAAATATCTTACCAAAAACGGACTGATCGTTCGGGGATAAAAGACTTTCCATTTTCTTCAACAGTTTCACTATATCGTCATCTGAAGACAAAAAAAAGCATATAAATAGAGTACGATTCAGCGGCACATTTTATTTTCTTAATTGAATAGAAGAATTAAATTTAGTGCGAGATCCTTTCATTAAATTAATATTAATTTAGAAATGGTATTTAGGATGTTTGTAGTCATTATGAAATATAAATTTCAATAAAATGTTGTGTATCAACTACAAATAATAAGGCGCTTTCGTCTGTTACGACATTCTCAAGTTGACAAGAGTCAACTTGAGAATGACAAGAGTCAACTTGAGAATGTCGTAACAGACTAAAGCGCTCGTGACTCGCCTTATTATTTGTAGTTGATACACAATATTTTATTGAAATTTATATTAAATTAATAACCAAAATTTTAGAAGGATTGGGGATCTGCGAATGGATGAAAAAGGGGACACATATATATTCCCGCACAAAATAGAAATTTCATAACACAGGCGCGATGAATATGATTTTCAAAAAAATATGACTCGAATAATGTATACCTGAAGATTTTCCAAAATGTGAAACTTCTAAAGATATATTGCTATCTGGAAATAGATCCTGAAACAAACAAAAAAAATACTTTAGAAATTGACTAATATGCATAAGTTGTTTTAAAAATCTGTACATTTGTAAAAAGAATTGGATTGTTCTTTAGAATCGTTCTCTTGATAGTAACATATCGATTTTTGGGACATCTGAAAACTCTAGAACTAGAAAATTCCTTGCAGGCCCAAGATAATAATGATAAGATATCTAAGACGTCCAGATTTCTAGAAGACAGTTGGTGTAAAACCCATATCCCATAAGCAAACCCCATAAGCAGTAGGTTATGGGGAAGATAACCTTCCCAAAACAAGATTAAATTCAAGCTGTTTGAAATTAAAATATTTTTTCACTAGAGGAATCGTTCTCAATGTAGGTTAGATGTAAGAAGCACAATTTTAGTTTGTAGGATCATGAATATATCATTGTTCTAAGTTGACATTTCGAGAGCAGTTATATTTCTAATGGTTGTAAGAGAACATTTTTTTTTTCATCTTATTCACATTCGGATATACCAACAAACAATATACTGCAAACAACCCCACAGTTTACAGATATTATAATAATTGCAAATTTGTTAGTACTTATGTTTTTCTCACGCAGTGACATGGGGTATATTTTATCCCACACGGATTTTTTTTTTTATTAATATAAAAATTGAATTTAAAAAGGTACTTTTCCTAAACTTTTAAAGCTTCTAAAAAAGATCATGTCTCTAAGGTGCATGACGAAACAGGCGAAACCTGCTACAGTCTATACTATGTTTTTCGTTCTTTGTGATAACTGAAAAAAATACCGTCAAATTGGTTTCGCATTTCAAAAAATTTGAATAAGTTGACAATTTTTTTTTTTAAAAAAAGTTGACAATAATTACCAAACTTCCATAGGAGTTCTGATCCTGAATGTTTCTTTGTGTTCGATCGTCCGTTTCCTGTTTATCGTTCATTTTAAATATTCCAATAGATGTTTCAGATTCAAGTGTATATCTAAAAATAATAATTTCAAACATAATGCTACCTCTCAACAGTGAAATTGCGTATTTGTTAAAAATCCGAACTTCAGAGCCGGATTGACAATAGTAGCACGTGCTACGGGCCCCGCGCTTTGACAACTTACACTAGATATTTCGACATTTCTGGGTTGGCAATTGAAAAAACATATCATTTTGACGGGGCCCTCAACTCTTAAAAGTATGTAGTAAACTCTAATTTAGGAAAGTACAAGTAGGTACCTACTACCTAGGAACTTAATAAAGAAACGAGTATTGCAACATAAGCAAATTGGTTAGTGTAGGTACACTAGGTACCCTCTTACTATCCTACTACCTAGGAACTTAATAAAGAAACGAGTATTGCAACATAAGCAAATTGGTTAGTGTAGGTACACTAGGTACCCTCTTACTATCCTACTACCTAGGAACTTAATAAAGAAATGACGGGGCCCCCAACTCTTCAAAGTATGTAGTAAAATCTAATTTGTCTAATTTAGGAAAGTACTACCTAGGAACTTAATAAAGAAACGAGTATTGCAACATGAGCAAATTGGTTAGTGCAGGTACATTAGGTACCTTCTTAATATCCCTTTAAAGTTTAATCCATGTTTTATCGATGTTGGTATACTCAAAATTTAATTTCACTTTTCTCTACCAGCTGTATGTACTAGGCCAAAAGATGATCAATTTTTGTACTGGCTCCAAAAACTTGACTTAGAGGGCGAAGGGGTGGAGGGGACCTCGCTCTGTGAATGTGCTACGGGCCCCGCGGAAGGTTAATCCACCCCTGCCGAACTTGTTACTAATTGCGGTTTCAGTCCCTGCAGTTTCAGTCCAAAAAAAAATATTTATTATTCAGGTCCTATTTATAAAAAAGGAGTTGGAAAATCTCATAGATGGTACTCGTAGTTCTTTGAACTATACGCCTCACTCACTTAACAAGGCCACTATTTGATACCGGGTGGCACCATAGGGCCCTCAAGATGGTAGGTTCTTCGCACTGGGGCTACCCGTGCCCTCGGGCACGGCCAAAAACCATCAATACCGTTCCGACGACAACTCACTGTTTTTTTCTTCCATTGAAGCTGTTCATCCCAGCCTTGCTGTTCCAGATACTTTCGTCAAAGAGCTTGTATATAAATTCTTGCTAAACCCTGAAGCATCTGATCGTTATCCTCTATGTATGCTGGCTGCTCATGATGTAAATCATTGATTCAACTGTCAATCAAACCCAACCAATCTAGAGCCGCCAGCATTATGGACCGATCCTCACACAGTGAGAGTCGTTGAGAAGGTTAACAACAACATATGAATTTCATTACAAATTTCATCAAATTCGTATAAGACGTTTGGGGTTTTCTTTGTTTTTTGATTACCTACATGTTCAATGAACCGTACGTTTAAATGGTGTACATTATTATAATATTGCTGCAAACTTCAATCATTGTTTTCTCCGTGAACTTACCTGAAAGATTCTATGACTATGAGATAACTCAACTAGGAACTAGCTATCTTGATTTACACAATCACCATGGACATGGAGACGATTCTATCCTAGATTGCAAATTGCGATTCCTAGAATAGGATAGGATCTGCATTAGTAAACAGTCAATCACCATTAGTAAACAAAATTGCAGGCACCAGCTGCACCCAGTATTCATTTCCCTGGCTGCACAAAATAAATGGTACGGAAAACCGTACTAGACTTTCTCCTCCTTAATCATTCCATCAGACTACCACCGAATGCAGATGTTGTACTTCTAAAGTTTTAAATTTTTAAGTTATATATTTTAGTTATTGTTATATTTCTATTTTCTGTTGATGTTGACCATTCTTTTNTATGTCTAAAATTTCTGCACGAATACAATACTTTATCTTCTATGGAAGAGAAAGTAAAAATGATGGTTCTGAAACCGAGGAGGAATGTTTGGCAACCCTTTTGAATTTTTTGAACCTATTTTAACCCAATTGGAGAGGTTAGGAAATGTTTTTACGGTCATTCCTCTAATGAGTATGTGTGTATGTACAACCGTCCAACATGGACCCATGACGGCCAATAAAAAAGCGATTTTTTTTTTAAAAAATCTGTAAGTATTTGTTGCCAGGCACTCCTCCCCGGTTTCAGACAAAAAACGACGCAAAATAAACAAAGATGTTGCATGTGATGGATATGAAAATAGTTTATACCTAATCCATTTAATTTATATAAGAAGTCATTTTTTAAAGAAAAATTTACCATGTGAATTAATCAGAAAGCCCCAAAATTTGTTTCATAGGGATTTGATTGTTATGTGTTACAGGTTAAAGGAATCCGATAATTTTTCCAAATGATACTTCTGCATCGAGCTCTATATAAAATGGAATTCTCATAGTGATAATGATACTCAATATATATTTTTATTCTTGGAAGTGCAAAAGATTAGAGATCATTTTTAAAACTTACTTACTCTGCTACGCAATTATTATCCTCACTAATCTGATTCATTTGTAAAGTCTTTGAAGCCAAAGAGTCAGAGCTGATTCTCTGACTGGACCGTGAACCCTCTTGCACATCCTCTTGGCTATGGCCGAATTTTGCACGAAATCAGATATCTCCACCAACGGCAGTTTGCCTCTCTGAAACCTTTGTCCTGACAGCTACAAGATCTTTTTGCAGCAAATTTATACCCATAGATATCGTGTGCCGCATAACTGAAGAATGTGCTCCCAATCGTGTTCTCGGCCCTAACCAGCTTCCAGATATTGATGAGTTACCCTCGATGTCGACTAAGACTACCCTGGCCTAACTTCGTAAAAATGACATGGCCTGACTTGACCCATCTCCCGATAACCTATGTCCTTTATGCAGAAGTGCAGTCCACGATGTTTGTCACCTGTTCAACTGCCCGTCCAGCCTCCAGCCTAGAGATTATGATCCCGAAACTTCTTGACAATCCCGAAGGTTCGGGACTGGAACGATCACAATCCCGGGATTAGAAAAAAATTGGGAACCTTCCAAAAATCAAGTAGAAGTAGGTATAGTTATTATAATAAGTAGATAAAATAAAAATAAAATCAAGTTTTTAACTTGAGAGATGCGTTTCGTTGTGGAGTTCTCTTGTGGAACCGCCAAGAGTTTTCAAAATAGCATCACGTTTTTTACAGTTTGCATTTTTACAGTCTTTAGACACTAAAAAATGACTTCATACGGATGAAGGATCTGAATCTTTTTTGTGCGATATAAAAACGTCCATTTTAAAGTCAAATCGAACACAAGTTGTTGCGTTCAAAGAAGATGTTAGAATATATTAGATTATTAGAACATTAAAAATTAATTTTTTGAACTGAATCAAGTGAAATACCGCCTCGTTTGTTTTTACCAAAAGGGGTCATACAAACAACACATCGGTCATCGGTTCATTCGGTCTACTTAAAGAAGAAAAGGATTTTTAAAGGTCTTGCATTTTTTTATTGTATGGCAGATGGCAGCACATCGAGTTTCATGTAACGTTCAAGGTTGATGTATTGGTGCCTCTTTTTCAAATTCAATTAAAAAAATATTTTCTAATTGTTTTTATTATATCACTGTCAACCCCGAAAATCCCGGGATTGGATGGCGAATCCCGGGATCAAAATTTCAGCCATTTTCGAGCGGGATCCCGGGATCGTAATCTCTACTCCAGCCCCACCAACCTAGATGCTTATGGACGGCGCCTATTGAAGTGGCTGTCTTCCTTGGCCTTGACACGGAGTAATATGGATTTCATGTTGTAAACGTTAAGAACGACAACATATCTCCACAAAGTAAATATATTGTGAATCCGCGAAATAACTAGTAGCTTTATGAACTGTAGACCTCACTAACTTAAAATGGCCACCATCCACCATTTTTACCTGCAGACTAGTGTGCCAAAAATAATCTAATTCTATGAATATAATGAATGTCCATACCCCATAGCAAATATTATCAATATAGGATAAGACGTTTGAGTATTATACTTCACTTCATTCCGTCAAATTTATGTACCTACACTTCTTCTCTGGCACTTACAATTAAGTTTCCACCCAAAGTTGTGAAAACAAACAAAATAATGTTTCTACCTAAATTTCACTTGCTTTTTCCAATCCATTACCTAATACCTCCATGGCAACCTTGTTTACTTTTTGAAGATAATTATGTTTTGAGGATTGAGAAGTTGATAACACTTATCAGTTAATAATAATCTTTTGTCAGTATCACTCTACCAGTTATCACTTGAATCGAGTGCTTGAGTCACAACCATATTATCTGATCTGATCCAATATTTCTAACCGCGATCGACAGTCGCCTATCCTGTGTTGATAATAATTTAATTATTATTTGGATTTAATAATACCAACTTCCTATGATGTTTTCTATTACGACGAAAATCTTTAATTACTTCCTTTTTCTAAACTGTGGACCGCGCGATTATAATAAATTTAGTAAGCAAATGTTTCTGAGTGTTAATGTTTAATTTTAATTACTGTATGTTTTATTCTTTACTGACCTGATGGCGGATTCAAGTGAACCCTCAGGTAATTGTACTTAAGGTTTGTACCTATCCTCACTCTTGGAATAAAAAAGGAAGAGATCGTATGAATCTTTAAAGTAGACTTTGCACGTCCATCGATTCTTCTCGAAAACGTAATTTTGAAGTTAAAAATCTGGAATTTGTTTTGAATGTTTCTTGGATCAATTAACATCTTGTTGGATGAGGATGAATTTGACCTATTCACTTTAATGTGACGTATAGAGCCATACCACACTAACATGAACACTGATCTATGTGTGTTATGGTTTTGTTTGGCCATGCCTCGTGGGTATAAACACCAAATTTGTTGGGAGTATAATTGGAACTTAAACCAACACATCCTAGTTTGGCCGGAAATAGAACCCTTGAATGTAGTGGGCAGTTGAGATAACCGAGGTACAGGGTGGAGAAACTTATTTTGAGCCAACCGGTCAACATTATCAGTCAAATGGAGGGTTCTGTGATAACGATGAAAAAGTGGCGTCATTAAAAAAAAAAACGATATTGTTAAAGCCAATATCCAGTTCATATCCAAATACCCGTTAAATGGCCAATTCAACCTTCCCTTGCAGCTTTTTTGCTCTAACCCAAATCTTGGTCTCAAAGATCTCCTCCTACGTACAGTTGGTCTGAAGGTACAATATCGTCCTCTTTCTTCAATTGCATTAGTATTTATATCCATCACATTATCTGCGCTTGATGCACTGAAGTTTGTAACGGTTACAACTCATTATCTTTGCTTTACCCACTCCAGTTTATAAACTCATATTTCTGGCTCAAGGCCAATGACTAATCCCTTTTCCTAACCTGAATAACATTGCTTTTATTAATGAGTCATGAAAATTTCATATCTCCATTAAGTTTAGTTTTGGTCTAAGTTGATGAACACATTAATTATTATACCTACAGGTACATTCACTAATGAGTAGTTTGAAATTTCGATGGTGCCTGACAGGCCTCTCTCCTTTTTTTTATCGTATATAATTCTATGACATACATATTATCTAAGAGAACTGATATCTATGTTAGGCACTGAATTAATTACAGGAAACGTTCCATTATTTTTGTAATAAGTTCGATTGGTGCTTGTAATTATTGAAGATCAAGGTTATCCGTAAATTTCCTTATACATTAGTTAAAAAAGAGCATAGAAATAATCAGATATCATTTAGAACCCTTTCTATTTTTTGTTTTTAATTTTATCAATTAATTTTTTAGATTTTCGTTTAACTGACTTGTCATTATACTCGTGTGACACCCAGGAGACCAGGGTTCAATTTTTCGGATTTACAAACCTCCGACTATTTCGGTTTCGTTAACTCAGCTTCGTAAGAACAGTTAAGTAATAAATGTAAAATTGACAGTAATTGGCGTTATAACTGTTTAATATTTACAGTACATGAGAATCTTGAGATATTTTAGTATCTGTTGTAATGAACACTAAAAAATAACTTTGATGGGTTTGTAATAACTTTGATGGGTACCACAAAGTTTGATTTTTTAGACACACTTTATTAGACTTTGTAAACCGTAGAGTACCCAAATGATCCTTTGTACGATTGAAATAACTTGTATTTACTTTCCAGATTCAATCAATAACGACGAAAACAATTCAATTGATAGCGATCTAGATGTTCCTAGCTCTTTGACCATAAACTTTGATAAATTAAGTCTAAAAGATTTACAAGAATTGTTACTGTACAGCTGCAGAAATGGTCAGTTGGAAAATGTTAAGAAACTTCTGAATCATCACAAAGAAAACAACCTCGATTTGAATCTGTCGGAAAAAGGTTGGATATTAAAAGTCCCTAAGAGTATATCAACTTCGCAGTGGTGACAACTTTGTCTTAATTTCTCAATGTATAATAACTATATTTGACAGTTTGTTTTTAAAAGCTTACTTAATCTGTTATCATAATAGATTTTGTTCATTGTGATAAGTTACATCAAAATTTGTTTCATAGACATTTAGTTGCTATGAATCCTTGTATCCACTGATTAGTTCGCAAGGATCCGGGCATTTTCAATGTTATTGCGGTATATTATTACAATGGAGATAGCCTATGGAGCCAAAAATTCATCGAGGGTATTTAAAAATGTCATAAATATAAGCCTTAAGTGTTGTGGGTACAAACATAATCTATCGGACGAACGGATAAACGATTCTGGACTATCCCTTCTTTTATTAAAAATAATAATATCCCCCTCAATTTTTGGAGGGGATACGCCGTTAAATCCATTCATCCGCCGTAAGTCATAAGTGGCAATTTTGCCACTTAATGTTGACCGATTTTATTGAAACTTGAACTGTAGGTCTCGTCCTTGGTCTAGTTAGTTCTCAATGTGTTGCGTTACTTTCAGTGATTTATGAGAAGTTCGATACTAGGGGTGTTCTTTGACAGAGTTTTTCGTTACCTACTTGTCAAGCAATTCCACCTCCACGTGGAATTTAATGTAAAAAGTATTATACCATTCTATTGACGTTTTTCCAGGTACAAGCAAATCAAATTTGGGTTGGACTCCATTACACTTGGCTTCATATTTTGGGCACAAATCTGTTGTTGAGTATTTGTTAGACCATGACGCAAATATTAATGCTGTGAATGATGCCGGGGATACGCCTTTACACAAAGCTGCTTACATTGGAAGAGAGGTACGAACCTTATTGAAGTGAATCTTTTTTGTCGCGGTGCAGTAACTAGTTGATTTTCTTTAACGAAAAATGGAACAAATGGAGAAGATATTTTGCCATATATTTCTTTTTTAATTGATTTTTTTATTGGATTTTTTTTATTGGACTCACGACTGATTTTTCTTGACCCGTAACCTTTGTGATCCACACTACCTTTAAAGATACAACGCATTTTCAAAACGGTATGTCGGCAAAAGTCACAATCACATAAGTTTGAAAATAGGGAAAAGTCACTGAAAAAATCCCTTATAAATCAATGATAGCCGGGTGAAAAATCGTCTGATTTATAGAAATCTTGGGTAAATCTGAGTACTCGAGACGCGATGCATTTCTTAACATGTGATCTGACGGGAACTGGTGTTCCTAATGTGTTAAAGTTAAAGTCGAATCAGTGGCGCAATATTAATAACAGTAATGTCATCGAGATTAAAAAAATATATCAATTATTACAAGATAGGGGAAATGATATTCTGGTGCTCTGGGTTCCTGGTCACCAGGGAATTCCTGGAAATGAGGTGGTGGATGGCATTGCAAGAGAGTGCTTGAGAGAGGGAGAGGAGTATGAATTTAAAATGGATGTGAATATGGTTATGATGGATGTTAGAAAGAGTATGCACGAGAAATTTCAGAGGTGGTATGAATGGAAAAGTATAGACAATGTATTGCGATTTAAGAGTATGAATGAGAAAATAATGGATAAATGTTGGTTTGATGCTAGAATGAACAGAGGATTGATTGTGATGATGGCGAGAATGAGGTGCAGGCATGGGAGATATCCTGCCCACTTGTATAAACTGGGAATGAAAGAAAATGATAAGTGTGAATGTGGTATGTATGGGGATATAGAGCATATGGTATTTGGATGCAAGATGAGAAAGAATGTGAGTGCATTATATCGGGAGCTTTTGCCATATATAAAAACTTTCCTGTGAATATAGACTTGCTGATAGGTAGCACAGAGTTAAGAGTTTTAAAAATATTGCACAGATACCTTCAAGAGGAAAATATTATCATTTAGAGTTAGAGGGTTATTTTTTTTATATTTTTTAATTTTTCCCCTCTCAATTTAATTGTCTATTAATATTTAATATCAAATTTATATAAATTATTATAAGATTAATAATGTCAAAATTTAATGTCTAAAATATACTAGTTGGCCAGAAGTGGGTGGTTAACTCACTCAGGCCATTTAAATTTTTTTTTAAAAAAAAGTGTTAAAGTCGTTTGTCAAACTATCTTTAATATGAATAAACTCTTAGGATTATGTTTTCAGTGTTTTTGGGGAGTAAAAAAATAATTTTGATCTTCAAGATTTCCCTATTATTATAAACAGTTCCCTGACCTCGCTGACCTGCATCAGTCATAGTTACAGTCTTATCGACAGTGATTTTTCTTTTTTCAGGATATTGTTTGCCTACTTCTTTCTAAAAATGCTGATGTGAATATTGTGAATGGTGAAGGTAGAACCCCTCGTGATGTTTGTAAACATAATGATGAGGCTAGGAAACTACTGTGGGCAGCGGAAAAAACCGAGGGTATTCAAAGAGAACAAAAACTTCTGAACGCTGCAAGATCCAATGATTTAGAGAGTATTAATAATTTGGTAAGATACTTGGAAGATTTTTGCGTAGGCCGGTACACATAAGTCACCGTTATTATTGACCAATTTTACCATGTTTATAGAGACCTTTTTTATATACACAGCTTCCATGCAGTAGTTAACTGCGAAGGCGAAGGATTTTCGCACATACACCGAATGCATGTGCAAACACTCAACATTCAATGCATGTGCAAAGCCGTTTTACAATTTCTATAAAATTTATCCATTTTATCAGCCAGATCCAAAACAGAGAAGTGTTGATCAAAAACATTCAAAGATGACATTAGAGGAGAGTTTGCATGCAAGGAAGAACAATCTCTCGGCAGTCGGAAGTGGGGTATAAATAAGCGACAGTAAATATTTCTTTTTTCAATTATGTATTTAAATATATACATAAAAATAGGTTTTATGTATATATTTAAAATGTAACCTTCTTGTATTAATGAAACTTTTACCACTATCAAACCGTAAAAGTCTTGAAAACTTTACATAATTTTTTCAATTTTTTTTTTTTTTAAAGTTGAAAATAGACAAGCCACCAAATATCAACTGCACCGATGTGCAGGGAAATACTGCTCTTCACTGTGCAGCGTACAGGGGACACAAAGAAGCGGCTGTATTATTGTTACAGAATGGAATTAGTACTAGCATTAAAAACTCACGAGGTACGAAAAATAGATATCGAGTATTACTTCAAAAAGGGAGTATGGCTTTCCATGGTATTTTTTGATTTTTCTGACTACAGTTGATTTGATTGAAGATATTTATCCTTTTTCAATATATTTTTCGTAAACCCAGATAATGATTAGTCGATAAAGTCCTTAGACATCAAATAATAATACAAGAAGACGTCTCTAACCGTTACGTTTGGCGATCGCTGTGGATGGTCCAAATCCTTTTATTGAAAACTAGCCGGCCGAGGGAAAACGGCGATTTTTAATTTCCGCGGCGATCACTTGACTAGACGGCTCTAGACTTCTTCTTGTGGGGTTATTTGAAATCTACTTAAGGTTTTTTTCTAATGAGCCACGGACCGTGGAAGACTAGAAAGACAATATTCTACACGAAACCACAAGTTTATTCATTTTTCAATAATAAAATAAATTTCATAGCAAATAATGTTGATCAATTTATTGTTGAAATAAATCCCGTCAATTTAAATAGCCTACCCTGCATTTTAAAACATTGAATAGATTCTTATAGACGATGTCGGTTTTTATAAATTAAATACTATTTCCAGCAATCATCACTTCTTCACGAACTGTGGAAGAGTTTTAGATCTATGGTCTGCCGATGAAAGCCTAAGTGCTATTGAAAGCTTATCGAGTTTATTGTAATCATAAAATTTCTCTTAAAAAATATTTAAACTTTTACAATATTTAATTTTATATTGTTTTTGCCGATTCCTAAAAAACAATTATTTTTATAAAGAGGTACATTTCATTACAGCCAAATATCGATTCGGCTAGTCTCCAAAATGGGCCGGCCGCCCCGGTCTGACTGCTGTTCAATTTTTCCAAGTGCTCAATTGTTATTGTTCAGAATAGTGATCAAAATTTCATGTCGATTTGGATAATATATTTACAGGACAAATAGCATTGGACCTCGCCAAGGATGAACAAATGAGACAAGTGCTTTCTGTACAACCCATTAAACATTTATTGAAGACTGTGCCAAGATTTGAAGGAAGGATATTCAGAAGATCAAAATTCATTGGGTGGAAATCACATTGGGTAGGTGGAAATCACATTGGGTGGAAATCACATTTCATACATTCAAGTGGTTATCTGTGGAGAGTTTGTTGTCGGACTCATCCAACCAGAAGATAGCAAAAAAATAAGAAATAACATTAAACCAGTATCATGTTTTTATGCCCACAAGAATTTCAAGTCGAATTAAGTAAGGGCGAAAATTATTAGTGTTGATGAAATCTAATACTAAAAATTTTTTTAAAGAATTACTGAAGAGCGGTGTGAAAAATATTTTATGTTTATATCATCAACTTATAATATAAAGTGTTTTCTTTTCAGGCTGTGCTAGAGCGGGGTGTATTAGAATATTTTAAAAACAAGTCTGATGCTAGGTTTGGACTAAAGCGGAAAGAGTTCAAATATCTCGACGGTGCCAGAGTCATGACTTCCAATGTAAACCCATGTGATTTCAATTTGTATTTCTCTGATGGAACTGTCCATAGTCATTCTGTACCTATGGATGCAAAGCATGATCCTTCTGGGGAAATTTGTAGACAGGTAACTAGAACGAGTTATTTTTGGAATAGGAATATTGCGAATACTGCTTATTAATCTAAGAGCTAATGGTACGTTTTGTTCAAAGGAAATATATGTCATTGAAGTGAAGTTTAGGCGTGAATAAAAGATGTTTTCCGTGGCACATATAAATAGTAACCTGTTAATAAGAAGTAATCCCAATATCAATCCACCCAATTCCATCAGTTGATTAAGTACGGGGGTTTCGTATCGAGGGTTGGTGATTCGAGCTACTATAGTGACTAATTTGTTAAATGAAAATCGATTATCCATTTCTACTATTTTGAAAACGTTTTTTACTTGCACAAATACAATTCGTCATGTTATCTTATTATAATTCTAAAACTACACCCTTCATACAGAAACTTTTTGTTTTTGGTATCCTTCAAGTTCATTGCTTGATATAAATTTATGCTTTTCTTTGTATTTTTAGAATTCCTAGTATGCAACTATATGTTTCTTTTCGTGATTTCAGAAATGGGTCTCTGCTTTGAGAGAGCACATTGAATTTACCTCTCACTACCTGAACCATAGAGTTACCTATGACAGTGACGAAGAAGATGAACAGAACATGAAACCTCTAGGGTCAATGCAGGTAATTCATTAGCTATAGATACAACCAGCCTCAGTAGCTCAATTGGCAGAGCAGTGGCGTACCTAGAAAATTGAGCGCCCGGGGCAAAGAATGATTAGCCGCCTCCCCATCCTTCGTAAAATCATCATTTTAGTTTTCACAAAAAAAAATCGGTAACTTGCTTCCACTTGACATACTAAAAGGAATCTGTGTGCCAAATTTCAAGTCTCTTTAGCTATCGTGGAGCTACGTTGATTATCAGTCAGTGAGTCAGTATAACCAACTGGGATTTGCGTTTTAGATACACTCATGTCCAAAATTACCCGCCCACCTTGATTTTCTTATTTTTTCAGAAAACAACTATTCTCAATGATTTTTTTTCGTTGTGTATGAATGCTATATGTATTTTCACGTTACCTATGGTTAAAAAATACTGCACCAGCATACAGAATAACCCCCTAAAGAGAGAAAGAGGGAAAATGATAAAAATGCAGATTTTAATCTCCCTCAAAATGTAATGTTTATTTTTTTTCTTAAGTAAGATTTTGACAAGTTAGTAACGTGCGTTGCCTCATCTGACTCTAGGGGCATCTTCCAAACGCTTTGGCATGGAATTGATTACGTTGCGTATTTCTTGTTGGGTCAAACTGGACATTGTCTCAATGGAGTGAAGTTCTGTTTACGGATGAAATAATAGTGTCCTTAATAGGTCCTGATGGCCACCATCGTGTGTACAGAAGACCAAATGAGAGGTTTGCCGAGTGTGCACTGGTTGAAATGGTCCAATTCAATGGGGGGTCAATTATGATATGGGGTGCGATTTCATCTGAAGCTCGTACGGATCTGGTTTTCCTTAAAAGCGGCTCAATGAACAGTGAAAATTACATAACAGACGTTTTGTAAGAACATAATGTGCTATACGCCCCATTTATTGGTGGTGGGTTCTTCTTGTACCAAATTATTGCACCACACCACGTAGCGAGATGTTTCACCCAATACCTTAACACAGTGAATATCCAAATATTGGAGGTTCCTGCAAGGAGTCCGGGACTTCAACCCCATCGAGAATGTGTGAGACATTCTGAAACGCCGTATTCGAGGCCGTCAATACGTTCCAAAATCTCTCATTCACATGAAATCCGCCATTGTCGAGTAGTGGGAAGAAATACTCTAACAAAAAATACGCAACGTAATCATGTCCATGCCAAAGCGTTTGGAATATGCCCCTAGAGCCAGAGTAGGCTACTCACGTTACTAACTTGTCAAAATCTTACTTAAGAAAAAAATAAAATAATAAACATTACATTTTGAGGGAGATTAAAATCTGCATTTTTATCATTTTCTCTCTTTGGGGCGTTATTCTGTATGCTGGTGCAGTATTTTTTAACCATAGGTAACGTGAAAATAGATATAGCATTCATACACAACGAAAAAAAAATCATTGAGAATAGTTGTTCTCTGAAAAAAGAAGAAAATCCAGGTGGGCGGGTAATTTTGGACATGAGTGTAGATGAAAACGATCGATAGGTACTATTGATAGTTTTGAAAGTCAAATTGATTAAATCTTACTTGAGATCAACCATTAGTCAAAGCAGATTAACAAATCTTGCAATTCTTTCAATCAAAAATGAAACTGCTGCAATGTTAGATTACGAGGATATAATATGTGCATTTGCAGCGATTAAAGCGAGAAAAGTTAACGTTTGAGTTTTTCAATTGTGATGAAGAAAAAAAAGTGAATTTTGTAATGGTTTCGAGATTACGAGTATATAAATCAGATAAAAGATTCATTTTTAATAAAAAAAAATAAATCGATTTTTCAGTAATAAATTTTTTTTTAGTGTCATTTCTGTATCTTACGGAACAGCGAAGATGGTTTTGCCGCCCCCAAATCATTGCGCCCGGGGCGACCGCTCCCCAGGCCCCACCCTAGGTACGCCACTGTGGTAGAGGTAGTAGATTCGTATGTAGGACACTGTTGGTTCGAGTCCAAACATGAACATTGGATTAAACAATGGAATTTATTAGCAGTGAGAACTATATTTCTTTCTATGGAGGCAACCACAAAACAATATCCTTCTCTGTGTACCATTTCTTACTCAATGTATGATGTTTAAAATAAATTGATGAAGGCGTAAATTTTTGACATGTGTTGATGTTGTAGCGGTGTTCCTCTTAGAAAAAAAATGGTAGCAACAGGTTGATAAGATGTTACCGATGTTGCTGGAACTGTTATGGTATGTGTTCCATGTCATTCTGGTACGTATAGAACCGGCCATCGCATCGTGATGATGTAGACATGTGTACCTATGTCTTCTTTATTAAATTTCGTAAGAAAAATAGATCATAAAATATTGTGTAAAGTAACTGGAGGCTTACGTTCTTACACATGTCATGATCAAAATTTAAAACAAAAATAGTAACCCCCCAAAAAACCACTTCGCGGTAAAAAGTTCCCGCCAAGTCATTAGTCACAAAAAGCACTGAAATCAAAACACTGCCCGCCTCAATTGTATATCCTTTTCTCCCTTTTTAAACCTTCCTTTTTTACATTAATTTCACTAATTTTAAAAATCTCACAATTCTTGCAAACCTCTTTTTTACGCCCTTTTTTCGCAACTTTTCGCACTTTAGNACAGTAAAAATGACCATTTTGAAATGTTTTTTTCTCAGTGTTCCCGTAACTTTTTTTTTCAAATTGTTGATTTTATCTCATCATCTACCAATCCGATTATCAAATATTAAAAAAAAATCACTCCACATATTTTTCTCGTGGCTGTGGAGAGACCTGAAAAGTGCACTTTGTGACGTGAAGTAATATATCACTTGTGCAACGCTCATTGTATTTGACTTGGCGGGCGGAGCGCTGCCGCGCTCCTCAATAATAATTTTTTCCGTGATCGATTCCAAAGATTCATTATTGACACTAATGAACCAATCTGAATGTGCTTTCTTCTTTTAAATTGACAGTTAGATGTGATTGCTAGTAATAATTTACCTATCTCCTATAGGATTCTCTGAAGACAGCATCTGCTCATCAACAAATAGTGGAATCTAAATTGAAAGAAGCAAAAACTAGTGTTGACAAATTGAAACAGCCTTCCATTGTCCCTTGTGATATTATTAAGGTATGTTGTTTTTTTCTAGGAGGCTATAATACTTATAACAGCCTAAAATGGCTGTGAACTACAATTTCGGTTTTTATTTTCAATAATGAACCTTCGTTGATTTTCCCTATCTTTATGAAATAAAAAATCTCATGAAAAATCCGTGTTGGGTTTTCTCTTATGTAACTTATTGTTGTCAGATCTCCGCAAAACTTTTTGGCATTGCAATAGTGGCTTTAGAGATAATTTGAATATAAGGCTGAAAAAAGGTAAAAAAATATTTAAAGTTTTAATTAGTTTTTTGATTTTACATCCGCATTTCAGAAATTAGAGAGTGTTTCTGTTTCTGCAAGCAATATGTTGACCTCGCTTAGTCACTGTCTCACCGTTATGCAACAACAGGAAGAAGTGAGAATTTTACAATTGAAACAAGAACGAGAAAAGTGTCGAGTCTTGGAGGAAGCACTCAATGTATTAGCCCAGGAGCATCATGAATTAGAACAATCCATCGCGACTCACATGTCCCGTAGTATATCGCTAGGTAATTGATATCTGAGGAAATTGAGCATGGACACTTGCTTTAGTTAAAATTACTTGCATGATGAAAGTCTTGTTCCGTGTCCCGTAGTATATCGCCAGGTAATTGATATCTGAGGAAATTGAGCATGGACACTTGCTTTAGTTAAAATAACTTGTATGATGAGTCTTGTACCGTGTCCCGCAGTATATCGCTAGGTAATTGATATGTGAGGAAATGTTCCATTGAGCATGGACACTTGCTTTAGTTAAAATAACTTGTATGATGAGTCTTGTTCCGTGTCCCGCAGTATATCGCTAGGTAATTGATATCTGAGGAAATGTTCCAATGAGCATGGACACTTGCTTTAGTTAAAATTACATGTATAATGAAAGTCTTGTTCGATCGTCTTTGGTGATAAATTCGTTTGAAGGATTTTTTTTTAATATTTTTAATTATTATCTTTACACTTTTCTCTAAAGGCGTCTTTAGACTTCCGAATACCTATTTTAAAAAAAGTCTAAAGCGAAAATTGAAAATATTTTTTTAAAAAAAAATCCTTCAAACAATATCTGGTAAAATGAAAATCATCCCAAAAATATATTTCCCTACGTTTTAGTTCGAGAACCAAATAAATAGAAAGCTAGAGAAGTTGTCCAGATTTTCGTTTCGATCTGGTCGAACTTGATAATTATTAGGGTAGGGTTCAATTTAATTTTCCTCGTGATCAAAATACATCCTTTCCTCTTTCACATACCTCAATTTTTTGTTGGGCTGAAGTCAGAATGCTGTAGATCTGTCGCCATCAACTAATCTGTATCTATGTATGACATTTTTTCAGCTTCAATAGGAAGTCAAAAGTTTTTTGATTTGACCGAAGACGATACATTTTTTGACGCCTTTGAATCTGGTAAGATTTAATTTAATGGTAAAATTAATAAAAGATAAGTTAGTTTAGAATTCATTTATTTAGCTGAGCTTTCGAGGGGACTCAGAAACATGGTCAGGTCGAGGTGCACTATTTGGTGCTCAGAGTAGAACTGGAGGAAGATATCACTATCAGAAGGATTTTTTTGTTTATCAGTTGAGGAGGAAGGAGGGGAGTTAGAAAAATGGATGAATAATTATTTATTGTTGAAAGAAGCTTGTAACTTACGCTTACGATACATGACCCTTACGATACATGAATCTGGGGGGATCTCCGCTATCGTCTCTACCCCAGGTACCGCCACTGATCCTTATTTTATTATTTAACTACAAAAGTTATGTAACATGAATTATTTGCATAGATGTATTATGATGACAAACAATTGAACGGTCTCACTATGATCTGTTGGTATTACCGAATACTATCATGCCATCCTCTGATGATAACTGTTTGTCGAAAACCTCTACATCAGAACCTCTTATATGGAATTAATCTGTCGTACTGAATTTCTACTTCTTATCGATTTGTTCTCAGAATTATCTGATTCGGATACTTTGGTGTCTAATCGAATTGACGATGATCACGATAGCGATACTCTGAATCCTCCAATGGATCGATCACACTCCCTTTCAACCGCAACAATCTCATCGTACCATTCGTTTCGCTCTACTTATTCACACCATTCCAATCAAACAAATCATTCCTGGCGATCTAACAAATCTCGTTCGAATCAAAATTCGGCGTCGTTTGGATCTGCTATTGGATGCAAACAACATCATAGGTGAGTTTAAAGTTTGATATTAAATTAATTGTCCGGTTATACCTATTTTGTAATATATTTTGAGACGTTTTGTGTAGTGTTTGCTTGTATTTGTCTAGTGGTTGAGTCCTCGTTAACACTACCAGACCTTATTATATGAAACCCGGTATGCTTAGAACACTTCAAATTCGGGCTAAATGTCAGACTGGAAATTCTTCGTTGAGGGAATAATCCTTCCGTTGATTGTGGGGCTTTAACGAAAATGGGGAAAAACACAATAGAGTAAATTATAAATATTTCCCTTTCATCTGCCCCTTTTACCCATATTTCAGATTAATGCTTCAATACTTCTCATCACAGCATGTACTGTTTTGTTAAATGGAGCTTTGAAACTAATTACTCCACAGGAATGCTTGCTTAACATTGTATTTTATGTAAAAATAAAATATACTGATTCTTGCGCAATGAAAGTAATGTTTTGAAGTTTTCGAAATCTTTTTTAGTTACACCTCACTGTAATCTCATAACAAATGAGTCCTTTAAGTACCGACAGACAAGCGGCAACTCGAAGTAATGTCCGATTCGGGGTTCCAGCTTGTTAGAGTAAGAGTTTAGGTTTTTAAAGGGTCGGTGAAGCACTCCATATTATACATTCAATCAATAGTGGCATCATCGTCTCCGATGACAACCAAATGTATGAGACTGCTGTTCTAAAGAAGTTGTTGTTTCTTGCTAAAGTTTTTAGTTGTCATCATATATCCAATCTTGGAGGCTAATAATTGGCATGAGCACCCATAACTATATCAATTTTTGCAATATAATAACGTGAGTAACATAATAATATTGCACAGTTGCTTTCTGTATTATTTTACAATTCACCCTCAAGTAACATCTCACCATATTAAGTATGAACTATTTTCACAATAGTACCCTTCTTGTTGATGTTATTGTAGGACAGTTCAACTCATAAACTGATCATTAGGGTACCTAACAGAAGTTATTGTGAACTCTACCGTCCCGGTAAAATATCGCTGAAGTAGATATTTGATAGTAATATCGTAAAGTATTGAAAGTCATCTTATCATCCACCCATAAATATGTTAATCTTCTTCTTTAACCTTTCCAAATTCTATTTGGGGTTGGTACTGCTTACCTTAATTCTACCATGCCACAATCTTTTGTTCGGTACCTAATCTCTAGATGTAACCTTTTCCTGGCACGGTAACACTAGCTTGCTCCTCGCAGTATCAATAGAACCTGCTACATATACCAAAAATATGTTAATATTACTTACAAAAAGAAATTGAGTCCTCTGATGAATTCAATGAGTCTTTCAAGAGTCATATTAAAGTTTAAAATTAATACACATTTTATACAGGTCAGATATTAAGTATTCAAATCCATCCCTGAAGTCCTAAATTCAGAAAATTGAATTAACTTCCTAGAAGATGCAAACTATTTTGTGGCTTCATGATATTTTCATACAAATTTATAATCATGTTTTTTGGTATTTAAACTTTATTGAAGCTTGAACTTGTCCATGCACCAAAACACGTCAATACGTTTTTTTTATACAGTTTGGTGAGATAAAATTCATGCTACATCAATTACAAAAGTGATTTAGGAAATAATATAAGAATAGTAGCACTTGTTTGATTAACACAAGTACTCATATTTATCTTAACTAATAGAGTCGAAATCACCCGAACGATTTTAGACCGAATGTTATTGAAAGCTCGCCTCATTATTATATCCTGTATACCATCTTAACTATATAGAGTCGAAATCACCCGAACAATTTTAGACCAAATGTTATTGAAAGCTCCCCTCATTATTATATCCTATATCCCATCTTAACTATACAGAGTCGAAATCACCCGAACGATTTTAGACCGAATGCTATTGAAAGCTCGCCTCATTATTATATCCTATACCCATTCTTACCTATATAGAGTCGAAATCGCCCGAACGATTTTAGACCGAATGCTACTGAAATCTCGCCTCATTATTATATCCTATAGGGGATCTTAACTATATAGATTCGAAATCACCCTAACGATTTTAGACTGAATGCTTTTGAAAGCTTACCTCATTATTATATTCTATACCTCATCTTAACTATATAGATTTGAAATCACCCTAACGATTTTAAACCGAATGCTATTGAAAGCTCGCCTCATTATTATATCCTATACCCCATCTTAACTATATAGATTCGAAATCACCCGAACAATTTTAAACCAAATGTTATTGAAAGCTCGCCTCATTATTATATCCTATACCCCATCTTAACTATATAGATTCGAAATCACCCTAACGATTTTAGACCGAATGCTATTGAAAGCTCATCTCATTATTATATCCTTTACCCCATCTTAACTATATAGCGAAATCACTCTAACGATTTTAAACCGAATGCTATTGAAAGCTCGCCTCATTATAATATCCTATACCCCATCTTAACTATATAGAGTCGAAATCACCCGAACGATTTTAGACCAAATGTTATTGAAAGCTCGCCTCATTATTATATCCTATACTCCATCTTAACTATACAGAGTCGAAATCACCCAAACGATTTTAGACCTAGTGCTATTGAAAGCTTGCCTCATTATTATATCCTATACCCCATCTTAACTATATTGAGTCGAAATCACCCGAACGATTTTTGACCGAATGCTATTGAAAGCTCGCCTCATTATAATATCCTATACCCCATCTTAACTATATAGAGTCGAAATCACCCGAACGATTTTAGACCGAATGCTATTGAAAGATCGCCTCATTATTATTTTATTTGAAATGTTATTGTGTACAAGACATGAAAATGATGAAAAAAATTTCCCTATGTTCTACAATTTTAAAATATTCGATACGCTTATTTCGGATTTGACTCCATTGTAACCCGAGTAGCGCGTATCGAATAATATATTAAAATCGTACAACATAAAGTCAAATGTTTTTCGTCATTTTCATTTCTTGTATTTGATAGTTATAACAAGTGTCCTAAAAATTGCCGACTTTGATGATATTCACAAAAATATGTTAATATCACATTTTAAAAGCAGCTCTATGGCCCCGGTTGACCAATAGTGTCCGGAAACTATGAAATGTCAATTCTAACTTTCATCAATAGTGGACAAGGCGTTCGAGTGTTATTGTGAAACGAGCAGAATGTTTTCGGCGTTTAAAGAAAAATCGTGGGGTTTAAAACTGGGTAATTTTCGTCGAATCCTATGTAATATGTGTGTTATCAGGTTACTTATTTTAATGAATTTAATTTTAAACAGTTAAATTTTAGCATGATTTTTGAAAGATCCAATAAATTTATCAGGAGACTCGCTTTGTTTATTTGTAATATTTGTGGGTAAATCGATTTCAATACGTAATAAAATACGCCGATCGAATATCTACTTCAGAGATTTTATCCTGGGCGCCCAGAATTGTTTTTAGATACCTCAATGATGAGTTTATGTACACAGCCCATTAACCAAAAAACAACTTTTGAGATTTAAAGATCTAAATTTTATTAATCACCTCACTTTTCACCATACTGATTCAATGTAGCCAGGGAGGTACAAAGTTCGATTCTCGTCCGGTCTAAAATTTGAGAAAAGTTTACCTAATCTAGTTCTTGGAGGGGGGAGGTTACTCACCCTCCCATGGTCAATATAACAACAATTAGTAGCTGTAGAAAGATGATTGAAATTAGCTTTTCTTTAAAGGAAAATTGTTGAAGAAAGGTAAATTATTAGCCGCTAAGAATAGATGTATGATGAGAAGTAAAAACTTATTTGGTCACGCCTCGCTGACATGAACACAGATCCATGTTTAGTATGGTTAGGGGAAGTTTATATGGAAAATAATGAACAAATTTTTTTAAAAAAAATGAAAAATTTGCCATTTCAAAAAAATTGAAAATTTTTATATAGAGCTGCAGTCTCACGCATTGAAAAAATAATAAACCACAACGGTATTATTGGCTTATACTTGTAAAAATAACCCATTTCTGAAACTACCTCCCCTTAGGTCCGGTCCTACCAAAAGCCGAGTTTTGAAACACTCGTGTTTGGCTATAGTATTAACACAGGTTGACACAGTGTTAGATGAAACTCCCTGAAAACACGTCGTGGTAGGATCGGGCCTTACAAAAATGTATTCTACGACCCTGAGTTTGATGGTCAGTTTATATTTTTATGTTAGATGCTAACATCAGCTGGTGCTAGATTAAAGGGAGTAACAGAAAAGCATTTAAGATTTGGCGAGATCTTCAGATGAAATTTATTTCATGACGCAGGCAGTGGGCAAAAGCTTGCGTGATTTGTCTTTTTTTTTTTTTTTTTTTTTTTTTTTTCAAGTCAATATAAAAAAATATTTGAAATTGTATGTACAATATACTTTATAGTGATAGGGTGTCTCATAGGAAATATTTAGAAGTTCATCTTAGAAAGAGTAGAAAGATTGTTTGTAAAGAGGGATAAATTATTGAGCAACCCTAATATATTAATGCCACTGAACGGGACTTTATAAAAAGTCTCTTTTTATAAAGGTAGAAGTCATTTTTTTTACAACACTTTTACACGGTGTTCATGGCAACGCATCCAAATATGTAACTTCCAAAAAAAAATCGGCTAGCTCGAGACTCGAACATTGGACCAAAAGAAATTGTAAAAAAGTTTTTATTTTGCAAATTCATAATATACAATAGAAAGTATACCATTTCGAAAGAAACTAATCTGTAATCTCCATCTATATCCCCAGAAGGCGGCGCCAATATTTTCAAAGCGAGGTCAGGGATGATGACTTCATATTATAGGTTATACAATCAAGTTCTAAATAATAAAATAGGTAGATATTTGTTGGAGGGTCTTAACTTTACCCCCCCCCCATGTTCTGACCGGACCAGACTGACAAATGTTAGGAATAAATATAACTGTACAAAATTGTGCCCTTCCTAACAACAAACCTTCTGTATTTACACCGTCACCTAATGAATATGGCTTGTGCTATCCATCTACAATCTACATATTACATGATAATCCTTTTCAACTTTCATTAGTTCGCAAACAAAATGTGAGGAAGCAAAGAAGAAAGGCAGCAGAGTTGGGCACTTGGCACCCGCAGAGTTAATTTAAACAATGCAATAATAGAGATATATTAATGTGAATTATAGAACTGGAACAGGGATTCGACTGCCAAAATAATACACAATTACTCCGGTACATAGAGATTAATATTCCGGTCATAAATACAGAATTACTCTTAAGCTGCAGAAATCTTGTTTTCCCAGCAGGATGCATTAGGATACTATGTCAATTAAAGCTAATATAATAATCACAACGGTTGATAAAATACTACTGAGTGTCTCAAAAAACAAACAGGGCTCATTATCTTGAGAAGGGGATCCAAAATTGAATAACGATCCACGTGGTCTTCAAATAATAGATATTGGGAAATTCCTACAATGCTGCAGTGAGCACCAAAGTTGTGACATAATGACACAAAGCAACAGCATTTAAGCCAGCTTCTATGACACATTGAATACACTAGTTCTCGTTCGATCACTGAAGTTAAGCAACGTACAGCGAGGTTGTTCCATGTAGATTTCGTCCCAACCCAGACTGTGTGAGGTCAATGTGGGTATCTGGTTTTCAAGTTTCCAGCAAATGGAGGGTGAAACCCCCGTCTTGAATGATCAATAGAT
>CM022874.1:14764048-14799468 GCA_012654025.1 Pachypsylla venusta | reverse complement strand
TTGATAATTAATATGGGGCGGTAAGAAAGTAAAAACCCCTGTATGTTTTTTAAAGTTGCAAATCCCTTGATAATTAATATGGGGCGGTAAGAAATTAAAAACCCCTGTATGTTTTTTAAAGTTGCAAATTCTTTGATAATTAATATGGGGCGATAAGAAAGTAAAAACCCCTGTATGTTTTTTAAAGTTGCAAATTCCTTGATAATTAATATGGGGCGGTAAGAAAGTAAAAACCCCTGTATGTTTTTTAAAGTTGCAAATTCCTTTATAATTAATATGGGGCGATAAGAAAGTAATAACCCTTGTATGTTTTTTAAAGTTGCAAATCCTTTGATAATTACTATGGGGCGGTAAGAAAGTAAAAACCCCTGTATGTTTTTTAAAGTTGCAAATCCCTTGATAATTACTATGGGGCGGTAAGAAAGTAAAAACCCCCTCTATGTTTTTTAAAGTTGCAAATCCCTTGATAATTACTATGGGTGGTAAGAAAGTAAAAACCCCTGTATGTTTTTTAAAGTTGCAAATCCCTTGATAATTACTATGCGACGGTAAATTAAAAACCCCTGTATGTTTTTTAATGTTACAAATCCCTTGATAATTAATATGGGGCGGTAAGAAAGTAAAAACCCTGTATGTTTTTTTTTTAAATTACAAATCCCTTGATAATTACTATGAGGCTGTAAAAAGTAAAAAAAATACTTGTAGGTATGTTACAAATCCCTTGATAATTACTATGGGGCGGTAAGAAAGTAAAACACCTGTACGTTTTGTTACAAATCCCTTGATAACTACTATGGGGCTGTAAGAAAGTAAAAACTCCTGTATGTTACAAATCTCTTGATAATTGCTATGGGACGGTAAGAAATTAAAACCTAATTAATTGTATGTTTTTTAAAGTTACTGTTCGGTAATGCGCTGGTTCAATTTCACATTAAAGTTTTTAATAAAAAGTGATACACAAACTTGCACCCGAAGTTTTAAAAACAGTTTAATTTCAAACACTGAGCACAAAAAAGATGTCTCACCTGGACGCTTGTAAATTTGATACTGATGACTGACTCGAACTAGTTGAATGTTGTCAGTCAAAGGTGCATAGATTCATGACGTCACCGAAGATAGAAGTGACGTCACCATTTTTAATGTTAACTAATCTAGTCGTACCGAACAGTTACAATTCCCTTGATAATTACTATGGGGCGGTAAAAAATTGAAACCCTGTATGTTTTTTAAAGTTACAAATCCCTTGATAATTACTATGGGGCGGTAAGAAAGCAAAACCCTGTATATTTTTTAAAATTACAAATCAAGGGATTTGTAAAAACAGTATAATTTCAAACACTGAGCACAAAAAAGATGTCTCTCCTGGACGCTTGTAAATTTCAAGGGATTTGTAAAAATCAATTTTTATCAAGGGATAATTACTATGGGGCAATAAGGAATTAAAAACGCTGTATGTTTTTGGCACGCTTAATTTCCGCCAAAATTATAATTTTCCATGTTTATTCACTTTGAACTGGTAAATAAATTATTCCCTCTTATGTTACCATCCAAATTTTGTGAAAATTAGCCAAATTTTATAACAATGTGTTATTTTCTGTTAGCATCGAATCTTCCTAATGCAACAATCTCTCTTAAAAAAAAAAAAAAAATAGTGTAAAAAAATAGAAGTAAGTTTAATCAGTTAATCACTCTATTAATTTTCTGTCTTAAAATTCAAAACTGCTGAAACCACATAATAAAAGCTCCCATCGGACTCATAAGTTCATTTACCGCCCTATAAGAACTATTGATTAAAAGTTTCCTTGATGTTAAAGTGATAGTTGGAATGTTGGAAAAAATAAAATTACAGAAAAACTTGCGCAAAGTTGTATAAGTATGCCTTTTCTCTCGTTCCCCAACTTCCTCCCAACTCCCACTGTTCATTTTCTTGTGTGTATGTGTTTTCCTTCAAATAAATCAAATCAGTTTATTTTAATAATCAAATATAAATTTTAAATCAGTTTATTATTTTATTCGTTCTGGACGATTTAAATTGTATTCTATGTTTACTTTTTTAGTTTGAACTTTAAAATATTTCTTGGTCTTCCATTTTTGAATAAATTAGTTTTTTATAAGGGAAGAAAAAAAAATTAATAAAAATTTTAATATTAAACTTTGTGTGAAATCGGTCCACTGCTAGTTTGGAGCGATTCACATTTTAATTTAATTTTTTGAATCACCAACCTTATTGTTACAATATAGTTTCAATAAAAACTCCATTAAATGAAGTGCAGTTCATTTTCTGCCTTCCTCCTTCTTGAAGCATGTTGCTTCTCGAGAAAATACCTGACTCAAACGTAATTCAATCAGATTTGAATATTTTATTTATTTCATTGAATTGATTTTTCTATTCTCCACAAGAGTATGTGATGGAGTTGTATTTTATTAGATAAAGTATTAGCTTTGATCCCTCTAAACTTTTTCAATTAAAAGTTATGTCATTTTCAGCATACAGGGGTGTTTAAAATTAATGTTCTAAGGTTAATTTTGGGCGAATACTTTTAAATTTAACATTTTTTTACAGATCGATTGTTGCTCATTTTTTTAGTTTATTTTTCATATCATACCTACTCCTATAAAATATTTTTCCTTTATTTGTATAGATAAAGTTAATACAAGTAGCTCTTCTCAAACACTTGTTTTATTTTTTCACGACTTTCTTAATTTTTATTTGCACGTGTTTTAAAGAAACTGCTGCTTGTTTCTCTGCAAAACTTTGTAAAGTAATTGCATTAACATATCCAGTATGTGTCAGAAGTCTTTTTCACCCCTTGTAACTTCTTGAATGCCATGAATTTCTGAATTTTGATTGATTCCAAGTATAGAAAAAAGGCTCGACCTCCCGGAATTAGAAAGGAGTCAGTTATTCAAAAATTTGAAATAGAATGGTAGGTATATACAATTTTCAAAAAATAAGGAATAACTTTTATTCTAAAACAAAAAACCAGGGGCGAAGATAAAGAGTTCCAAAATTAGAACTTGTAGGTAATAGGGGTCGTTTTCAATGCAAAATATCTCTAGACGTGTTTAAAACGTTTTTGCACTCAGGTACTGAAATAATCAAAAGTACACATTTTAAGTTTTTTCAGTGTCGTAGTTAGAAAGATCAAATCTTATTTCTTTACCGGAGTTGAAAATGAAACATCTTTAATTGTCTCCGCTGCAGGTTCGGATAAATGAGGAAAAAACAATTTATGGGAACATATTTTGAGGGGAAATTTCATATTCCCTTTTAAAATATTTTCTGTTGTAGATCTTAAGTTACAGCCGTACTCCAGACATTCTGCCTGAAAATGGCCGTTCCGAAAAGGTCTCATTTTTAACTTTGGTAATGAAATGAGATTTGATCTTCCGAAACTATTTATAACACTAGCAAAACTAAGCTATTCCATTCTAAATTTTCGAGAAATCGACTCTTTTTTGTCAAGGATTAAATAATCCTAGTCTTTTGAGAGTTACAAGGGATGGATAAGACTTCTAATGTAATTTTTATTCAGCTTTTTCAATTTTTATTTTCGCTAAATTATTCTATTTTATTTTTATTTTTTCTAAATTATTCATTTTTTATCTTTATTTTCTCTGCTTTTTTTTCTTTCTAGATCCCTTGAATCATTATCGTACACCTGAGTTGACTCCCAGCATGATCCTCAGAATAGCTTCATAATATACACAATGCGTAGTAATAATTAGGTATTATTTTTATTCACATACATTTGCATTATTTTATCGCACAATATTTTTCTTTCGTTTTTAGGCATTGGGTGGTTGAGACCATTCCATACAGCCAACACAATTTTATAAAACATTGACGTTTTTAAAACGATTACTTAAGACTTTTAAATCTTTACTGTATGTATTATCCTACATTTCTATTTTATTATTCCTTCAACTACTTATTTTTTTCCTTTTGCATATTCTTTTTAGATTTTTGTACATATTTCCCCTCGAGATATAGCATTTACTAAAAGGTATGTAGTCAGCACGCAAACTTGTATATCTGATTAAATACAACCATATACCTAGTGATCTGATTAAATACATCAACCTCCTTGAACATCGATCGGAATTGATATACTCTTTTAACACGTCCATATTGAATTAACTCTGCTCACATAAAGAACTGTGTACAGTTGACATCATATGTTTTCTATTATTTTGCCAAGCCAGAAAAATGCACAATTCTTGAAAATTTTTTTTGCATTTTGTAATAAACTTCCATTATCACCTTTCGGATCAAAACCTTGAAACTTAACAAATTCAACTTTAGAAAATATAATATTATATAGGTACATTAAGTGTTTTTCTTTTGCTCACTGCTTATACCTCACTCCATCACAATTTTCCAGTTTTTTTAAAAGGAATATCTTTAATTAATTACTAGAGAACTGGTAACACATAACTATATCACTGTGTTTGTCCTTGACTGCACACTTGACAATTAACGTAACGAGTCATAGTAAATTCCCTAGACCTGCTTATCATTAATACCATCATGTATTCTACGATCTCAGTCTGTGTTGATTACTCAACGTGTACGTTTCTATCCAATCGTAATAGAAAATATACAAAATGTGTGCCTCCAATAACAGGATCAATGAAGAACGAGTCAAGCCATCCTACAGGTTAGTATTAAAACAGAAATTACAAAAACTAGTAGTGTTGCGAATTTTAGGGATCCCTCAATTAATATGGTCCAAAAACTAATCATGTGAACGTAATCAATGCCCCCACCAATTTTTATCAAAATCGAACAAGGCGATCGACAGATATCATTTAACAAAAAGTGGGACAAATATTAGACGTTTTAAGAAAAATCGTGGTGTTATTTGTTCGGTCAAACATTGCAGAGTTGCTTTCTGTGTTATTTTACAGGCGGATTCGGCTCGTGAGGATATAATCCTCAAGTAACTTCCTACATTCTCAATGATGATCTATTTCTTAATATGGAAGTATAATTCGTTTGGAAAAAATTACGTCTTCGGTTGAATCGTATAGAAAAATATATTTTTTGCACGGTTTCTACAGTTAACTTGATTACAATACATATTACATAGGTATGGTACTTTTGGACCACCCTGTACATACTTCATTTTTTTTAACATAGGTATAGTACTTTTGGGCCACCCTGTACATACTTCATTTTCTAACATAGGTATGGTAGTTTTGGACCACCTTGTACAAACTTCATTTTCAAACATAACATAGGTATGGTACTTTTGGATCACCCTGTACCCTGTACATACTTCATTTTCAAACATAGGTTTGGTACTTTTGGACTACCCTGTACATACCTCATACCAAACCTATATACAGGGTGATCCAAAATTATATGTACATACGTTAACCACATATTCTATGGACGATTTTAGGGGGGAGGGGGGGTTAACTTGATTACAAAAGTTGCGAAAATGTTTCCTAACAAAAAACCACGTCCTTTGATTTTCAAAAAATAAATCGTATTTTTTTAATTACGTCTTACTTGTTGGAGCTATTGGAACGGGGAGAAAATTATTCCCAATCTTGATGTCAGCGTTCTTCTGATATGGAAATCATGTCTATTACACTTTCAGGGGCGGAAACAGGTGGGTCAACTAAATAGGCCATAACTTTTTGATGCTTGACCAAATTTGAATTTGTTTATCGCCTAGTTAAAACCAATGTTATTTTGAACAAAAATGTCTGAATATTTTTTTTTTCTCAAACAAACGCAAGTGAAATATAATTCCCTCTTTTCGTGATCCATTCCAGAAGATAAATATTGAAAGTAATAAACCTTTGAGTAAATTAAAATCTTTTGGATGTCCTACCATAATCTCTCGTTTAATGTCGAGCTGTGATGATGTTCATATTTAGGCTCCGGTCTGACGATGAGGTACTGTTGAATAAACATACTATCGTAATATGTTTTGCATTGTTTCAGACAAGAACTGCCATTCCCAATGTTCAATCGAAATGATTTCAGTATATGGTCAGTGTTGAAAACTTGTATAGGAAAAGATCTAAGTCATATTACTATGCCTGTGGTATTTAATGAACCTTTGAGTTTCTTGCAAAGGCTTGTGGAGTATATGGAGTATGCACATTTATTAACAAAAGCTTCAAATGAAACTGATCCTGTCATTCGGTTACAAGTAAGATTCAAACAACATTCTGTCATCAATGACTCCGAGTTCTAGTAGGTAGTCATCATACTGCTATTGTAGCGAAGAGTGTCGGGTTATAATACTGAAGGAATCCTAAGAATTGTCAATGAAATATTTCCCGACTCAGCAATTAAGAAAAAATAATGAAAGATTGAGGAATTTGCTGTCTGCACTGGAGTCACTCTTACTTCCTGGATCAGAATTTAATTTCATTATCATTTTATTTAATCTAATTTTATTATAAGAACTAGCTGAGTACCCGAACTTTGTTTCGAGAAGATGAGAGAAAAAAATGATAATAAATCTGACTCTTCATTAATAATAATCGACGTACAACCGTTTAAACGCGATCAGAGCGTACACATAGATTACATATTACATACACGTTTGTTAACCTATATCCTTGCGCAGACTTCAACACGCATTTTATTTTTTTGGAACTTAACCCAATACTACTCCCAACACGTTCTACCCAACAAACTTGGTATTCAATTCTATTTAGAACATGGGGAGTAGTAACGGGTTTTTAAGTTGTGTAGAACGTGTTGGGAGTAGTATTGGGTTAGGTTCCAAAAAAAATAAAATGCGTGTTGAAGTCTGCTGAGTTTAGGCTGGGTCTGCGACCCAGCCTAACCTTGCGCAGACTTCAACACGCATTTTATTTTTTTTGGAACCTAACCCAATACTACTCCCAACACGTTCTACCCAACAAACTTGGTGTTCAATTCTATTAAATTATATCGGCATTGCACTAACCGCTTTTGTACATAATTTTATTTAAATCAAACAAAAATTTTAATTCCCATACAAAAATCGGAAAATCGGCCGTAACTCGAAAACGGTTGGAGAGTTTTGAATTCTGATAATTTCACTAGAGCCCCAGTTTTTGGTTTTGGGGGAGGGAGGGATTTCCATTCCCGTCAATTGTTCTATACTCTTACCGTTTCTAATAGTATTCTATGATTTCCCATACAAAAATTGGAAAATCGGCCGTAACTCGAAAACGGTTGTATATTTTTGAACTTTTCTAGGGTCTCAGGCTATGGTTTTGGGGGGGTTCATTCCCATCAACTTTTCTATATCTCGTACCGCTTTGGCTAAACTATGAGGTTTGTCAAAATTTAATTGTGGCCGATCCCGGATTCGAACTTGTAACACTCGAATGGCTACTCACAATTTTGCAAAATATGTCCTAAATGAAGGATAAAGATGTTACCTAAAACTTTCTCGATTTAAGTTGATATGTTGTCGCGACAAATCTTAAGATATTGGCCAAAATTCGGAAAATTTTGAGCAAGAAATTGGAAAATCGGCCGTAATTAAAATGGCTGGACAATACCATGCCTATAACCTTCCCCGGGTAAAAAAAATAAGTGTGCAAAGTTTCGTGCAATTCCGAGCTGTAGTTCGTAAGTTATAAGCGAACAAACAAATAAATAAACAAACAAACAAATAAATGAATAAACAAACAAACAGACATTCACTTTCATATACAGGGTGGACCATTTTAACCTTTAATGGAGAATAACTCGACTGGAAGGCAAAATAATAGAAAAAGTTTTAAACAAAAGTTGTTGTATAAGTAGGGGAACACATGACCGTGACCTTCAATGTGACCTTCACTTTGACCTTGGAGGTTATTTAGAGGTCAAATATGATTTTTTAAATAGAAACACCCATTTTTGACCCCTGATTCGTGATTAGCAAAAGATTTCACACATGACCATGACCGTCAATGTGACCTTCACATTGACCTTGGGGGTTATTTAGAGGTCAAATATGAATTTTTAAATAGAAACACCCATTTTTGACCTCCCCATTCGTGATTAGCAAAAGATTTTACACATGACCATGACCTTCAATGTGACCCTCAAATTGATCTTGGAGGTTATTTAGAGGTCAAATATGAATTTTTAAATAAAAACACTCATTTTTACCCCGGATTCGTGATGAGCAGAAAATTTTACACTCAAATATGTACCTATTATTGTTAAACTCTAATCTGTGTAACATATTCCCGACAAATTTTGGGTCGCAGGGGGCTATCTTTACCTGGGGCCCTTTAGGGCACCAAATGTGAAATCTTTAAAACTGGAAATATCACTCCAATTTTGATGAAATTTTAAAAAGACACTCTGTGAAACATACGAGTATTAACGACAAATTTTGAGTGTCATGGGGCTATCTCCATCTGGGGGTTCTTTAGACCCAAATTTCAGGTTTGGTTCCCTAAAGGACCCCTAGATGATAATAGCCCCATGAGGTCCAAAATATGTCGATGATATGTTACAAAGGGTCACTGTTTTAAATTTCATCAAAATTGGAGCTCTATTGTTGCTACTTTTAGAGAAGTGACCCGAATATCAGGTTTGGTGCCCTAAAGGACCCCCGGATGGAGATAGCCCCATGAGACTCAAAATTTGTCGATAATATGTTTCACAGAGTGTCTTTTTAAAATTTCATCAAAATTGGAGTGATATTTCCAGTTTTAAAGATGTGACCCGAATTTCAAATTCGCTGCCCTAAAGGGCCCCTACGACCCAAAATTTGTCAGGACTATGTTACACAGATTAGAGTTTAACAATGATAGGTACATATTTGAGAGTAAAATGTTCTGCTCATCACGAATCCGGGGTCAAAAATGGGTGTTTCTATTTAAAAATTCATATTTGACCTCCAAATAACCTCCAAGGTCAATGTGAAGGTCACATTTAAGGTCATGTTTATGTGTCCCCCTACTTATACAACAACTTTTGTTTAAAACTTTTTCTATTATTTTGCTTTCCAGTCGAGTTATTCTCCATTAAAGGTTAAAATGGTCCATCCTGTATATAGATAATAGATAATTGCTATTATTATTATCCATTTTATGTTAGTTATTGAGGTTTCTTGTCGCCCAATGATGGGCCCAAACCATTTAATTGTAATAAATAAATAATGCTTTAAAAATTTGGGTACAGGATCTGTAATGATGGTTTCAGTAAATGATTAATTTCTTTGTAAAATATACCATTATACCATGTGAATGACATAATAACATTCGATGTCTCATTCTCATATAACAGCATTGTAAGATCCAAAATTCTATTGTCATTATTGCTACCATCCATTTACCTTAAAATGTTACCGCTTTTGGCTACTTTTTCCTCACCTAAGCGACTCGAATCGAACCAGGTAAATCAACGGTGAATGCTGAGTTGCTTTCGACCACAGAAAGAGACCATATTTTTTTTTAATGCGGTGGGGATGTTTTTTGTGAAAATAAATTTCATTTCTTGTTCTGATTTTTTTTTTTTTCAGTTTGTTTCTGCTTTTGCTGTGAGTGCAGTGTCATCTAATTGGGAGAGATTGGGAAAACCTTTTAATCCATTATTAGGAGAAACGTATGAACTTGAAAGAGACGATTTTAGGTATGTCTTTGGGCGTTCTCGTAATATTTTCCACCAGAAACAAAAATGAAATAATAACAATGTGACAAATTTAAATATATAAAAAAACATCCTATTGAAAGCGCAGACAGATGGCTAAATCTGTCTGCGTTTTCAATAGGATGTTTTCTTTTTATTTAAATCCTCCTCAAAATTTTGTTAGTTGATTCAATATAGTAATTTCTTCATGAACTGTTCTACTTTCAGGGTTGTGTGTGAACAAGTAAGTCATCATCCTCCCATATCGGCGTTCCACGCAGAAAATGAGCATCATTTTATATTTCATGGCTCCATTTATCCTAAATTAAAATTTTGGGGCAAAAGTGTTGAAATTCAACCTAAAGGAACAGTCACTGTTGAATTACCAAGGTAATTAATTCTAACCCACCAGAAATTAAAACTGAACCCACAAGCAAGCTGGTCGCTCTGAAGTTCCTTTCACATATCTTGAGTGTGTTGTACACCCCCTTGAGTTAGTTTACTGTTTTCCCATCCTGTGCATCACTTCCATTGAACTTGTTAAGACAGACACCTTTGGGAGGACTTCGCCTCTAATTTGAATAAGCGAGTTTCCTTCTGCACCTCTTGCCAATATTAACCTTTTTTAAACGTCTGTCTGCTCGTTCCACAATAAATTTCGTACAACTTTTCCGAATTTGATAGAACTTGGTATTTATTATGTTCACGGAACTTATTAATGAAGTCTGCTGTTCACAAAACTACTTGTTTTATTTACAGTTTACTAAATCCATGTCGCGGGGATATAGAAAGGAATGCTAGAACAGAAAAAAAAATTCTTCTTTTGATATATTTTTTTTTTAATTTGGCTTAACGTCTCTTTAACATCTATTGGTCATTCAAGATGGGGTTACCCTCCATTCGCTGGAAACTTGCAAACCAGCTGCCCACATTGACCTCATCCAGCCTGGGTTGAGCCGGAAAAAAGAGCCAACGATACGTGGTGTTCCCAAGCGGTCGCCCATCCAAGTACTGATCACGCCCGACGTTGCTTAACTTCAATGATCCGACGGGAACTGGTGTATTCGACGTGGTATGATCGTTGGCTTACTTTTTTGATATTATATCCCAATGAGCTTTGTATTTTAGATATAACTACCTTTAATTGCCTCGACGTGAGTTTTTTCTCTCCACGGCCCCGGTCTGCAGTGTTGTTGCTGTTGTAGCGATGTTCCTTTCAAAATCACCTTTTCTCCCGATTTTCAGGTTTGAAAAAAGGGTAGAAATATGTTGATATGTGATTACCGAAAAGGTTTTGAAGGCCCTTGGCTGAAACTGTGAGGTCGGCTGTGTAAAGTATTTTGTTTTCGTTTTCTGCAATGATATTTCTTAATGTTTTTTTAGATGGGGTGAAGCCTACACATGGACCAATGTGAATTGCTGTGTGCATAATATTATCGTAGGAAAATTATGGATAGAACAGTATGGGACAATGGAAGTAGTAAACCATTCAACTGGACATACCGCTGTACTTAATTTCAAACCAGCAGGCTGGTTCTCAAAAGATCTCCATAGAGTTGAGGGCTTTATCATAGACAAACAGTAAGATTTTTTTAACTCCCAAATCGTAGCTTGAACTTTATTTTCCCGATTACAATTCGGACCGACGCGACGTCCAAAAAATTATTTTTTTAAGACAGACTTTATTTTGGAAGATCAACTTCATAAAAATAAGAAACGCCGATATCGATTTTTTACCATCACAATACTCGTACTATATTTTCCCTTACTTCAGAATAAGATTAATAAGAATAATAATAAAAAATATATATTTTGTGGCCATAGTCCTTTTTACATATGATTATAATAATAAACAAGATCATAACAAATTTAGTTGAATTGGATACTATGTCAAGTAAAACATAATAAGGCAGATGAAATAATATATCTTCACTTGAATATAAAAATCAAAAGGATGTTAATTACAGCTGACTAGTTTCATGTTCTCCTGAGTACATGATCAGAGCTAGTTGATCGAAGACATTTTATCTGCATTATTAAGATTATAACCATAAAAAGCCCAACATTGAGGTAGTTTGAAATGTCAAAATCTACTGCTAACTACGTTCATTACAGAATTAAAATTATTTTGCGTGACGCGTTTTCCAATTTCTTTTGTCACTTTGCAGTACAGACGGGAAAATATTTTATTGTAAATATTTTGAGTAAGCTTAGGTGAAAAAAAGTTGCTTTTTAATTTTTTAAATATGGGGAAAAAATACAATTTTTTTTTACTACGAAAACTAAACTCTTCTGGTTTTTATTTTTCCAGCAAAAAGAAACTAAACTATCTCTACGGGAAATGGACAGAGTTCATGAAAGTTACCGACATTACCTCATATGAGGAATACTACAAGGAAAACAAAGAGAAGTTTAGGTAAGTAAGATGTCGTTTTTTCTTTTAATAAATCCGGAAAACTCAGCAAACATCTAAGTAGGCTATTTTAATGCCAAATATGTTATACTACAGTTGTTGAGAGAGTTGAGACTGCAGACTGCGTAGTTGCTAAAAACATTTGTATATGATGAAAGCAATACGTCCTGTCATGTATTGGAATGTAACAACCGCACCGTTGCCTGTTTTCCTACCCATATTTTTAAACAAAACGTTTTTTCGTTTTTCAACCCTTTTATTTCAAACTGTAATAGTCAAATTTGTTCATCGTTTTCAAAATGTGTTATATGATTTACTGGGGAAAGGCTGAATGAAGTTTTTAACATTATGACATGATATAGTTTATAAGTATATATATTTACATATATTTCAGAAATGACGCTAAAACTCCATCAACAGACAGTCCTGTTCATACTCCTAAGAAAGTCCTCGCCAAAATGACAAGTTTCAAAATGGGCTCAATGGGTTCATCTATGTTCAAATCAATGTCTCAACCAGATCCCCCAGATTCACCTGCCAATGAATGCGATGATGGGGAAGGATCAGAAGATCCACCACCCAAATGTGATTCAACCTTCTCTATTGATATACCTAACTCTGTCGCACTCTGGGAAGCAAATCCTAGACCTGAAAGGACATCTGAGGTAAATATTAATACAAAGAGTTATAGAGTGTTTAGTAATCTATATAGTCAAAGTTTGTTTTGGCTTATTACACGCAATCTAAAAAAAACTCAATCTGAGCAGCCTTCTGTTCATTAACGTATAATGAGCTGCTCAACAACATTAAACACTCTCAAGTACTCTTATATGCCGATGATCTCAAAATATACAGGGTCATTCATGATCAAAGGGATTGTGATCTCTTACAAGAGGATCTTACCTCTCTATCTCAATGGCTCCAAAAAATCGGTTTAAATTTTCATCCTAAAAAATGTTACGCCATATAGACATACGTACTACATAAACAATACCCGGATTGATTATACAGATCAATACAAAGATCTGGGCGTAACATTTCAGTCAAACCTAAATTTCAACAATTATATACAAGAGATCACAGAAAAAGGCTATAAAAAACTTAATATGGTTATCAGGTATGACAAGTACATCTGGGATCCTGATGCCATTAAACTCCTGACCAAGCCTATGTAAGATCTGTCCTAGAATACGGATCTATCATATGGACACCATCCACCCAGGTTGGATCAAAAGGACTTGAGAGAGTACAATCAAAATTTGTTCGTTACTTGTTTCGAAAACTAAATGGATTCTACCCCAAATTCCCCCACTATATAGAGTACAGTTTACTCTGTGAACATCTTCTTCTGGAGCCCCTTGAGGCAAGAAGAAGAAACGAACAAATAAAATTTCTAGAAAATGTCCTCAATAATAAAATATCCAGTCCCTACATAACAGAAAAAATTCATATTAAAGTTCCGCAACCCAGGCTCAGACCTACAAACACACGGGGCAGCTATTTCATGTACCACATAGGAGACAGGTTTTTGTATTTAAGTCTCCTATTATCAGAGCCATGGATTTGGATTTATATAAGTAATGTACAAAATGTCATAGATTGCTTCATTCAAATTCATCTATCTGTCATACTCACTCATCATTCACCATCTCTCATTCACACTCATCATTCATTATATTCCATTCACACTCATACTTTTATTTCTCATTCATACCTCCACCCGACACTCATCTTTCACTTACTCACACATCACACACAGCGTCAGTAATTTCTCTACACTGCTTGTAATATAGAAGTGATGGGGCGTAGACGACTTAATTTAAAAAAAAAAAAAACTACCGTGTCAATCGGTACCAAACCTTATTTACATGATTTTGGGCATAACGGAGAAGTACATAGGATAGCTTTTATGTCGATTACGGAAACGATCATGTCTATAGTATTATGTATATGTCAGATAGGTATGCTTAATAATGTATACAAGGTGGTCCTGAAACATACAACGGCCTAGGGGTGATACAATGGATCATTTCCAACTAAAAATATTCCTATACAAAGTGACCGATCTTGCGTGGTGTAAGATATCCGCCATTTTCTTGTATTCCGTCTTATTCTTACGCTTAGTTTTTATTGAATAACTTTTTTTCTACTTGTCTCACGATCAAACCCTTTTCATTTTCGGAATTAACACATAATTTTACATTTTGTGTTATCAAAACAAAAAAATATTATATTTTTAAGGACAAAAATATCACAAAAGTGACTTGGATTATTAAAACAAAACCCCAAGCCTTTCAGAAAATTGTGAGTGTCAACTTTTTGATAGCAAATTTTGACACGTTTTACGATAATATTTAGGCCATAACTCTGGTTTCACTTGTTTGATTTTGTTCATTTTGAGTCAAATAATATTTTAACAAAAGGAAACGAGGAAACTTTGTAAGATAATCGAGTTCAAACTTTCATGAGGAAACGACGGCCACATAAATTTTGATACCTATGCCTCTTGAAAAGATGTAAGAATTTATTTTTAGCATGATTGAACCATAACTTATCAAGAAATGAAAATGATTAAAAAACACTTGACTTTGATAGTTCTAAAGTGTCCTAAAGGTTTTCCTTCTTTGATTCATAATTTATTATGTAAAATTTTGTGTTAATTCCGAAACAAGTAGGAAAAAAGTTATTCAATAAAAACTAAACGTGAGTTGGAAAACAACAAAATGGCGGATATCTTGAAAACCGCGCGAGATCGGTATTAAAATTATGCACAGCAAACTTCAATTGAACAATTTTTAATGATTTTTACCTATATATTTATCGGTAACATTTAAATTATTATTTAACCAAACGTGGCCACCAGGTGTCTTTTTTAATCATCTTTGAGCTACATTCTAATTAGAGTAACATAAATTTGTGCATTTAGTTTCATGTTTTACCGTGTATGAAGTAGAAATACCCGGAACCGAATGGTTTCCTCGATGATGTACCAATTAGTTTAATTTTCAGCCGTTTTGCGATGCTTAAAGATGAAATGAAATTGTAATCTTTGAATTACATTAATATTAGTTGAGAAGATCCGTTTCTATGAGTGACTATTGTTGATCTCATTTCAGTTCTACCAGTTCACCTCTTTCACCATGTCACTGAATGAAATTGAACCGGGAATGGATTGCAGGCTATGTCCTACTGACAGTAGGTAAGTGTACCGGACAGCAATTCCTATTGTATGGTAATATGCAAGCCCTGATTTTTAATCTTACTTTTCAAATATTATTTGTAAGGTTTTGAAGCATGAGGTCACTGATTATTTAACAAAGGTCAAACGTAATGAAGTCAAAATTAAGCCACTTACTAGAGTATATCTTGACCTTTACTTGAACTGTTGCACGCTGGAAGCGCGCTTTTGCTACATCAGCGAGGCTGGCCTGGTATAGATGTGTTATTTTTTATAGTATGACATGGGATGAAAAAGATTGGCAAACACTGCTGTATAGGCTTAATTGTTGCAAATTTCAAACTAGGATTATTCTTTGATCAAGTTGAAATGACTTTTTCTCTTCTCGTGGAAGGCCATCCAATCTAAATGGTTTTATCGGGTCGACTTCAGGAACTTATCCCGCTGGGGACTATAGATTTATGGTAATAGCGTGAAGTAGTAGCGCTATAATAATACCTACTGCAATATTAGCTTCATATTCTATTCATTTTTCCAAAACCAGAAAGAAATGTTACTTATTTAAAATCAATCCCCAGTAATAATTTTCTAATTTTCACGTTTTTCCCACTTAATTAGGTAAGATTTAAAACAATAAAAAAAAGTAGGGGTATATTTTTTTTTTTTTTTTTATTTGTTTTCCAGACTGAGGCCGGACATTAGAAAATTGGAATCCGGCGATTTAGATGGAGCGGCAGCGGAGAAAGCAAGATTAGAAGAAAAACAAAGAGAAACAAGGAAAGCTAGGAAAGGAAAGAAAGGTCTAGAATGGAAATCAAGGTAAACGTTCGTTACCTATTCAAAAACCAAAATACACATTCAGAGCAATCTGTTCCAGAATTAACTTTTTCCAAATATTTTCTAGGGTCAAAGTTAATTTTCTTTTCCTCTTCAATTTTGAAATTTTCGAATATTGAATACATTGAAAATTCTCGCACAATAGTTATTATCAAAATATTTTTTTTTTCTATTTCAGATGGTTTAGCAAAGGTACCAACACCTACACAAATGAAGACGATTGGCTGTACAACGGCGGATATTGGGATAGAAACTTCGTATATGACGTAGATATTTTCTAATTTGGTACAAAAAGTTATCAATAAATAGAGAGCTTTTATCCTAATACGCCAAATGTAAATGATGTTATGTGTGTTTGTCAGTGTTCTACGATTTTGTGCAATTATCTTCTGCGTGGTATGATATGATAATTTGTGTGACACTAACGAATATGTCACAATTCTTATTTGCTTATTACAGGGTTTAGTAGGGATTATTAAAATGTCTCAGAATATTTTTTTCTGAATTATAATATTTAGTTACAAAGATCTTTCTCTAAGCTGTGCAGGACATCTTCAACTGAATATTTTTTTCTGAATTATAATATTTAGTTACAAAGATCTTTCTCTAAGGTGTGCAGGACATCTTTACGAGTCTGATTGCAACCTAAACTCGAGATCAAATGTTTGATGTCATTTCAAACCTCAAAAAATTCCATTCGCCAGGATTTGAACATGTCTCCATGGCAGCTGTTCTCTTTCAACTTGAGTTGAAATTATATTGAATTAAAATTATAAACAAATTGAAAAGTTCTTTGATTCTTTAAACATTAACATGAAAAGAAAATAAGTGAGGCAAGGCAGTAAATGCCAAATTCATATTGATGTGACGGCATATGAGCACATAGAACATTTTGATAATTAACGTGAAATAGTTGAAACCTACAGAAAAAAAAGTTTTTTTGCTCTAATTATTTATTACGCCACCACATTGATCGTTCTAATATCTGGTTTTGATTTAATCATATCTCGTCTTTGACGTCACAGTACATTTGATGAAAAATTAATTCATAATTTTGTAGAAATCTTGAATTGTAGGAAAAATACTATCTAAGAAAAGATTGTAAACGCCAAAATTTTATCAGAAGGGTCACAAAGTTGTTCATCACATCCCACTCTCTTAATTTACAAGTTATACAAACTCATAATAGAAACACTGGGGAGATACATTACCAATCTGTCGTTTACATTGGCGTATTTATTTGCAACACTTTCATCTTCTTTTTTTCTTTGCTCATCAAAAAGAATACGCCGTCCTATATTTCTTCCTTAAAATTATGTGCAAGCATTGAAAGAGATTTATCCCTCTCCATAATCCTTCCGTCTTTCTTTCATATTCGAATGTGGTTTTCGATTCGACAATCTCAACCGTTTTTTTTTTTTTTTTTTTTTTTTTTTTTTTTTTTTTTTTTTTTTTTTTTTTTTNTTTTTTTTTTTTTTTTTCTCCACTTGGTCTTTCTCAAGGGGGGTAAAAAATCAAGACGAGAGATTTAAAAAATGTGATTCGAATGCGGTATGTGCCTATTATGATGAAATATTTAAGTGACAACTTTATGTTTCCCAAAACAAAATCATGGATAATTGTCATTTAAATATTTTGATCATCTTGACTTTTTCGATTTTTTTATCAATAACATTCTCAATTGATACGTAATGAAAAACAAGTCTGTTTTCTTCTAGATACCTACAGAAATTCATTTTCAATACAATATTTTAAAATACAAATTACAAACTATCAGTAATACAATAATAGCTATTAGTTATCTTAAAGAAAGTTTTGTAAAATAAATTGTTTTTTTTTTTTTGTTTTTTGTTGGTTGTTTTCTTGACAATAATAAAAATGAAAACCTTTTTTATTATTTTAAACCATAGACAAACATTTATAACGACGTTAAGTTTATTCATTTATTACAAAAAAAAAAAAATGGGATAGTGACGTATGAGTATCGGGGTAACTAAACTATGATTGAGGTAAATAGGCCATTGAAAACTTTATGAATTATCACTTGTAACATTAATAAAATGTTTTATAGGTTTTAGTAGACTGGGTCAATAGCGTTCTATCAAAAAGAATATTGTGAAACTATGATCCATATACCGTACCTTAACTTATAGATATTAAGTACCTAATAGGTATGCAGCTCAAATAAATAATATGTACATTTATAATTCATATCTAAATAGTATTTAAGTATAATATTTAATGATATATTTTTTTCAAACATTTGAAAATTCTCTCCAAAAGTTCATAAGATAACAAAATGTAGGGCCCCGTCGCACCATGATACTATGAAGAGATGAAGACCAGATAACAAACTTGCCCGCCGTCATTTTTTGTGTTTCTAGGTATACTTCTACCGTGAATTCTAACTTCTCAATTTTATTTATATTTTACTTTCTAGTGTTCAGAAGAGTATAAAATTGATACCTTTGGTAAACATAGGAAACGCGGCACACATGGTGTCAGAATTTTCTGCTGAAGAGCTTACCCTATCTTCTTAGTATCTTGTCTTCACGCTTTAGCTGAAGGAAAGCAATTAAATATTCAACTAAGACAGACAATCAAGTTGAAAACAGATTGTTCCATTGTTGCATCATCCGATATATAATTATACTTTCTTAGAAGTTTGGATCTGCCAACTTAGGAAAGAACCTCTGTAATTTATGTGTCTAAAAATTATAATAATAAATTATACAATACAAAATATACATATATGTTTCGGTTTTTAAAAACGTACTTGGTACATTCGAATCCCGGACTCTTCAATTGACATTCCAAAAACTTTAATAGTTTTATGTATTTTAAAAAATATACCAGAGAAAGTATATTTTTGTATTTCCTTCTAGTCATTTTTTTAAAAATAAGTATAGGCTCTACCAAAAGTATAGAATCAATTCAGTGATAGAAATCTAGATGAGTAGGATTAATATTATTAGGTAGGTATACACATATTTAGTTATCAATCAAAATTTACATTATTTAAAAATAATGCAGGGTGTTTTAAAAAACATGAGAAGATTAAACGAAAAGTTCCTGAATTACCCAAAATAATTCTGTTCGAAAGAGGATCATTTATTGAAATATTACCAAAGCAAAATGGGATCATAGGAAACTTGGTCTAATATATTGTCATCTCGTTTGAAACACCCTGTAAATTAAAATTTTATGTTTATCTGTTTGTTAATTTAATTATTATGATTGTCAAATCGTATATCCACATGGTTGTTATTGTAACTTAATTAATTAATTTTAGGTACATAGTATTAAATATGTTTAGATCTATAGATTAGAAGTACTTACCTTGAAGACAATCTAAAGGGTGATTTCTACAAACCGGATTTAAAAAGACAATGTCGATTTTTTTAAAAAAAGAATGACTCTTTGCCACTGGGCTAGGTTAATGCCCGAGTCATTTTCTACCATCCAACATTTTATGTGGTCAAACACAGAAATTAAAGAAGAAAAAATACTGCCTTAGCTGAGGATTGAGCCCACTTCCTCCTGTTTACCAGGCGACAACTATGCTATACCGAAGCAAATATCTGATAATTCAAAAATAAATTTGACAAACTTAAGATCACCAGATCCGAGACCAAACATAAAATTTTGGTCTCGGATTTTGAAGTTATTATTGAGCATTGTCTCAAGAAATTGATCATAATAATTAAAACAGATAAAGTTTAAAATTACCGTTGATCAAAATGTTGAGAAATATTAGTTATCGCTCTTTTTGTCCATCCTGTATACATTTATATCTACGGATAGTTGATTGTTATCAGAGTTCTACAATATAACTATTTCCTTGTCAAACACAGAGAAATATTAGTTATTGTTCTTGTTGACCACCCTCCCTACATTTATCTCAACTGATAGTCTGATCAGAATTCTACCATAAAACTATTTCCTTGTCAAACACTGATCCGTTGTGCGTCCAAGTACTTGTCCAAAAGGAAGAAAAATATATCCTCTAAATAGGTACACTGTCACTGACAAAATAAACAAAACTATTGATCTCGCCTCGGTAACGTTGCGTTGCACAAAGGATATGCATTTGAACCCTACGTCTGGTTCATTTTTATTTTATAGAACAGCTCTAGGATGGAAAGCAACTATTTTTACAAATAGATTAACTAAAGGTATAGCCTCCCCTGCAATAATCAACAGCTACACGGTTGTCTTAACAAGGATAAGTGCATCCTGATACAGCCAATGATGTGGTGTCCCAGAGCGGTCACTTCTGCACTCACTTCACGGAATTTGGTGTATTTAACGTGGTATAGTCGTTCGCTACCCGACATCTGATATATTAATAAGAACCTGATCATATCATAATAATGAATTAAGTTTAATGAATATCAAGAATATGAATTAAGTTAGAAGGCAGGCATATTGTTCTTTGTTTGGTATTGATATCTTTTGAGTAACAAACGGTCTCAGTTCGTGTCAGTGTGTTTTTACCTTTGTTAATAATACACAAATATTTAACGTAAAGCTCCAACCTTAAGATGAAAATAATTATTATACCCATACAGGGCTGGATTAATACAGTATAATGACTCGGGCATTAACCTAGCGTAGTGATAACCACATAAAAAATCAGAAACTATTTAGTTATCTCTGAATTGTTTTTCCGTCTTTTTAAAAATTGGCACTGTTTATAATTACCCCATCGATCGTCATAAATACCCCAACTTACCCCGTTTAGGTAACAGGGTAACTGTTTGATGAATATCAAAAAAGGAGATTTTGAAAAAAAAAAAAAAATCAATGAAATTTTAAGAAGCGGCGAAATATTTAAGTATTTCTAGCTTTGATAATCCGACCCTGTACCAACTTATAAACTATGACAATAATAATTAAATTATTGTTAATTAAGAATAAGTATAAATTCTATTAGCAAAATGTCTCGTGTGTAATTTTAAAATTAATTAAAGGAAGGAATTCAGAGCTGTTCAAGGGATTTCTACAAACGTTAACCTGCACGACTCTATTTTTTATGAACATAAACAAACAAAAATTCATATAAATTTATCTTTATTTGCCGATTTGAATTAATTATTCACTTTTTTTCAAACAAAAAACGAACCATGTTTACTCATAAACATATCCATAATAAATAGACCATAGTCCGCATTTTGTTTTAAATTTTCCGGAATATTTAAGAATTCAGATGTAAATAAAACCACCTTTTTTTAAAAAAAAAAAAATTGGGGGGAGTTCTTGTGTTGGTGCTAGTATAAAATATTACAGAAAGCAACTCTATAGTAAGAATTTAACCCATAAATTAGTTTCTCATGAACTTTTCATATTATCTGAATTAATCGATATTTTAATGAAAATTACAAATGGGCAAACAAAATTTAAAAATTTAAAAGATAATATTATTTGAATTTTATTAAAGCCATTCATATTAAAATGATAAACAACATTGTTCTCTTGTTACTGATAGTCGTATCATGATAGTTTTGGGGAGCAAGGGCTCGGTCCTCGAATAATTTTGTGAAAGTAGTTCTGAATTTCTTTCTTCTATCTATATTATATTAGGAATCGGTTTTTCAAATAAATCTTATTAGTCTTCTTATTATCCATCCTGGATGGATAATAAGAAGACTGATAAGATTAATCAAAATATAATTTTCTGCTTGGTCGTTCATATTTATTGGAAGGCCTCTTTCAAATTATACCACTTTCAAAGCTAAGCCAAAAATTTACCACGTTAGATGCTCCAGTTTTCACTGAATTTAAACAACGTTGGGCGTACTGGGATAGGAGTCATCCATAGGCACCACGTGTACTTTACCAGGATGGAATCAGCCTCACAAGAACTTTCTAGTAGTAAATAGAGGTGACTTCCACAGCTGCCCTAAAAATCTTATCTTTCAAACCCGATTTTATTTAATTACCGATTTCTGAACTAAGAAATTATCTGAACCCACTCCAAATCATATTTTAGAATAAGATTCTAACTATTGTAAAACAAAACTAGTAAAAATTATATATATATCTGCTAACTTTATACTTACTGAAGATGACGACCTTCAGTTTTTATTTTTCTCTTACCGGTGCTTTCGTAGACGTCTGGTGAAGTCAATGTTGGATGGGTTTCGCACTAATCATTTACGAAACAGTGGCGTAAGTGTGACTTCAATATATTTTTCAGGAGAGCAACAAAAATGGCATCAGTTTTCTTAAATTCCTTCTATGTGATTTTAAGGAATGATATTGATAATGGTTTATTTTGAAAACATATTCGGTACATACTTGAATTTATTAAAAAGAAATGGTCGTCTCTTTATAGCTTCTAAACTTTAAAAGATAAGGAAATTAATGTTTGTGTGACCAATAATCCCGATCAAGCATGATTATTACCATGATTTTTTTTTTTTAACGATTGCAAATAGAATGGTCAGTCACGATCGCTTTCGTCTGTTACAACATTCTCAAACACTTTGTAAAATGTAAAATTCTATGGGCAATTTTACATTTGCAATGTTCATAATTAATAATTATTGAAGAAATTGGTTCAAACCCATCTCCATTTTGCCATAAAAAAGTAAAGAGACTTAAATGCTGACTTGACGCAAAAGTGACTCTTCTAAAAGTTATAGAACTCTGGATATGCCGTTTTAAATCATTTGGAGATATCTGTCGTGACTTCAATACATTATTTACATCTGTTGGGTAACATCTCTATATCCGCCAATAAATAGATCCTTACAGACAAAAAAAAATACTCTAAAAGCCGACATGCCTGATATCTTCATCACTCCCATTTTTTTCCATGCAGCTCAGATTTTAAAATTGAAAATAAATAATATTCGCCAAGTCTGGGCTGTTGGGGGGCTGAGATATCTCAATAAAGCCACAGAGCGGCTTTTGCAATTGTTTTTTAACAATGTCTTCAGAACTGAAAGAAATTACAAGGACTGATTGATTTTATAGTAAATAGTGAAATTTTATTATCATACGAGTAAGACAAAGAAGAATATAAGAAGTTACAAAAGTAAATAAAGACACGAAGGAGTTCTTTGAACATTACATAGCTTGCTTACAAAAAAAAAAAGACAATTTATATCATGTTCAATTCAGGATTCAATTAGGAGAAAATATAGGCCATTACTGTTAGAATTTTAAAAACAAATTTATTATTTAATAAACGGTTACAGAAATAGGCATTCAATTTCAATTTAGATGTAATACCTGCATATATCATGGAATGTATTTCAGGGTACCCACCAATATGTTTTTAAATATCGGGCCATATATTTAAAAAAAAGCCAGGCAATTTGTGTCTTCTGCATATCGTCGTTTAAGAAAAGAGATGTAGTAACATCGACATTTACGATTTTGAGATGTTGGGAGTCTTCGATTTTCATCACTTTAACCAATTAAAGTGTGCCATTTTATATCCAAAACTATTGATGTAACGTACTTATTTTGTGAAGATAAGTCTTATGCGCGGATTCCAAACTTTTTTAGAAGCAGTTCTTTTTGGTCTTTTGGAAAGTTGCGATTGAAAATTTTATATAAAGTCCTATCACAAAAATGGTTATGATAATGAAATATATTCCAAACTTATACACGTATTTGAAATTTTTAAAATAATATATACTTGCAAAATAATTTGATGAAAAATCTTCGAGGTCAGTCAGGACTAGCATGAGACACCCTGGAACTGTCCATATTTTGGCTTTGAATTGTGTGACCAACAATTGATAAATCACATCATTCATTATATTGAATTGTTTAAAGGTTTTTTCAATAATGAACTTTTGAGAAAAAACCTCCCCACCCCCATTTTTTTTTTAGCAAAGTATAATTTTATTTTTGTAATCTGCAATATTTTAAAAGGTAAGAGTGATTCAATTGAATTTCCAAACTTGCAGATTTCTTTAGACATTGTTATTTTTAAATGTTTACTCCTAAAATGTTGGAAAAAAATACTCATATGAAACACAACTTATAGAAAGTTTTAAGCTTTTAGATTATTTTTTAATAAAAGTTGTGCCCCGGAACCGCTTTTGCATTACTTCAGAAAGCTAAAGCAGACAACCTATACATTAAATATATAAAATAGGGAATTCAAAAGTTCAAACAAACAAAAGATGAACACTTATCAAGGCTTTCTTGTATAGTTGTGTACTCTGCAGTCAAACTCTTCAAGGAATATAATAAATTTGGGGGTACGGAAGTCTTTGTACAATTCATATTACTAACAATCTAAACAGACATTTAATATAATAGAAAAAATTGCACTTGAAAAAAGCAAAATAAACGAATCTTCGAATTTCAAAATTCAAAATTCCAATAAGTTCTCTATTATCATACCACACATCAGACAAAACTACCACACCTTGTAATGTTGTGAACGTGTAATTTTTAGTTGACTTGTACTTAGATTTTTTCCAATAATACTTAGACAAGTATTATTGGAGATTTTCAGTAACACGTAGGTACATATTTTAGGAATGTACCGTGTAAAGTTATATTATTTCTCTGCTGTGGTCATCCCACTTATATTTTACCCAGGAGATCCAGATTCAATTCCTTTCAAGGAGAGTTCGGAATTTTCAAGATATAGAAAAATCTTGAATTTTTTTGATTCCCTGTTTGTACATATGTGTTACGTAATGTCGTCAGCTTCGTAAGGACAATTGAGTAAACACGGAAAAGGGGACAATGCATGGTACCAATATAGGGTAAAAGAGATAAATGAAATAGATTAAATACCTGGCGCTGTAATGAATACTTGGGATATCATGATAAACTCCCAAAATAAAATTATAGGTTTATCTTTTTACACTTCATGGCGGTCTTGTTCTAAAATATTAACGATAAATTTGTAAAACTTTTATTTTTTTCTACACATTTTAACAAAAATATACCTCTATAATCTACCTATCTAAATTAGCAACATAGTAATTTTTGTGCCCTCATAGTTTTTTTGCGCCAACAATTCAGAATACCTCAAGGAGAATATTTTCCGAAGAAGTGAGAAATCACTTGATTAATGAGTAATATATTGGATTAATAAAAAACAATGTCCACTAGGATTGATTAGTATGCTGTGAGAGCAACAAAAATGTGTTGGCAGCACCTCTGATATACAATACATATTTATAGTTTTATCTCTCTTTCTCTCTCTCTCTTGTATAATATAGAACCACCAAACACAGACAAAAAAAAACTGAATTTATCCAAATAAAAACTGAATTGAGAAATATTACCAAGTTGATTTAAAAAATCATTTATCAGTTTGAATTACTTTTATAAAAAGTGAAAAGCTGCATACATCATAGTCTTATCGGTCTGTTTTTGGATTTCTTTGAACAAAGTTTAGAGATCTAACGGTAAAAGATGTCGAAAAATCGACGAGAAAATATTAACCTATAGACTGGGACCTCAATAAATGTGAGAAATATATTTTTTCCAGTCTGTTCCCAAGTTATGACATGACCTATATTCACAGATCACAGACTGAAAATCGAACTTTAAACGAAAGACGAATGAAACAGACTTTATCTTAAAGGACATTATAATTTCTTCCCAAAAACTTTAATTGACGCAACTTCTATAATTATGCTTGCTAATGATATGAGAGAACAAAAAAAAATATTTGAGTAAATAAAAACTACCAAGCAATTTAATTTAGGTCTAATATTAAATACATAACAATAATCAATTATTATAAAATTATTCTATTTTTACAATTTATAATGTCAAGTAATCAAAGTAGTATTTACAAGGCATGCTACTGGAGGAAAGGAACAGTTTGATAGGGTTTAGGCTTTGGCAGTTTGTATCACAACTTTTTGAAACTAAAATAATTTCATGAAAAGGAATGCAATATTAGTTCACCTCCTCCAAGAGGTGTATCCTGTCTGGGTATTGATAAAAAAAATAACAGATCTGTCGACCATTTGACAAACTCGCTCAAAATAAGTAACGAGTAAAATATCCTTTGCAGTCAAGCATTCAGTAACATAGTTGACAATTTATTTTAGTAACATAGTTGACAATTGATTTTACTATTTAACCACATAATAATAACGCTCTATGGGTTAGGTGTTAGAAAATACATTGGACATTAACTTCGTAAGTAGTTATCATATCAGACACGAAATTTAGCAGTCTCTTGTTTATTTATTTTTTACATCGAGCAGAGCTGGTTTTGATTCCGAAGGGATCAGAATTTTCGTTTTTTAAAGAATTTTGAAAATATATAATTCCGAGAGAGGAATCGAGTGACAAAGATGAAGACATCAATAAATGGGAGCCGTTCCAGTCTATTGATTTGGAAAACTTAGGTTGACCAAAGGTTTGAACAATTATGTTTTTGCGGAGGTTGAAAACAGTGAAGAATAATTTAGACGTTTGGCAAAATGGTAAAAGATATTGAAAAATTGATAAGACATTGTCCCTTGTGACACATGGGTTTATTATTTTATATAATAAAATAATAAACCTAGCGGATAAGAACATAACAGGTGCCGCCACCAACAACAAAGGCTGGTTAGATCTGCCAAAGCAAAAATAATTAGGAAATTGTTGCTATAGAGAAATATTGACCCCATTCCACAGTTAAAAACCCCCAGGAAATATAGTAGAACGCAAAAATGTGAAACCGTTTTGAGTTAAACCTAATTTTTAACTAAATATCTCAAAATTCAAAATTTATCGCAAACAAAATCAATTCAAAGTGAGAAAATTAGTTTAGATTTTAATTTTAGGCACTTGCAGTTTACAAATTCCGAGTCCTATTTACCTTTTCAAATTTTTCGTACATCAGTCACATTAATTCTTGATTTATCACCACAACTTTTCTAACGAAGACAGGAGACCTCTAAAGTTGAGATAGTAAGTAAAGTTAGATTAGTAAGTCACAAGGTGTATCATTGTTCGACACCCATCAAAGAAAATAATTCAATTAAAAGTAAACAAGAAATAATTAATTTACTCACATCATATACGAGAAGTTAATAGACAATTGTTTTGCTTCTAAAAAACTACGTTAAGAAATTTTAAATTATTAATTTGGTTTTATAGTTTTAAGCGTTTGCCATTCAGCAACTTTAAGACTTCAACAAGAACAGCCACCTTCAGATTCATTTTTCGATTCATGAGGAGTGTCTTTGAGCACAACTTCTTGCACTAGAAAATTGAAAAAAATAAAATTATATCACTTGGTAACAAGAAATAGGAGGTTCATATCTAAGCGATGAAAATTGCATCATTCAATCATTGCAATCCTTATAAGTGATGACTCTTTTGTGATTTTACTGCACTTAACTAATGAGTTCTCGTCCACTAGGCGAGACACATACTGCGGAATGGGTGTTATATAGAAGACTAGAGCCTGTCACACAACAGTTACGAGTAGGTTAACTAAGGCAATCTCCCCTCCCGTTTCGATGCAATCAATATCAGCTACTCAGTTGTCTTAACAAGGCTGAGTGTGGCCCCAAAAAACGTGGTGTCACCGAGCAGATTCCCATCCTAATAATCAACACGCTTGTGAGGTTTGTATATATACATATATATATTTTTTTTAAATAATATTAATTTATACAAACCTAACAACACTAATGAAAATTTGTAATGAACAAAAAAATATAACTTACTATCTTCAGGAGGCTTATTCTCTGTAGAATCCATACCAGGCAACGCAGCAGCAACTCTTCGAAACAACTAAAAAGCAAAAAAACATGTGATGATACCATAAATATCTAGTATTTTTTTTATTTTATTTTTTAAAAAAACTAGATATTAAAGAAAAAATACTAGATATTGAACTTTGTTTTCGTTCTCCGAATTTTATTATTTACAAGCAGGCTCCACCTCAGAAACATGACCCTTCTGTGTGCTTAATATTTTCAATTTAATTTTTGTCCCCATATATGTATTTTTAAGAAGATATTAAGTAGTATGCATAAAACGAAGCATTTTCGGGACGGGGTCTTTACAAACCGGCGGATTTACTTAAGAAAATGCTTCGCAGTATGAACAGATGGTCCGAATTTTTACAAAGGCTTTTCATTTGCTGTGTTGTTGTGGGTAGCACCTGCTCAATGTTCAGTTTTTATGCATACAACTCATTGCCATTCAGTGCAGTTTGAAAGGTATATAATTTATCCCGAAGTGGTACTTTTCAATTTGGGTTCGTAAGTGGGATCCACCCACCCCTGAAATGAAAGTGGCTCCTATTTAGAAAAATAATATAAGTAAAATATTTATCTTTCTAAATACCAACCTTTTACATATCAGTGGTAGATATCACAAAAGGTCCTAAGTAGAGAAGTACAATTTCGTATCGAATAATCGTTTCGAATGTGATTTTTATGGTACTGGGTTTCAGGGTCAAGCTTCCATCTGATACCACTGACTACCACCTGAAAAGGAGCATTTACCTAAATTATTCCCCTCCCCTTTTACGTTTATAGCATTGATAAAAAAAACTTACTTGTTTAACATTATATCCAGCTTTAGCACTGGTTTCTATAAACATGACATTAAGCTCCTTAGCTTTCCTTTCTCCTTCCTCAGAGCTCACTTGTCTTTTATCAGAAAGGTCAGTCTTGTTTCCAACCAACATGATTATCACATCGCTTCCTCGTTCTGTTCGAACATCATCAATCCACTTCGATGTTTGGTGAAAAGAATTGGCATCTTAAAATAAACATACAAGAAAATCTTGATTATGATACTTATGTGACAATTGTAGAATTTACAAAAAAAAATTCTGAATCTCAATATTTTCTACGCCATTCACGCTGATTCTACTCTAAAGAAGACTGCAAGGATCTAAGAAGGTAGGGTCTTGTCCGGAATTGACAAAGATGGAGCACATATTATACTGCAATACTGCCTATCAGGCAAAGATCATTTTTACTTTCTCTTCCATGCATACCACAAAGAAGATAAAGTATTGCAGAAAAACCTATGTAGTGTAATAATCAGGGTGTCTACCAAATCGTCAAAGTGAAAAAATCTTTTTAAAGATTTTGACTCCACCATCTGACTTAAAAAATCACAATATTGGGGCCCAGGGACCTCAAAAACTATACAGCAAATTTCCTTCATACCCTCTAAATATGTATACCAAAATTTTAGAGGAAAACGATAAGCGCCGCAGGCGAAATTTTTCAGGAAAAGCATGTTCACGCATAAAATTGGCCATTGAGATAAAAAAAAATTGAAAAATTCCCTGACTTTTGGCGTTTTTTCCTAATTTCCCTGACATTTCCAGTCTCCTAAAATTCCCTGACAATTCCAGGTATTCCAGTCTGGTAGACACCCTGAATAATTTATATAGATTACCCAGACTCCTAAGTAATCTGTTAATGTAGTTCCTGCGTTTGGAGATGTCGTTATGGTGTAAAAAAAACGGTACAAAACTAGACCAACGCAACTCTCGTCGACATTCAAAGCAGCGTATCGTGGGTTGATATGAATGTTGTAAAAAAAAAAATTCTTCGACAACATGGGTAAAAATAATATCGCTACACATTTCTTTTCCGATATTCCCATTTCTATGTGAATAAAAATCACTTGAAATAATATATTTTTGGGGTAACTTTTCTTTAATATCATAGGTCATTCGAGACGGGGTTTTTACCTGGAAACTTACAAAACCAGCTACCCTCATAAACCTGACCCAACCAGGATTGGGCACGGCATAGCCAGCATCACGACAGCTCGAACCTACGTGGTTATCCACTAAGTCAAACCTCGCTGGACTTTGCTTAACAGGGATCTCAATGGATCTTGTGTATTCAAAGTGTCACATATATTGGCTACATCTTCAATTTTGACATACATATATTATCTTCTATGTATAATAACTATGCCATTACATACGGGGTACAGTTTGATTTTGTTTTGTACAAATAGCAACGCGTTTCTAATAGCAGTTATATTATTGTAATTATGTTTTATCCACCCAAGCATGACATGAAAGTAACGCTAAATAACTTTAAGTTACCAACTTCCGTAGTCAAGTAGTAAGGTACTCGATTACTTAGGGTTAGAATCTGTGTCAAGTTGAAATTTTTTCTACATTTCTTTAATCTGGGCTTGAAGTTTATCAACTTTCTACGAGATTGACATAGCGATCACGAGATAAGACGATGCAATTATTTATTCACATATTAAGGACTTAGTTATAATGATTAGAAATGCCCATGACACTTTTAATTAATGATACCATTTGCTCAGAACATAATTTAATTTGATATACCTTACGCCTATAAAGCATGCCCATAACTAGGAAAAGAGTTACCACTAAAAAGATAAAGAAATATTAGCACTCACTTGTTATATCGTACACTACAACTGCTACCGTAGAGTCTCTAATGTAAGATGGAATTAAACTTCTAAACCTTTCTTGCCCCGCCGTGTCCCACAATTGTAACCTAACCTAAGAAAGTAAAAAAATCAGATGTTAAATTCAAGGTTAGTTTCTCAGACAGGATTTGTATTTCTTTTATGTATTCATTTATCCTTAAGGGCAAAAGGGCTCACTCCCCCCCCCCCCAAAAAAAAAAAAATAANCCCCCCCCCCCCCAAAAAAAAATACAGAAAATAAAGCATATCGCATGTTTACCATATGTTCTGTGTCTTGAAATAAAAATCGAACCCGACCTTAAATCAGATGTTGACAAAATGTAATCAGTGTCTCCAACTGGGTCTTAAAAATAATACTGAATTTCGCATTAAAAAGGTACTGAAAAAGTACTGAATTTTTAAATATGTAGTTCTGTGAACTGAAGACCTCACTCAGTTAACGTTTTCGTTACCGTCAGTTTCACGTATAGGGTTCCGTAATAAAATTTTAGGACGTAACCCTACCAAATATCATTAAAATTGAGAAGTGGCGAAAAAATGGCAAATGCGAGATGTGAGGGATTTTGCGTGGGATTTATTTTCTCTTTCCCTCAAATTGAAATAAAAGGAAACGTGTATCCAGCCAACTTTATAGATTTGATTTTTTATCAGTGAGAAAATGTAAACAATAAGCTTTTGTAGTTAATTACAAATAGCTTGAGATGGCAAATGCGAGATGTGAGGGATTTTGCGTGGGATTTATTTTCTCTTTCCCTCAAATTGAAATGAAAAGAAACGTGTATCCAGCCAACTTTATAGATTTGATTTTTTTATCAGTGAGAAAATGTAAACAATAAGCTTTTGTAGTTAATTACAAGTAGCTTGAAATGGCAAATGCGAGATGTGAGGGATTTTGCGTGGGATTTATTTTCTCTTTCCCTCAAATTGAAATAAAAAGAAACGTGTATCCAGCCAACTTTATAGATTTGATTTTTTATCAGTGAGAAAATGAAACAATAAGCTTTTGTAGTTAATTACAAATAGTTTTAATTACGAACGTAATTTTATATTTTATATGAGATTATATATGAGATTTTTTTTTTCCCAATAAGCTAAATATATTCTTTTCTTTATAAATTATAACCGAAAGTTAAATAAAACGGGTTTTTCATTGTTTATGTGTTTATAAATTTAGAGACAATGTTTCCTAGAATTCTTAGTGGTTTTTTTTTCCAATAAAATAAATGTGTCTCCAGTGCAGACTGCAGTGTCAATTGTAAATACAAAATAACTATGTAACGATAATTATGGTAAATGATTATTTTGTAGTCAATTACAAATATCTTTAAAACAAAACTGACATATACCTATATTTTTATTCATACTCACTTTTGATTACCTTCTAGGTACTTAATATTTTTACTTGATTTAGATCAATTTTGATTTTTGAAATTGTAAATAAAATGTAGCCCCCCAGTCAAAGATTTGACCAGCCACTGCTCGTTCATAGCTGTTGTAATATATTTGATGGGCACTCATTCATACCGGCCGGGCATAACTTTAAAGCAGATTCACCTGCAGCTAACTGTGGGGTGTTTTTTTTTTTTACGATAAAAGGATCGTCACTAGAATTTATTCTTATTTCTAATCATATACTAGTAGTTCTGTCATAAAAAACTCACCCGAGTTAGATTTTTGGTTTACTATTTTCAATAATGAACCTTTGGAATCGTCACGGAAAAAAAATTACCCCCCCCCCCCCCAAAATTTGATATTATACGTTTCAAAGTACGTAGAATTCAAAAATCAAATAAAAAAAATCCGTTTGTCCGCCGTGATGGGCACTTTTGCCACTTAGCGTTTACCGATTTGCATGAAATTTGGTATATAGGTCCCATCTGGGCTCTAATTGTGCCCCGAAACTTTTGGGCTCTAAGGTCTCCGAAAATTGAACCCAGAGTTTTTAAAAGAAACGTTAAGTTGTTAGAAAGATTTATGGGATCGACATGCTTTGTTGACCTAAGAAAGTGAGACATAGTTTCAACTCCACGATTTTTCTTTGAACACCTGTTTGTCTGTGCGTTTCATGATAAATCTCAAACGCCTTGCCCGATTTTATGAAACTTGGACATTTACTGATTAGTTTTTGAGTCTTATTGGGACACCCGGGGCCTTATGGCAGTGGGGCAGTACACAGTACTACTAGTATATAAAATATAAAAAAAATACACAAAATATCTGTACATCCTTTAATATCTTGTGCATGTTTCACATCCTTTAATATCTTGGGCATGTTTTATCAGCAGCATGGCATGTATTAGTTTCATTAGCAGAAATGATAAAATCATGAGGAATGTATTTCATGCTATTCAAATAATTATTGACCTTGTTTCATGTTATAAAGAGAATGGTCACATTAGTGATCCTAACCCAATTAAGATAAATCGATAATGACGATCTTGAAATATGGATGGTTGAATACCATGACCATGGTGGAGTAGCGGATAAGTCTACAACAGATGCCGCTACATCACAACAAGGTAAAAGTAAATCACAATGGGGGAAAGTAATGTCACAAAAAGGATATGAGAGTTGTAAGAAAAACTTCTAATATAATAATGGGCAAAAAATGCCTTCTGTACTCTGTTAACCTAAATTATCTCGGTCCTCGGTATCTAATGAACCTCAAAATCAGGCTTAAGAGTCCCGTAACATCCAGTTCCGTTGATATTTAACGGTAACAACACCCGTTTTAATTTATAATTTATTTTTCGGATCGACCTGATTTATTATAACACAGAAATCGTTTACATGGAGAGTGACATGGGATACATTTTAACCCGTAGATGCATCTAAGCTTGCTAGAACATAATTAATCATTTTGAATCTACAGGGTGTTTCAAAAGGTTATGCAAAAAAAGAAACCACGTATAGCGGAGCTCAAATAAAGGCCACTTTGCTTAATAAACCCCTATACAGAAATGGACCCAAAGGTAGCTAGGGCCACCCAAAGTTGGCACTTAAAAATCGAATTATTTTGTAATTCACTTCATTTTTTGCATGACGCCCCCGATTGTTATCATGCTTCTTTGGTATTTGGCACTTTTTCCCCGATCAGGGGCGGAGTTATGGGGGGTCATGAAATGAATATGCCTAAAAAAATTTAATGCGTATTTTTTTGGTGTTTTAAGGTATGCCCTGTCTTCTAAAATTTGTTTTGCTACAAAATAGACCGGAACAGCTCCTCTCTAAAACCAACCGTTGACCTTTTAAAATCACAAAAATTGAGCGTAGGACGATTCTAAGTATAAAGTATTAATCTGACGTTAGTTCATTGCAAAATAAAAATTCCAAAAAAATTGCTCAATTTGGGTCTTGGTAGGTACATGAAAAACTGATGGATTTCCCTGGAGATGCAAGCTTCAACACGTGTTTTCAGGTTTTTCAATTCATAAATCATTTTCCTTTACTGTTCAAGCGATTTTTAAGTACCAACTTTGGGTGGCCCTAGCTACCTTGGGGTCCATTTCAGTATAGGGATTTATTAAGCAAGTGGTCTTTATTTGAGCTCTACTATACGTGGTTTCTTTTTTGCATAACCTTTTGAAACAACCTGTATATTGGCGATCGATAAATCCCTTAATGAGTTGACTCATCTACGCCGGAAAACACTTTCAAACGGAATTTTATAAAATTTGGAGTGCTTCATGCAATCGACACATTTGCTCAATAGTTAAAGCACAGGGGTTTTGTGCCGAGAGGTCTATGTCGGGGGCCCAGGTAATGACGGATTTTTCTCAATTGAAAATTTATTATTCCTATTATTGTAACGTTTCTCACGTTAACACAAATAAAATTTGTTATGGCTATAATTTTACTAACGACATTACCTGGGCTCTTTTAAAAAACGTTCGTTGAAAAGGTGCAATATAAAAAAATACTTAAATCGTTTGGTATAACTAACTAAAATCAAATTAGTACTCACTGTCCTGTCTTCTAAATACATTGTTTTCGACAAGAAGTCTATTCCGATAGTTGCTTGGTAAGTGTTATCAAAACTGTCATACATAAATCTTGTGATGAGGGACGTCTTGCCAACTGAAACAGTCGAATAATACGTAGATACATAGTTAATCACACCAACGTCATTTTGTTATTTTTCTTTGCCGTCATACAGTATTTAATTTTCATCTCTCTGGTGTCATTTTGTTATTTCGCTACAAAAGATATCTCTTTGACGTCATACAGTATAGATTGTTCATCTCTCCTACGTCATTTTGTTATTTTGCTACGCCGGATATGTCTTTGACGTCATAAAGTATAACTTTTTTATCTCACTTATGTCTTTTTATTATTTCCCTACTCCATATAAAGGGTAACCTCAATTATCCTGTTTGAATTTTTGAAGAAGAAAAAAAGTTCATTTTATTTTTTGCTGTTTTTTTTTTCATTTGCAAAAAAACACAAACTTGGTAACCTTTACCTACAATCGACTATTTGTTTATTTTCTTGCGAATCACGGTTTTAGAAAATTGGCGAAAACATAAATCACTCACACGATTCTAATTTTCCTGTGTGAACATCAAACCACCTGAATTATTCGCTTTCGTTTTGAGCGATTTTCGCGAAATTGTAACTTTGCAAATCACAGTGTTAACCTCCTGATTCACATGGGAACATCAGGTATTCGAATTTGTTATGTTTGAGCGATTGCCTGGTTGACATTTCGAAACATTTGATTTTACATTCTGCACTTTAAATTAATATGGTAATTTAAAAAGCCAACGATCACATACCACGTTGAATACACCAGTTCCCGTCAGATCACTGAAGTTAAGAAACGTCGGGCGTGGTCAGTACTTGGATGGGTGACCGCTTGGGAACACCACGTATCGTTGGCTCTTTTTTCCGGCCCAACCCAGGCTGGGTAAGGTCAATGTGGGTAGCTGGTTTGCAAGTTTCCAGCGAATGGAGGGTAAAACCCCCGTCTTGAATGACCAATAGATGTTAAAGAGACGTTAAGCCAAATTAAAAAAAAAAAA
>CM022874.1:14746491-14762722 GCA_012654025.1 Pachypsylla venusta | reverse complement strand
AAAAATTGGTCACACCATCAGGTGGTATAATTTGGGATATAATACCATGCTAAATTTCAAAACTCCACATAAAGCCGTTCAAAAGATATTCAGGTGGTCTCGGGACACGCAGTATAATGGGTGCTGGATAGTACAATCATATTTGAAAGCAGGCATGTTATTTGTACCACCGCACCGATGTCTCAGCCGATCATCGATCATCTGCGTGTTAACTGCAAAAATATTTGTACTCATTATTCATGATCAGCGAGGGCATAATAGAATATGCGGCATAGATACAAAATAAAAACTCTGTCAATGCGACACATGGGTTTATTATTTTTCTGGCAAAAAAAATGGGGGGGGGGTTGTCGTGACGAATCCAAATCTGAGGCGTAATTAGACCCTAAATTTGACAAACCAAATTTCAAATCTCTAGCTCTTAACATTCTCCTTTTGGACAGGATTAATGAAAACTACATTAAAGCGTAAAAACCGCCAAATTTTATCCAAATCGGACGGCGACAAACGGATTTTTTTATTCGATTTTTGGATTCTACGTAACTTGAAACGTATAATATCAAATTTTGAGGGGGTATTTTTTTTTTGTGACGATTCCAAAGGTTCAATTTTGAAAATAATAAACCAAAACAATGTGTGATATGATAGGTAATTAAGCGGCTGCCTGATAGTACCCTAAGAGGAAGAAAGAGTTTTTTAAAATATTTTTCTATTTGATGCAAAAAAAATTTATTGCCAGAAATGATAAAAGATAAAATTCTTATTTTGCTTTGGAACTGATGTTTCTATTCTACAACTCCCAAGTGTTGGTACCACGGTTAAACCATTCCGCATCCACTACATTATAAGTTGTATATTTACATCAAGTTGTACCTAAATTAAAACTTTCAATTTTTATTTCTGTATTTATTAAGTTGTAATTAAAAAAACATCTCATAGAAATTTTTCCTTATACCCTACGGCAAACTCAAACTTTCTTTTTCATGTACCTACTAACAACAAATTCAATTTTGGTTATTATTTTCAATAATGAACCTTTGGAATCATCACGGAAAAAAAAATACCCCCCCTCAAAATTTGATATTATACGTTTCAAGGTATGTAGAATTCAAAAATCAAATAAAAAAAATCCGTTTGTCCGCTGTACGCCGTGATGGGCACTTAGCGTTGACCGATTTGGATGAAATTTATAGTTCCCATCTGGGCTCTAATTGTGCCACAAAACTTTTGGGTGCAATCGAATACACCCTTGGCGATTTTGCCGCTTTTTGGCGATTTTCAGTGTTGCTGTCAAAAAGGAGAATGGTAAGAGTTAGAGATTTGTATGTATGTCATATTTGGGGTCTCAGTTAGCTCCGAAATTTTTGGGATCAATCAAATATATCGCTGGCGGTTTTTACCTCATTAATCTTGTATAAAAAGAAAATGGTAAGAGCCAGAGACTTCAAATTTAGTAGGTATGTCAAATTTAAGGTCTAATTACGTCCCAGATTTGTAATCGTCACGAGAAAAAAAAAATATTTTTTTTTTGTTAGAAAAATAATAAACCCATGTGTTACATCGGCAGAGTTTTCGTTACAGTTCCTTTCAATTGTGAAATTCATTCTAATTTTATTTTATCAATTTTTCTGTTTTATAGATCCTTTTAAATTTGAGGGGTAGGTATATATTAATTCCCATATTTCCAAAATTGTAATATGTCAGCGGTTAATAACCCCTGAAACGTGTCCGACACAGCGCAGGAACAATAAAAAATCCAAAAATCGCTTTTTTATTGGCCCTCATGGATCCATTTTGGACGGTTGTACATACGCAATAGAGGCATGGCCGTAAAAATGTTTCCTAACCTCTCTAAGGCCGGCCATACACGCACCGATAAGTCTGTGCAGACTTGTCTCTATAGACTTATCTGCGCCAACAAGTCAGTCGTGTATGACAGGATCTGCACAGATTTTGTCTCCCATTTTCAGACAAAATCTGTGCAGATCCTGCCATACACGACAGACTTGTCTGTGCAGATAAGTCTGCACAGACTTATCGTTACGGGTATGGCCGACCTAATAGGGTTAAAATTGGTTAAAGGTCCGGTCCTACCAAAAGCCGAGTTTTGAAACACTCGGGTTTGGGTATTGTATTAACACAGCTTGACACAGTGTTAGATGAAACTCCCTGAAAACACGTTGTGGTAGGACCGGGCCTAAAATTCAAAGGGTTGCCAAACACTCTTCCCTGGTTCCAGAACGCAATTTTAACCCAAATAGAGAGGTTAGGAAACGTTTTTAGAACTGACAACATTGTAAATAAAAATTCTCTGTGATATAAAGATAAACAAACAACCCAAAAGTATCTGATCTTCCGAGCCGTGAGTTAGCAAGTTTGTTGAAGTTGAAGTGAAGAATTGAAACATTTTATAGCCGACAACGGGTATGAATACTATGAACAATTGATTGGAGTATGAGTTGCATTTTTAGCTTTGGGTTGGATTAAATTTGAGCTTGGGCTAAATTGATTAGATTAGTATCTAAATTTGTCAAGTTTTAAAGTAAAAAAACAATTCAACAAAGAATAAGTCTCCTCGTATATTTTGAAAATAATATTAGGTAAGTTGCTCTGTAATGTAATTTTGATTTGTAAAGAAAAAATTTTCATGGCTATACTAATAATGGAAAGTACCTAACATTTTGATAAATGCGTGAATCCCACATTCTTGTGAACCAAATTTTGCGACCTCTTGATCGATTCGGAGAGATCAGAGCATTTTTCAGGAAGCGACTTATCATTCGCGTAATGATCTATGTGCATTGCTCACAGTAATTTTTTTTCGTAAGTAGATAGATAGCAAAGACCAATATCCTCATTCTGTAGTAGGTGACACATTTTTATCAATTTAAAGTGTGTACAGATCTTGTGGGACTGAAAAAACAACTTATAAGAACTGGCTTGATTCATGCATTTTTCTCCTTTTTCCAGGTTTGAAAGATTTTTCTAATTAAATAAGGCTACACATTTAGTACACTTGTGTTGTTCCAACAACTACTTCCAGCGATTTCGTTATTAGGCTACAAACTCTGAGCCTTGGCTGTCGCGGCAAAGGTCATTTTACGTCTAAACAAATTTTTATTTAGTTATTTTACTTTTAATTTTGTTTACAGACTGAAGATATGGATCGTTTACTAAGACTTGGAGGTGGTATGCCTGGACTGGGTCAACCCCCTCCAGCCTCCGATGGCCCTGTAGTTGACACAGCAGAACAAGTTTATATATCATCACTTGCTCTTTTGAAAATGTTAAAGCACGGTAGAGCCGGTGTTCCCATGGAAGTAATGGGGTTAATGTTGGGCGAATTTGTAGATGAATACACGGTCAGGGTAATAGATGTCTTTGCTATGCCTCAAACAGGAACGGTGAGTATATAATATTAAGTATACATTAATTTACTTTCTTTCAAGTGCCAATACTCTGTAACTTGTATGGCTCATTGATTGGCCACTTTCAGGTCTTCTAAGGTCTCGTGGCTCAATTGAAAGGAAGCAAAGTAGATTTATTAAAAATGAATAATCATTTTCATAAGTAGGAAGAGTTTTCTTGTGGAAGAGAACTTATAGTTACTCAAAAGAAAAACCGATAACTTCCGCGGAGACATGCATGCCTTGACTGCTTTTTTTGTGTGTATGTCAACAAAACATATTCGTTGCCTTACCAATAAGTGTACATAGCCCCATAGAGGAACTTAGCTCACGAATATACCAATAAGTGTAAACACCAAGAGAAAGGATTAGAAAGTAGTGGGAAACTCGTTTTTGGATTTGTAACTAACGTAATAATATAGGGGGTTTCTCCCGAAGTCGACAGCCTGTGTTGGTCATAATCTATTATATATGCCAAATCGCCATGATTGGTATCTCGATTGAGCAGCATGTCCAAGTGATAACACTTGATTATCGCCACGATGGATATTCGGATGGTCCTACTCTTGATGCTTTTGCCGCATAGATCCAGGTAATTTGAGCTATGTTCATGACATTGGTTATTATGATTTTAAAGACATCGGTTGCTTGCGGCTTATTGGCATAAAGCGACCTCAGGAACCCATACAAGAAACAGTCTGGCGGTATCACATAGCACGATCTTGATGGCCAATTTACGTCACCCCTGCGAGACAAAACCATATTGCTCAATTGTGTCACTAAACATGGGCTTTTGGCATCTTTAATAGAATAAGACATTATTTTTATTCATTTTACAGGGTGTGAGTGTAGAAGCTGTAGATCCTGTATTTCAAGCTAAAATGTTAGACATGTTGAAACAAACCGGTCGTCCTGAAATGGTAGTTGGATGGTACCATTCACATCCAGGGTTTGGGTGCTGGTTATCAGGGGTAGATATAAATACTCAACAAAGTTTTGAAGCACTTTCAGAAAGGGCAGTAGCCGTTGTTGTTGATCCTATTCAAAGTGTTAAAGGTGAGACATTGTTATTATTACTCTAATTCGTCAATTTTATATTTTCATTTTTTCTTTCAACGCAATATAATAAATTTAGTTCTATGGCATTTCTATGGTAATCTGGAAGCTGAGCTAACTACTCAGGACCGTGGACAAGAAAACCGGGCTCGGCAAGAAACGAGCGCTTGTATATAACTTATATAAGTAAAGGACACAAAGGCCTTTTTAAAAAAGATTAAAATTTATTTATAAAAATTTGGACTTAGAATAATTTTAAAAGTACATAATAATAAATAATAAGATGAAAAATATTAGAGTTGATTAGTACCAATGCACCATGCAAGATACCAGACCTAACTGAAGCATATCAGTGCAGGGCAGATATGATTATGCAAGTCAGCAATACTATTGTTTAATGAATAAGAGTGAAGTCAGCACAAAGTGCAGACTTAACTTCCCCATCCCAAATTTCTGGACCATCCCTTAAAATTTTGTGTCCACAAAAACAGAATCTTTTGCATAAGTTCTAGGGGTAGGACCAATAACAGTTTGATTTTGGCTAGTTATTACTTCCGAATTAGGGGTTGTAGGATCTGATTTTAGATTTTTAAAAACATGACAAATTCTTCTTCTTCTTCTTTCACTCACCTTTTCCCAATTTTATTTGGGGTCGGCGTTCTCTTCTCTAATTCTGCCCCGCCATAACTTCCTATCTAACGCTTCCTCCCGTCTCCAACCTTTTTCTCTCATATCTTCCTCGACCTTATCCTTCCATCTCAGCTTTGGTCTCCCTCTCTTTCTCTTCCCCTCTATACCCATTTTCTCTACCTTTTTGGCCACGTAACTCTCATCTCTCCTCTCAACATGCCCAAACCATCTCATTCTACTCTCTTGTATTTTCTTTCCCAATGGCCCCACTTTCACTGTTTCTCTGATTTTCTCATTTCTCACTCTGTCTCTCCTTGTTAATCCACACATCCATCTCAACATCCTCATCTCAGCTACCTCCAACTTTCTCTCTTGTGCTTTGGTTATAGCCCACGTCTCCGCACTATACATCAAAGCTGGTCTCACTACTGTTTTATAAAGTTTACCCTTCATTCTCCCACTAATTTTTCTATCACACAATACTCCACTCAATTTTCTCCAATTCATCCATCCACAATTTACTCTATGATTCACTTCACATCCTATATTCCCATTCTTTTCCAAAACTGATCCTAGGTATTTGAACTTGTCCACTGCAGGTAGTTGCTGGTCTTGAAGTTTGAGATGTAATCCGTCCACCTGTTGGGTTGTAAAATACTCGGTCTTTGTTCTGCTTATTCTTAATCCTCTTTGTTCTAGGGCTTTCCTCCAACTTTCTAACTTCAATTCCAGCTCCTCCTGAGTGAACTCGCAGAGGACAATGTCATCAGCAAATAACATGCTCCACGGGGCTTCTCCTCTTATTTCTTCTGTCATCACATCCATTACCATGTCAAAAAGGTACGGGCTTAAAACCGATCCCTGATGCAATCCTACTCTCACTTCAAATCCCGTAGTCACTCCCACGCTACTTCTTATTTTTGTTTCTACTCTCTCATACATCTCTCTCACTAATCGGACATACTTAGCAGGCACTCCTTTCACATTCATACATTTCCACAACAAATACATGACTTAAAACTAGCTGTTAAAATGAAGACAATTAAAGAGATAAGGGTAAAGCAATTTAATATCTTCCAAGGATCGGTAGTCCTTTCGAGTTTTTGTTGGTCTTTTTCAACCGGTAAGATTTGGTTTAGTCTAAGATCGCGAAGATTTATGTCTGATAATTTGAGTTTTGTATTAAATTGCTTTATTTCAGTATTAATTTGAGCATTGCTTAAAATCGTCGGCCTTCCGAATGTATTATGCTGAAAGTTCAATTTTTCGTTCCTGAAATAGATATTTCCTATAGTATGTTCAATAAGAAATATGCCTTGTATTTCTTTGACTTGACTTGATTAGAAAGTTCAATTCTTAAGTTTTCTTTTGTGGGAAATACGACCAACATTTTATTTATTTCTGGTATAAATTGGATATAGTTCTCAGAAATTTCTAGGGAAATGTGTTCGCATTCTAAAGTACTTCCCGATTGCAAGATTCCGCAAGTTCTTGGACTTTCTGGTATAAATTGGATATAGTTCTCAGAAATTTCTAGGGAAATGTGTTCGCATTCTAAAGTACTTCCCGATTGCAAGATTCCGCAAGTTCTTGGACCGTTACTGAGATCGGTTTTAGAACACTGAAAAGGATCTCTGTGCTCACAGTATCTCGATAATGTTTTAATAAATATTTGTGGTTTGGTATGACCGTGCTGTATCCGAGGTTATTAAATGTCGGTATTGGGAATAAGAAATACAAGTCATAATTGGGATTAAAATTCAGTGGGAGAGAAAGAAAATATACAATATTATCGTTAGCAATCTTACAGTCAACTTCTATAAACCTTTGTATATCAGATAAGTTATTTACATTTGTCGGCGTTTGACCGGGGAAACGCTGATTCAACTTCTGTATTTCGAAAGATAGTTCGTTGGGCTTCATTATGCTCGGGTGGAAAGCTCTCATATGACAAAAGGTTACCGAATTCTCAATATCTTGTAGAATACTGAGTATCGAATTGTACAGCATGATAAGCTGGTTGTAGACCTCCCCTGCGTGTGATAAAGATTCTACAATTGTGTATTGTTGTTTGGCAAAATCTGACAGTTGACTGATTCTTGACTTTAATATTAGTTCGTTGTGTTCTATGTTCCTAATTGTCTCCTCAAATCTTTGGATTGTCAAAGTACTGATGGTGTATTGCAAGTCTTGTTGTCTTTCAATGTTAAATTGTCTAGTTTTAATGTCCTCCAATATCTCTTGGTATCTTTCCCCGTCTGTCTTCGTCTAAGTTTCCAGTTACTAATTTCATGATGGAACCCAATTTTGGAAATAAGCTTCGCCTGCGTCTTAGCGTTTGAGTTGGAGTATGTGGGTGGGAAAAGATTATGGAGTCTAGTTTTTCTTGTATCGTTGTCCGTAAGTGGTTAATTATTTTATGGTAGTTACTCCTCAAGTTATTGTGAATTTCTGAAGCATTGGTTGTGACATTTTGTAAGTTTTCTGCTTTCAAATTCAATTCGTTAAGTTCTTCAGTCAGCGGTGTAAGGTCGTAGTAGTGCACAATGGTGTAGGTTGTCCTTTCAAGTTTTGCGGGTCCGAGGTTGATGGGTAATATACCCGGGTTGTTAGTAATGTTGTGAAGTTCTGCCCCTCGGGTTCCTGTTCCGTCGTACGTTAATATTAAGAAGGAAATGAACATTGATATTCCGGATATCTTCATGATCTGGATTGTATTTAGGGTGTTGATGAACAGATGATAATTAAAATCTTCAAAAGTAAAAATCTTCTTCAAAAGTAAAAATCTTCTTCAAAAATAAAAATCTTCTTCAAAAATAAAATATTTGTAATTTACTATAAAAGAGTAATGTCAATAGAAAAATAATTAGGTAATAATAAAATTATGCTCAAAAAATAAATAATGTTCCATATTTATTGTGTTTTGGAGGTATATTTTTTTAAAATATTAAAAATAAAATTGTAGTAGTTAGAAATAAAATCGTATTAGATGATTAAAAAAAACAATAATATTCAAATCACACAGAGTGTTAACTTTTCGCAATTAAATAATATTCCTTTATTTAATTAGAATAGAAAATTAAGTCGATAAAATTAAAATAACATAGATATTTCACAATTAAATAATGTTCCTTTATTTAATTGGAATAATTAAATGTCAATAAAATTTAAGTTACACAGAAAACCACTTTTATTTATTTGGAGAAAAGGTTCCACTTTTACGTACTTTGTAAAAAAATGTTCTCTTCCTTTGCAAAGGTTCGCAAAAGCCGTCGACTGCGCCACTTATATAAGTAAAGGACACAAAGGCCTTTTTAAAAAAGATTAAAATTTATTTATAAAAATTTGGACTTAGAATAATTTTAAAAGTACGTAATAATAAATAATAAGATGAAAAATATTAGAGTTGATTAGTACCAATGCACCATGCAAGATACCAGACCTAACTGAAGCATATCAGTGCAGGGCAGATATGATTATGCAAGTCAGCAATACTATTGTATAATGAATAACAGTGAAGTCAGCACAAAGTGCAGAATAACAGTGAAGTCAGCACAAAGTGCAGACTTAACTTATATACATACTAGCAGGATACGCCCGCTTCGCTTGGCGCCTTAGAGGCATGGCCGTTTATAGTTTCAACCCCAAAAGTAGCCTATGTCCTTTCCTAAAGTTTAGTATATCTCCATACCAAATTTCATCAAAATCGGTTCAGTAGTTTAAGCGTGAAAGCGTAACATACATACAGACAGACAGACAGAGTTACTTTCGCATTTATAATATTAGTATGGATTATCTAATATAAAAATTTAATTACTGAATATTGTACACAACAGATTAACTATACCATATCAATTTCTGGAGCACTTGTTAATTTAATTACACTGCGTGTTCTAACTAAACCAGGGTCCGGGGATACATCCTGTCGCCAGCCATGTCTGTGGGTTCTCTCTCTTAGAGAAAACGTCTTTGCTGTGCCCTAGATTATGTTTAGCACAGGTTAGGGAAAGCTCTCTGTAATCAAATATTATTATTTTGAAAGTAAAGTTTCTATTCTATCATTTTTTATGATTCCTGAAAGTTTCACTGTTTATATTTTGCATTATAATTTTTTTAGGAAAAGTAGTTATCGATGCATTCAGATTGATCAACACTAACATGATGGTGTTAGGACAGGAGCCCAGGCAAACCACCAGTAATTTAGGACACTTACAAAAGCATTCTGTACAGGTGGGTGAAATTTAAATTGAACACACGTTACTTTTTTTAAGAGGCAAGGTCTCCGGATTTTGACAAGGATGTCCACTTGGGGACACTAGTCCAAAAAATAATAATAATATATATATAAGTAAATACATAGTATTTCATAAATACTCGTACCTATTTATATTTGAAAATTAAATATATATATTTTTGTTTTTCAATACTTTTGATTCAAACATGAAGAAAAAAAGAAAATATTCTTCCTTATTTTAACAATCAAAGGTGTAAGAAATGTGGAAGCAATATTCTAACTAAATAGTTCTACTTTCATTTTCAGGCTCTCATTCATGGTCTAAATCGTCACTACTATTCGATTTCAATAAATTACAGAAAGAATGAACTTGAACAGAAAATGTTGCTGAATCTTCACAAGAAAACTTGGATGGACGGCTTGTGTTTAGCCGATTATAACGAACATTGTAAACTGAATGAGGGAACGGTCAATGATATGTTGGAATTAGCCAAGAACTATAATAAGGTAAGTTGGGTAACTGCAAGCTATGTAAAAAGAAACATCAGCTTGCTATGTAAAAAGACACATAAAAATGTAAAAAGACACATCAGCAACATAGCTGATGTGTCTTTTTACATTTTTTTTCTTTTGTCTGTCTGTTTATTACGTGATGACATTTGTATGTTTAATCCGTTTTGTGTCTTCTTATCAATCTATTTGACATCATCATCATAAGTTAACAGCATTGGGGTTGATTTGCAACAACTCGTAATGAGTTGTTGATACTTGAGAATCCTTACGTATAGTGTAGTAGCTTCTCCTTGCTTTCTGCAATGGTAATGGAAAATATATCGTTTCCGACCCTTCCTTTAGTCGCCTTTTACGACTGGCATGAACTTGGTGAACAATTCTTTGTAAGTCCCCCTATTTACAGGAGACTGACATGAGCAGTGCAAAAAGTAGATATATTTAAGAAAAAATATTGAACCCAAAAAATAGGCCTATGTACACATCCCTCAATATTTACATTTTTATATGCTAGGAACACATTTTAAATTTCATCTTTTTACCTTTGCCTGTTTCCAAAATTTAGAGTTATATTTTCCGACTGAAACAGTTTACCATTTTGAAATTCAAAGTACCATTATTTTATAATCAAAAGAGATGCAAAATTGTTTAAGAGAAGATACCCAAAAGGAAACTTTCCATTTAAGAAAAATAAGTTAACCGCCGCTGAAAAGACATTTGTATGTCCTAAAAACACTATAAACTTCGTCTTTTTATCTTTTATCGTTCGTAAGATATTTAATGATTGCCAAACTTTTCTAACGCTGTATAATTTTAATGTTAACTTTTCAGGCGCTAGAAGAGGAAGAAAAAATGAGCGCAGAACAATTAGCAATTAAGAACGTTGGAAAACAAGATCCTAAAAGACATTTAGAAGAAAAAGTTGATACTCTCATGTCGGCCAACATTATTCAATGTTTGGGAGCAATTTTAGATACAGCAGTATTCAAATAAAAAGTTAATATTGAATTATTTCATTTTTTTAAATTACATGTCACCCCCACGGATTTATTTCCCAATGATACTAAGAAATAATTTGTTTGAAATTTAGGCGCGCCGTCCATTGACACCGTTAATCGTCCGAACGATTTTCGGCCGTACAACGGACGAATAGTCTTCGACCGAATGATCGTCCATTGGAGTCAATTTTTGTCCGTTTTTCATTAATATTTTTCTTTTTTCCTAGAGGGTAGGTGTTATTTCTGTGCAACAAACATGGATCTAGATGAAATAATTTTATTAAAAAATTCGTCTATGATGGGAAGACGCCGACAAAGAAGAGAGCAAGATAAAATTGAAATAAAGCAAGATGAAATAAAGTTCGCTGCGTATTACCGTATGAGTTCAGGGACTTTTAGTCACGTGTTAAATGCCATTGGCCCATCAATCGAAAAGTGGTCGATGGTACCGTTGGTCACGCATGTTCCACAGTGGGGCTGCCTCTTGGACCACACTAATTAATTTTTCAATAACCATTTTATTTAAGAAAATTATTTACTAAAACATAAGGAAGAAGTGATCTCGTTCAGACGAATGAGCCGAAAAATCCCATTCAGATGGGATCGAGAAAGCTAGTCGTCCGTATACGGACGAACTTAACGTGTGCAGTGGATGAGGTGCAATACAACTACATACTTTGGGATCATTCAGGTCTATTCGGACGTTTACGTCCGACGTTCGTTCGCCCGAATAACGGTTCCAATGGACGGATTACCTTATGCTTTTAAAAATACTTTCGATTTCTATTGCTTCAGTGACGCGACGGTTTGATGTCTTGGAAGTGTTTTTTTTGTAAATCCCCTGTCTACACAAACCCGTTTAGGTTTATATAGACTTTTATCAACACCAGTTGTAATGTTTTAAATAAATAATGAATGAAGAAAAAAAAAAAAAAAAAAACACGCGAAAGTGAGTATGACACTGTCAACACAACACCAAAAGAGTTTATTATTTTAATCGCATAACATTTCACACAACCAAAAAGAGACCGTTGAATTTCATTAGTTATCAAATCTCTTTTTACATGAATATTTTTTTTCTTTCATCGAACATTTTATCATTGATCGATCTCCGTTTTACCCTTTGATGTAAATAGGATAGGCATTGGATTAATTATTATGAGATGAGTGAAGGAACAGTTTTGAAGTTTATTTGAAACTAAACTGCAACTAATTTGAATGATAAAATATAATTATAAACTTTCTTCTATTATCTGTATATAAATATTTTCTACTTTCAATAAATATAAAAAAGAATATATAACAACATTGCTGTACTTACATCTTGTTTTTATTATTTAAATATTTACATAAACATTTTTAAAAAAGTTACATAAGTGTGCCGTATGTCCAATTAAAGGGTCTGGATCATGATATGCAGGAGGTGTTAAACCAAATTGAAATAACATTTCCTCCAGAGAGCTGCAACAACAGGCGAAGGTTGCCCAATTTTGAAATGATATTTTCACTACTGATTAAAACAACCGCTGACGTCTGCCAAATTTAAATGAAATAATGTGAGAACTGCGACAACTAAAGTCTGCTTGAAAAGACTTGAAATTTGATATTTACAGGGAGGCCCAACAAACAAAAAGATACAATGCACTACGCACTCCTTCACGGTCATCACCTTGATTATTGTGTAGTTACTGTTTCAAATTGGGCGTGACGATGATAATTCATATGTTAAGATATAAGAGCACGTCAAGGTAAAAATTATATCGAAAACTGTAAGTCAAATCGAAAAATGAATTGAGTAAAAAATGTTGTTTTTTTAATACAAAATTCAATACCAGAATCAAAAATATAGGATTCTATTTTAAAAAAACAAGGTTGACCTTAAAATAACCTTGGAGCAAAAATTTCAAGGTCACCAAATTTTTTCCCTTTAAAGAATAAGGGGGGGTTGTATCGAACGTACTCTTCCTATCTCCAAGATATTTGACCATCTGACTCACCCTGTATACCATTTGACAGATTTTTTTTTTTTTGTGTTAGTAGCCTTCTATTTTTTTTAATTACAACTCTCAGTAATCATATTCATAACAAATAGAAGAGAATTCATTTTGTATGGTATTATCATTGACAACGAAGATGTCCATTTTATTTTGCTGATTTTCGTCTGACGGCACATTGTTCTTTTTCTCAACGTCTTTTTGGTCTCCAATTTCAGGTTCATCATTAGGATTATTTGGCTCAAAATCATCCTCAATCTCAAAAATGTCTTTCTCGTATTTAAAAATAACGTAAAAGATAGGGAACTCAATTATACATTTATTCTTTAAATTTTCACATATTGTAGATGAATTTTCCAGGATATAAAATTTAGATGATCTATCCCGTTTCATTAGTATTAATATTCCATTCATTGCTGCGGATTTATAATACGCCAGTTCTGGGTTGTCAAGATGTTTTTTTAGAGCTACACACAATCTAGTGCTGTCAATTAATTTCTCATCTATGTATTTTATATTTGAATTAACAAAAACCCATTCAATTCTCCAATATAACTTATTTTTGTGTACACAAGAAGTGTTCATTTTGTGTTTTGTAAACAATCTTGGTAGAAATCTCAGTTGAACTTTCTTATTGTAAGCATATTTACGTAAAATATGCAATTGATATGGTAACTTATTATACATAGATATTGCATTCTTTACTGGATCCCTTTTATACTTGAACAATGAGTTCGATATTTGTTCTAGCATATTAAAATCGTTTTGTAATTCTAAATTGTTGAACTTTTGTAAAGGAACAAATTTTACTTTATCTCGAATACCATCACAATCTAACTCTTTCTTATGGATATTCACACAGTACAAGGAACAGGTCTTAAGTTCACATTTAGGGCAGGTATACTTTGCCTGATTTATATTACATACTTCACAGTTACCAAGTCTGGAAAGAATCTCAGACGATATTGTTGGTTTACAACTAGAATCTATTGTTAATTGAATCATTATCTGGTTTTAATAACTTAAAAAAACACTTTCACAGACAAAACGGAAAACCATTAATGTAAAACTAGAAATACTATAAACTTTTGGTGATAATGATAGAATGATACGCAGAACATAGAGTTGGATGGCCCCTGGTGAAAAGCACATGTCAAATTCAAATTTTACCGCCCAAGTTTAGGATTTTGTCATGCGACTTTTTTTGATCATTTGAGAAATATTTTTCTCATCGGTGTTCTCTGTGCTTCTTATCAACAATCATTTCATAAAATGAATTAAATAATAAAAAAGATAATAAATAATCACTGAAGTAGTGAATAATTTCAATATATCAAAAAAATCATATTCAATAATCATAATTAATAAATATCTATATTAATTATATTTTTTTATGATTTCTGGTTAAAAAGTGTTTTCTTATCTTCACTCTTAACGTACCTACCAAATGTACATTTCACGTTTCAAAGTTTAAATTCCATACTCAATTTAAAATTGTTACAAGCCGATATACTGATTATAAGCTGTATATAGTAAGCACATAGCAGATTCCTTATCAATTGGATTAACTGTGAGCTGTGTTTCATTTTTCTTAGACTTCATTGTTACACAAGTCACAAGTACCTCACAGGAGCTATAATAGGTATTGTACTCTATTAGAGAGTTCTTTTTTGATGATAGTTTTACTTGCCAGGTTAAATTTTGACTTGTGTTTCAAACTGCAGTTGAGCCATTTAACAGAGTATCCACATTAGAAGTCATCCAACCGCCACCGGGCAATCTTACACTGGATGTGTCATAGTTCTTAGACATATCTAGGGTAAGGTATGTATTTGTTGTTGGATGAAGGCCCCTCAGGTCTCCCCATCTCACATTTTAAGAAAAGTAAAATCCTCCCAAAATCAAGAGATTGAAATAATTTAAATTGACCTTTAGAAATTTAGGTTTCCAAAAATATCGTAACTTTGAAGGGTGTATCCTTCCGTCGAGAAGCTTTCCGTACATTTATAAAAACAGAACATATGATTATTCGCCTCTGCTGTGGCGTATCCTAAATAACCCCATCATCTGAACTACACACACACTTATTATTTGCCTTCTCGTATTTGCATAATATTTGTCATATTATTCGTTATCATGATTCTGTGAGTTTGTACAGGGTGGTTCACAACGCATTAAAATAATGTTCGGTTCGCCAGGTGCGTTAAAAACGAACAAAAGATCATCACGAAATCATCACTTGTCTCATTTTTTTTTTTAATAATATAAGAAAAAAGTTTACTAACTTTTTTCTTACTACTTTGGAAAAAGTTCCGTTCCCCAGAACTTGTGTTCTTCTCAGGCACGATATTATAAAAGGAGGGAGAGAGATATGAATGGAAGACTATAACTAACTAATCGGTGTAATGATTTCAGTGTCCAGTTCCACAAACAAACTCCGTAAAAATTCAGTTAGGAAGGCTATGTTCTTTAAAAAATAAAAGTTTTTTTTGTTCACATTAATTATTATTTCCATTTGATCCTACTTCGTATTGAGGAATACTTTTATCCCCAGCCAGTATAATAATGGCTGAGCTTATGATTAAGATTTTTATGACGTGCAGTCATTTCCAGGGTAAAAAGATTTCATCGAATGGAGATATAAGAAAGGAGAGAAATTGTAAATCTATTTGATCTACCGTCGACATTGTAATGATGTGTGCCTGAGGACACAGCATATAAGTTTTACATATGCGTTTATTTATCTGTCATTAATAACGATAAATGATTTTCTTTTCAATTCCTACTTAACTTCTTTATACAATGAGAAAATAAATACATTTTACCTCAATAATTTATTCATTTTCAGAATTACATCGTAAAATATGAATTTCAAATATTGATTTGAAAACTTACAAAAAGAAGATTAAAAAAAAAAACATTAATGGCTTCATACAATAAAATATTGAATCAGAATTTTTTACTCTACGTTCGACAACAGTTGCTAGAATTTATTAAAAGTACAAGTAAAAGTGTAAAAATAATATCGCTCATAATTCTATTTGGATATTTTCTCTCATTTTTTGATAGAGCTGTCGAAATTATTAGTGTCACGCCGGGATATTTATTACCTCCAGTGTTTTGGCTATGGACTGCGTTCACTTTTTGTTTTATAGAATTACATCTACTTCAAGTTATTTTAGATTTAATTATTGTAGGTTTGGGTAAGTAATTTTCTTATAGTTTCCTCTTTTTATCCATCGACGCCATAGAGTATTTATGAGCGCCTGAGCGGTATTTTTTTTTATGGATTTCCCATTATCACAGAAACGATTAAAATTGCAATTAAAATGTTTCACTGCTAGTTTTTGGTGCTAGGCACTTTTAAAGTATTGTGTTCATAGTTGGTAGGGTCTGAATCCA
>CM022874.1:14718046-14738071 GCA_012654025.1 Pachypsylla venusta | reverse complement strand
CATTTATTTATTTATGTAAGTATATTTTTATAACAAAAATAAATCAATTAAAATGGTTTTATCAATGAAGGTGTATATGTTAACATTTATATTAAGCTTGTAAAAACAACGATTATGGGAGATTAAGTTCTACCAAGATAATGAAGTCCGCTTGGAGACAAACAATTTTTCCAAATAAATAAGGGGAACCAGGAAAGTTACTGAGGCTGGTTAGAATGTCAGTATCATTTTAATGTAGCCGTAACATTATTTGTATGAATTGCAAAGACCCACCCTGCCACTTCCGCATTGTCGAGTCACCTATCTCTACTATCATCATTGGGGGCTTTTGTTCAATCACAGCCATTTATTGTACCCGCCCATGTCACTGGACAAGGTGAGAAATTTTTAAAATTGAGAGAAGTACAGGAGATCCGAAATGAAAAGAATATTAATTTCTGAACACCTGATTCGAGTGTGGAATTGCATCCAGAATAGCTATCGTACCCACTAGACGAGGTGGATGCCCAAGACTTTCTACCACCCAATCCTACTCTCTGTAGCAATAGTCTCCTATTGCGCTCTGCTTTGGCTAGATTGAAACTAGCTACTGTTTCAGGTAGCGGCACCTGTTGTTGACGTATCCGCTATGTCCCAATCCTGCTTATTACCTAGTCAAACTCTCAAATTAATGCAAAAAAATCACGTCTTAGCTGGGGATTGAACCCAAGCTTTCCTGTTTGCCAGGCGAGCGCTATATAATTTTACACTGTCAAATCTTTTTGAACTCATAAGAAATGAACGAATTCGTAGGTTTCTGAGTTTAACGCCAGTCCATTACACTACGTTTTTTATTCAACGTATCACAGAAATTGACGTCTCTTTAGGAACGAACGGTTGCATTAATCTTCGTCAGCCTCATCTTCGCTATCCATTTCACTGTCATATGCATCATTATTTTCATACATATCCGCGGAAAATCTTTCTCTGTCTAGAAGGCTTTCAAAAATACCTTCTTTCTTATTATAATACAAGTAAAGGAGAACTTTAAACTTGGCCATTTTATTTTTCAAAAGTTTCTGAAATCATACAACAAAATATTAATAAATATTAAATTTCAAGTTTTATGCTTGTACACAAACACAATTTTAACTGAACTCCTCCAACGACCTCTAAACAACGTAAATGTTGGTATGCAATAGTCCTAACTAGTAGACGCAGCACTTGGAATTTGGAAAGGAAAGGCCGCCACAATTAATAATAATAAAAACGTATATATTCGATATATTCTCCGACACCGCCGAATTGGGGAGGGGGCACAGACAAAAAAGACGTATTCGATTGAATTAATGAATCAATTAATCAGGTACTACATACATTTCAGAAATATTTTTGTTAACTATGATTTCTTTAAGGCGCCGCCTAGCGACGAATATTATACATTAATGTGACAGTATTATAGGTCATTTTTTTCTTAGTGTAAAACATTTTTAAAAGAAAACACCTCGTATTTGAAAGTCAGCTTTGCTCACCAGTATTCTTGATTGTTCAGGGGTGAGAACATCCCCTTTCTTGCATACTGTATGATCCTTAAATAATGTAACAATTCCTTTATTTAAATTTGTCTGAAGCCCTAACTGTCTAAGTTGAGGTTCAATTGAATGTGGAAACTGTGGTAGTTCTCCCTGCTTTAGTTCAACATCTTCTGTTGCTATGAATCCAGACTTGGCAAAATCTTCATCTTCATGGACATCAAACCATCTTGAATCACAACAGAAAATAAAAATCATAGCACAATGAGTGATTTAATGTAGAATAAAGATTTTTTCTGTTTAAAGTATAGGTATTGAATGCAAACAGGTTCAATAAAATATTTTTTTAAAAAAAAGGACCTAACAGAGTTCGTTTCTCCTAACGTACCAAAAAACTAAATTTTTGAATAGTGCTCAAATTTCAGGCGTAAATTTCTCCAGTTTAAAAAAAAAAATTGGGCGGCTGTTACGGAATAGTCGCGCGTGTTTGAACTAGCTGGTACGAATGAATACATCATTTAATTGGAATATTTCTAAACACCCACGCGAGCTAAGACGAGTAAGTAGTTTAGAATATAACCACATCAATGCAATACTGAACAAAAACTAGACCGTAAGTCAAAATTCTCTTTAAAGAAACACTTCAAAATGTTTTACAATAAAAGGCTAATCAATACTCATTTTTAGTTAGAAGCGATAAGAAATATTCAGTTGAAATATTCATAGATTGTCTTTCGTTGTGGCAAATAATGAAAACCTTTTTTTAAAAAAAAAATATTTAAATTTAAAATTTCAACTTACAAGAGTACATCATCTTTAGGTTTGTTCGTAAACAAAAGACCACATTGGCCTTTGAGAGCAGATGATACTACATGAATATTTTTGGCTATTTCATCTTCTTCGGACTTGCCAAGAGCATAGGCCATAACTTTGTTTTTCCCGAAGAAAATCCTGAAAATATTGATTAAATAAAAGGTTATTTAAAGGTTCAAGTTAAAAAGAACAAAAAATATGGCAGAGTAACTTAAACCTTCTATTTCAGCGAAGGAGCTTCAACATTTCTTGCAATAACTCATTTTCACCACTCTCAATGAGAATACTGGTTGTCCAAACGCAGCTTTAGAAGACTATACAATAAAACTTCCTCCTATTATAACCAAATGTAAAATTGTACATATAAAATACGAGTAAAAGCGGGTTTTACTCGGAAAGATTGGCGCCTTCAATTTGATATCTTGTATTTTCTCAGTTTTTCGTTTTGAGTGGAACGTGTTAAAATAGTAGAAATCCAGATTCTCCATATGCTCCTGATAATAAAATAGCTAATAAACTAGATTTCACAAATAATTTAAAACAGATTTTACTAAAAAATCTTGTCTTTTAAAACTTACCTACTGTCTTTCCAGTCATTCCTGACATCTTTTAATTTTGAATTTCTCATATTCTGAACAGAAAATACAAAAATGTTTTCATAATTTTCAACTGCTTTGATTAGTTCATCTCTCAACTTTTGTTTACGTTCTAAACCTCGCTTGACAGTTTTACTCAAGGTAACTAAAAATAAAGAAACAGGTGATAATGCAAAATTGACGTCTAAATAAATCAGTAATCTTGTCAACGAGACATGGCCATCTAAAGATAGTAGAGGTACTTAAGAGGCATGTTTCCTTTGAACGATTAGCACGTCAAAATCCCGGTCGTCCTTTACAAGCGACTACAGGCTAACAAAATAACAATACAGGGCATCCTGTATATGATTACAAGAGAGTGATCGCTTGCAAAGGACGACCCCCTATGGGTACATCAAAGAAAAAACAAAATCAAGGAACGTGAACTCACAAAAAATGTTTTATCTACCGTAAGGTCGTTTCAAGTGGGCAAGTCATTGTTTTTATGTCCATTCCTGATAATATTGCATGCCATAAATTGATAACTAACACTTAAGGTAAACAAGAATTTAAAACGCTTTCGTCTTTGAGAAAACCCTAGTTACTTACTTTTCTTGTCACGTTTTGATTTCGGCATAGTTGATTAGTTAATAACTTTCTTTCTCAGTATTTTGTAATCGAACAATACACACGGCGCGCAGAAAGAGTCAAATATATCTTTAAGAATTCGTCAAATATGATTGAACGACCATATTAATGATCTCTATCTCCCATCACAATGCAAGAAAATGAACATAAATTGACTCAAGAAAGTGTGGACAAAACGTTTGATATTTTAATGGTCAACTTGAAAAAGAGATTGAAATATTCAGCTGATAAAAATGCAAAAAGAAATATAGAATACGGCAAATTAAATCTATAAAAGAAAAATAATGTAAAAATTAGAAATAAGTAAAAACCAAATACTCAAAGCACGTGTTTATAATGAATGAGAAACAGACAAAAATATAAACAAACAGAGAATTCCAAATTACCAAAGACTTTAAAATTACAAAGAGGATTCAAATCGTCGGAATTTGAACTGACAACATTGCACCACCTCTAGAAATTTTTAAATAAAAATCGGCATAATTGTATACGTAATAATTATTCCATATTAAAATCTAAATAATTATATTTTATTTTAATTTTAACGCAAACAATTTACCTTACAAAGCAAAGGAAAGTGACATATGCAGCCATCCCGGCGCCTCCATTTCCTCCTTTTTTTTGTTTTCAATTCCATTTGTGATCGAGATTTTGATAATTTTGTTATTCTTAACTATCACTTTCAATTAAATCCATTTTTGAATCAGATCGAACGAGTTCTTGTTTCTTTGAAATTTTATTCATATTTTGTATACTCAGACATTATTATACTTCTTAGTTAGAAAATTATTGGAGAAATTTTTGAGAATTAATTTTTTCGTAGGTTAAAATGTTTTGTGTTTAAAATTTGGCTAAAACATCTTTTAGCCAAATAATTATATCAGTACCTAATTATACCCCGATAATTCTCACTAGATCTCACTCCATTATTGGTCTACCATGGTTGGGGTCCTGTAGGGTTCTACCAATCAGCCAATTCTATTAGAACGTAATAAATGTTCATACAGAGAATTATGATTTTTTTTAGCGCCTATTTAACATCTAAATTGAACAAGGCTCGAATAAAGCATTCGACAGTTATCGGTTATCGTGGTACAAAGAGAGCTGAGACGTTAAAAAGAAAATTGTGGATTTAGAACAAGACTTCAATTCGTTTGGTCAATTAAAACAAGCTGACGAAGCGCAGAATCAAACTTCGTCTCTTTATGTTACATGAAACCAAACTATTTGCTGTCTGAAAAGTATATTGCGAAGGAAAACTTCAGTAGTGCGAAAGCAATAAAGACAATTGATATTTATAATACCTCTTTCAAGTCTTTCATGAATAAACATGTCACCAAGATACAACCGGTTTTTTATTTATTTATTGGGCGGAGCGAATTTAGCTTTATACTCCCTAATAAACTGCAAACATTTGTTACCTTACTCCTCCGAAACTACTCAACCGACTTTTACCATTTTTTTTTTACTTCATATTCTGCATATACCCAAGGGTCCATATATCTATTTTCAGAACGAAATCTAGATCCGTTTCCGATTTTTTGGCCGATTTTCCGATTTTTTTTTATCAAATTCAGAGAGTCATGGTCCGATATCTTAAATTTTGTCGCGACAACATATCAACTCATAGCGAAAAAGTTTTAGGTGGCTTCTCAGTACTTAATTTAGGACATAATTTACTAAATTTTGACAAACTATTCCAGAGTTACAAGTTCGAATCCGGGATCGGGCTAAATAAAATTTAGGAAATACTAATTGTTTAGCCAAAACGGTGAAGGATATCGAATATATATATATATATATCCAAGAGGGTGCATATATCTATTTTCAGAACGATATCTTGAACCGTTTCCGATTTTTCGGCCGATTATTTTGCGCTTTATATAGGACCTACTACTCAACGGCACGATGCAATCAAGAAAGGTGCGGTATTCTCAAAAAATCTTATTTTAACGGAATAATGGAGCAATATGCTGAAGTTTATGTGGTGCGCAAAAATTCGTGGTGAAACGGATGGCTCCGCCCGTTTTTGTCCACAGACACACATAGTTTTAAGTTAAGCGTCTACACTTCAATTGTGATGGCAAGTTTCAATCACAACCGAAGCAATTACTGACGCTAGTAGGAAAATCCATCTAATATATTTTGGGTTTGAATACCATAGTGTTATAGGCGGATAGAGCCTTTATCAAAGGAGATCTAAACATATAGACGTCCTTCCTATTTTCCTATTGGGGATATCAAATAGTGACGTATTTGAGGATATTAATCTCGGATCAGGGATCCTTAGGGACACACGTTCAATAATGTATGAATGATTGACCGAACCAGTACAGATTAAGGGTTAAAATTATTCTCTTTTTTAAAGGGATACCTTACAAAACGGGCCTGCAGTCTCTCTAGGGAACTTTTGCAACTTTTGTGTGCGGAGTCCAAACTATGGATCCGTATCCGAGAATGGATCTTACCAGGGATTGGAATAATAGTTTTATAACATCTGGGTCATGAATCAGTTTAGAAAATCTAATAATCTTGCCCAGTGTACGCCATCGCTTTGATTTCATCATAATGGGCATCGAAGTTTAAGTTGCTCTTAAATGTGATACCACAAGGTCTTTATTCTGGTGTGACATAGAGTATGTGTTATATTTATTGGTGTAGTGCATGACGAAAGATTTTTTTGAGGTGAAAATTAAGACCAATGGTAGACAACCAGGTGTTTATTGCTGTGATGTTCTGTTGGAGGGGCTCACCAACTCACAGTCACCGGGATTTCTGATGAATATTTTTAAGGTCATCTGCGTACAAAAGGACCTGAGAATGTTTAAACGCGATCAGAGCATACCACACATAGATTACATATTACCCTAACGATTGTTAACCTATGTAGAACGTAATACATAAAATAAGAAAAAGCGCGAAGTTACATCTAAATAATATATGTGTACCAAAACAATATTAGGAAAAATGCGATCTCAACAGTATGAAATTTCTAACTCCAAAAATAAATAAAAACGAGAAGTTAGAATATGATCGCTACAACAAGTTTATACGTACAATAGTCAATGTTATTGTGTATTTTATAGGTGGGGGGCACATTAATGCTGTTCATGTTTGTATCAAGGCTATTGGGTGACCTGGACCATTTTTGGAGTGAGTACAATGTTCGATTATCGTCAGCTTTAGTTACGGCCGTGTCCTGATATTTAGCTTCTCCAGTACTTTGACTCTACAAGGAATAGTCAGATATAAGATTTTTTTTAATCCATAACTTCAAAAATAACTGTTAAATAACTTTATTCACTAACAGCTAACATTATTCGCTGTTAATGTGGATCCGGCAATAGGCTTGAAGGCAGATTTTGTAAGTTTAGAATGGTTTAGGTGTGAATGTGGAAAATCGGCTTTTTTGGCAGCAATGTATGAGATCCAAAGAGGTATTTGAAAAAAAGTCGTGGAAAAAGCAAAAAGTAGTCAAAAATTTCCGTCTTCTAAAATTCTCATCCTTTTAATTCAAATAATTGTGCTTATATTTATAAATTACAGTAAAAGATTTTTTTTTATTTCATCAATTCATTAGTTGAAGAGAGTATTTTGAAGACATTGATTTTTAAATCCTTTTTAGATTGAAAGATAAAAATATTTTTGACTTCTGCTCTCTATCATTCTACCTCTGTGGCACATAAAGTGAAGATCGTAAACTCATTTGGTAGCTCATCGTTCGTGTTGGAAACGAGAAACGATAAGTCTTGCAAGTTGTTTAGGAAAGTGAAATTTTTATCAAAAAAATTATTATAAGTGTATAATAATTATTGAATGTGTTTAAGTGTTGATAATTAATATTAAGACAAGTTTTTCATTTTAATATTAGCAGTGTTAATACGCGGTCTGGCGCATTGAAATAAGGAGTGTCTATTGGGGCGGGCTCGCCATTTTATAATTGGTCTTAAAAACCGGCTATTCAGGTAAATTTTCCAAAGATTTTTTGAATTTTCTTTAATATTAATCACCTCTGCTTAAATCAATATTTATTTCTGCTCCTATTTGTGTTTCACTTTTCTTTATCAATACTTTACCTGTCTGATAACATTTTTTTTAACCTCGTGTGATCACTGAAATTTCCCCCTCCTTTCCCCTCTATCTTGGAATTTCTAGGCCTGGGTTATGTTGTGAGTTGTGAGAGTTTTAAAAATTTTGCGTTCTAATTTTATATTTACCTACATTATTTGAATAGGATGATAAATTACATAATTTTGAAATGCACTCATTACTTTCTTGTCCCTAATTGTGATTTTGATTAATATAGTATTTTAGTTATCTCCTTTTGTTAATGCGTAGGTAATAATGATAAGAATTAAGATATTGGGAAGACCTGCAAAATGGTTTTAAATAATTAGTTTCTAAAGGACGCTCAATGTTATAAATCCAATGCAGTATTCATTTATGATGTGAAATAGTAGTTATTAAATTCTTTCTGATTTAAATTTCTAAATATCTACAGGAAAAATGGTTCATCATGGTTAATCGAGAATCTTTTTACTATGAGAGCGGCTTTAAAAATTGTAAACTGTTTATCTTCCTGGTCACTTCATAATTTATTTATTTCACCAGAAATGAATCCTGGTATTATAGGTTTTAACCTTTTTTCGCCGCTACTTTAACAGACACTGCTGAATTGGTAAGTAGATAAGGGTTTTATGATTACCAATCAAAGTATGATCGTACAAACATATCCTATTACTTTTTGTTTTTAAAAAGAATACGGGTTAATAAATTTTTCACGTCATCAGGTTGATACAACAATTTTTAGTTTTTAAAATCTTTATTCCCTTTCATCTGGCTGCGGAGTCTTGATTATCTACGATTTCAACTCGCAAGATTATTATTTAGATAAGTGGTTTGAAGTCAATATCTGCTCTCTATGTTAGGTTTGGAATGAACCCAAAATTATCTGTTTAAAATGACAATATTTGGTGAAAATTTCAAGGTCTAAAATATATTTACTTCTGCTGGGTTCCCCAAGTCTTGAGAAAAGGAATTTCAGTTTATGGTCAGGAAGAGGTGATCACACTAAAACCCTAAGTCCGGAAAATTGATGGAATTTCAGGGTGTCTACCAGACTGGAAATCCTGGAATTGTCAGGGAATTTTAGGAGACTGGAAATGTCAGGGAAAAGTCAGGGAATTTAGGAAAAAACGCCAAAAGTCAGGGAATTTTTCAAATTTTTTTTTTATCTCAATGGCCAATTTTATCCGTGAACATGCTTTTACTGAAAAATTTCGCCTGCGGCGCTTATTATCCTTTTCCTTTAAAATTTTGGTATATATGTTTAGGGTATGAAGGAAATTTGCTGTATAGTTTTTGGGGCCCCTGGGCCCCAATATTATGTTTTTTGAAGTCAGAAAATCTTGAAAAAGTACACTGGAAAATGTGTTAAAGTAGACTGAAAAACCTGGAAAAGTCAGGGAATTTCACTTTGACGATTTGGTAGACACCCTGAATTTATATAAAAAAATATTTGTATAAGTAAATAGTTATTTTATTTTTTGAAAAGAAAAAAAAAAAAAAAAAAAATATGGTCTTGCAAATTATATCCACTTTAGTTGTTAAACTCCTCCGTTACCCAAAAGAAATGAGTCAGGGTTTTTAAATAATATTTGGACAGCAAAATTCAGGAACAAAGTGTTTGAACAAAATGTGAGAACCGTGGTCTGGGTCGTTAATCATTTTTGAATTGGTAAATTTCTAGGGTAGCTTGAATTTAAATAGACAGCTCATCTTGACTTCTGTTGGTTGTGTTATGATCTTCCTACAGCCTACAGGTTGGTCTATATCTATACTCTTACTGGTGCATCATGTTACGCTCACCTATTCCACTTCAAAATGTATTTATTTAGCGTATGAGAAACAGGTTTGGGTGTGGTTTGCCGTTCTTATTTATTTTGTTTTTCTTCTTTTTTTTGTGTGTATGTGATTAGATTGTGGCCCACTTCTGATTCTTATACAGGGTGTCTACCAGACTGGAAATCCTGGAAAACCTGGAATTGTCAGGGAATTTTAGGAGACTGGAAATGTCAGGGAAAAGTCAGGGAATTTAGGAAAAAACGCTAAAAAAACGCCAAAAGTCAGGGAATTTTTCAAATTGAGTTGTTTTTTTTTATCTCAATGGCCAATTTTATGCGTGAACATGCTTTTCCTGAAAAATTTCGACTGCGGCGCTTATTATCGTTTTCCTCTAAAATTTTGGTATACATGTTTAGGGTATGAAGGAAATTTGCTGTATAGTTTTTGGGGTCCCTGGGACCCAATATTGTGTTTTTTGAAGTCAGATGGGGGAGACAAAATCTTGAAAAAGTACACTGGAAAATGTGTTAAAGTAGACTGAAAAAACTGGAAAAGTCAGGGAATTTCACTTTGACGATTTGATAGACACCCTGTTATAATATAGCAAATAAAAAAATCACCTAATGATTGTTTGGCCGCCTGATGTGTTTGTTTTTTAACATTACGCAGCGTACACCACGTGGAAGCGAAGTAACTTTATACCCCAACATATTAGTAAAAAATATATTTTTGTGAAAAAGTATATTTTAAAATAAGCTTGATTCAAGTATAAGTATACTGCAGTCTGTGCAGACTTGATATTTGGTGTACGCATCTATAAATTCAAACTATGGGGTCTTATAAAATGAATGACACTTTCACATTACATTGGGTGTTTTTGTTTTTTGTTAACATTTTGAAATTATTTTTTAAATAATTTTAAGCTGCGTTATTTATCACTCGCGCGAGATCTCCTTAGCTAGCACGAATCATTATTTTGTATAGGATTGCATGGGGATTGCATGGTTATATTCTATACTTGTTACTCGCCTTAATTTTTTTTTTCAATATTATGGTAATAGAAATCTAAATTTTTCGTGTTGCTTTTTATTTTGAGAAAACTGAAAAATCTATCGATTTATGAGAAAATGTTGCTGCTGCAAAATATTTTTTTCATCCTCACTAATGAACATTTTGTGCTGGTGTGACCCCACCATAATATCAAACCTCTATGTAACAATGGATGTTTTTTTTTTAAATCTGAAGCAACGAGATAAAATTTTGTCAGATACTTATCACAAGTGATTTTGTCGTGTGATATATATATATATATATACAAGAATAATTTAATCATCTTTATTTCACTAAGTATTTATATTATTAATAAATAAAAAGTGTGACTCTTAGTGTGGAAGAAGATATTGTTATAGCTTACTTATCGTAAGCAACTAGTATGTAACAATATGACAAGCGATAAAAATCGATCACCATGGTGTGCACGACTCTAGTGTATTTCTTAGATTTTTAAAGCTAAAATGTTATACATATCGCACCAAATAAAAATCACTGCTTTGTTGTAAATCCCGTCTTACGCAGGCCACATTTTTAGATAATGAATAAATGGAAAAATATTTTTTAAAAAAAGTCTTGCCAAGACCTGTTGCATTTCCACCCTGCTGCTTACCCCATATTATTAAGACAAACTCAATATTGAAATGTGTTTCTAAGTGGCTATTCATTTCACAGACATCGAATTATAAGAATACATTTGATGATTTATTCTTTAAATATTATTAAGGTTTTTTGTAAATATTGTGGAAAACCCTATTTCCTCGCCATTGGATTTCGCAAAGTTCACTTATGAACTTTTTAAAGTTCGATGTAATCTAGGGCAAAAATTGCTCTCAGTGAAATTTAATTTCATTGAATTGGGTGTCACACAAGTACATTGGTGTAAGTGACCTTATGAGACTGGCGATATCCGGTAGGTACACAAATGAGTCCAAATTAAAACAGTTATCGATAGACGAAATAGCATTCTTTGATACTGTTCAATCGAAGGTACCGTTGGCGTTTTTTTCCCGCTTTTTAGGGGTTTTCATTTATCTGGTACATAAAAGGAATGGTGAGTGCTGGAGACCCGAATTTTGGTATATGTATCTATCGTATTTAAGATTTAATTGTGCCTGGAATCTTTGCGTCTCTGTGACTCACATTATAGGATTCCATACAAAAATTTTAGTATGGAACCCTACATATTTGAGATGCAAAGTTTAAGCTGAAAATTATATCCCGAATGGGACCTACATACCAAATTTCATCAAAATCAGATAGCCCAAAGAGGGGGGGGGGGAGATTTATTTTTTGATAAAATAATAAACATTGGCAGATTTTTTTTAAAATTCTGATCAATCTGGACAGGAAATGTCAATTATCAGAAGTGAAGGGGTTATTCTTAAAAGGGCAACATCTAAGTCAGCCTAAGAGCTATTATAATCAGAAAGAGAGAGCTGTTATAATCAGAAAGAAAATTAATCAAAAAGAGTGTTAAGTAAATGGTACGGAAAACCGTACTAGACTTTATCTTCCTTGTTTCAACTAAAATTGGCAACCTTCGACTGTTGTCTCCGCTCTGTATTGAAGATATTGTTGAAACTACTCTTTAGCAAAATATTATTTTAATTGGACTTGGCAGCCTTCGGCTTTTGTCGCTGTTCTTAGAAAAATATTACTTTCATTAGATATGCAGCCTTCGCAGATCCAGTGAAAATAATATTTGAATTAGATTTGCAGACTGCGGCTGTTGTTGCAGCTCTTACGTGAAAAAAAAAAAATTGAATTCGATTGGCAGCCTTCGGTTGTTGATGATATGTTACAAAGAGTGTCCGTTTTAAATTTCATTAAAATTGGAGTGATATTGCTAGTTTTAGAGAAGCGCCCCGAATTCAAGGTTTAGTGCCCTAAAGGCCCCCCCAGATCAAGATATAGCTTCATGAGTCCCAAAATTTGTATGTGATATGTTACAAAGAGTAACTTTTTTTAATTTCATCATCATTAGAGGGATATTGTCGGTTTTAGAGAAGTGTCCCGAGTTTAAGGTTTGGTACCCTAAAGGGCCCCCAGATGAAGATAGTCCCATGAGACGCAAAATTTGTCGATAATATGTTACAAAGGCTTGCCGTTTGAGTTCTAGAGGGTCACCTCAAAATGATCCCTTATGACCCATAAAACATTGAAGATAGCTCCCCAGAAGGCGCTACCTTAAATGTTAAGGTTTTGGCTCTAATTATGGTCTCAAGCAATATTAGTGCCAAATTTCATCAAAATCGGACAAAAAATAAAGGCTGTAGATGCGCTAAAATTATTTTTACGGACAGATGAATGGATGGACACATGAATGTAGTCGTCGTAGTTTGTTCAGAAAAGCAAAAAAAAAAAAAGTAACATTGAAAATTTTCACCATTGCAATACTCTATTTTCCTATACTTCGTATTTGGAAAGATAAAGTAAAAAGAGATGAAAAACAGATTGCAGAAAGTTTGGGGCTATGGAAAAAAGAAAGAGAAAAATTGAACGCAAGAAAAGATTGAGGTGAAATATGCGCAAGCCGTTGCCAAGCGAAACAAATTTGCGTCAGAGAACTCTGAAGCAGTAGAACACAAGAAAAATACAGAGGGAACGAGGCTAAACATTCTCTTCTACCTACAAATCAATATTGTTGACGCGAGCGCGAACATTCTGAACTGCGATAAATACGAGAGAGTAGACCAGCCCTAAAAATATATATTTTCCTCCCCCCGTTCGTTCTTTTTTTTCTCTCTCTGTTTCTCCCAATTTCCTGGATAAAAACCTACTGAAACCATTTTTTATATAGAAATTTTCTGCGCGTGAGTTGTTGAAAATAATAAAATCATCTCTTAAGTTCATCAGTCGAACTTTCAGCTTTCAAGAAAGAGGATAATTGTGTTTCTTCGTTTCTCATAAGTACTTTTATATCTTTTCTGACGACAATCACATTACACTAAATAATATCCTAAAGAAAGATAAATTGATGTAATTTTCTAATTTCGACTTTTTTTCTCTCTTCGAAATTTAACGTTATTGTGCGTTTTTATAGTTTTAATTAAACATTGTCTTGTGTTCAACATTTTGCCCATAAGTTGCAGAAACGTTGTGGATATTTTTAATCCGTTCATTTAGTCATCTTGTTTATATGTGAATGTGCTATAATAATAACCATTATGTGTTTCAGTCTACATTTTTGTACGTCTACTGATAGAAATTAAAGAGTCTGTCGAATTTATTTGAATTATTTCTCAACTGTTTGTGCTTTTAAAGGAGCGTCATATAATTTATTATTATTCATATTTACATTTTTCCTCCCCACTTTAACTTTTCTGTCAGTTTTTATTTAGTTCCTATTTGATCAGTTTTATAGTGATTTTTTTCGTATAATTAATAACTACCCTCCCAAAGTTGTCAGCTTTATCATCATTCCTTATCTTTTGGATTTATTTTAGCTCAAGGTAAGATTCGGAATAAGAAGTGGATTCTCTCTCTCTTTCTAGCATTTTCTGCCCCCATTGTGTTAACACAGACGAACCTCATTACTATTAGGCTGACCATGTCCGTCCATCTTTCATGTGGTGGCCCTTAAGATGGTTAGTTCTTCGTACCGGGGCTACCTGTGCCCTCGGGCACGGCCAAACACCATCAACATCGTTCCGACGACAACTCACTGTGCTTTCCTCCGTTGGACCCAGCCGTGCTGCTCCAGATACTTCCTCAAAGAGTTGGTATATAAATCCTTGCTAAACCCTGAAGTGTCTGATCGTTGTCCTCTATGTATGCTGGCTGCACATGATGTAAATCATGAGCAACCAGCAACTATCCATCAAACCTAACTAATCTAAGAGCCGTCAGCATTATGGACAGATCCTGTTGGAGGGGCCGCCTTCCTTGGCCTGGAGACACAGTGAGAGTCGTTGAGAACGTTAACAACAACAACATCTTTCATGTGGTTTTCTGTCTCAGGAATGATGATAGGTAGCCAGTTGAATCTTAAATAAAGCAGAATTTATTTAATCTTAACCGAAAGTCTGAAATCACACCCCTTGTACAAGTGAGGCTTCGAACTCTGGTACATACTGGTTCGTGGGTATTTCGGCCTCATATTGAAACGTGGTAGTATTTTGAGATAAATGCTATGTAGATTATGACATTCGGGCAATGAAATGATTGTAAGAATGCTAGGATGTCCATTAACAATGTGGTATAAAATAAAGAAATACAGAGCGAGCATAAAGTCTTCTAGACCATGGTGTCTCAAAAACTACACAAAATGTCAAAAAACTGAAAAGCGCGTAACTCGTTAATGTGAGGAGGATTAATTTTGAAGTGATTTTTTCTTGGCCCCGCCACCCCAGTAAGGCCAGAACTACTTCAAAATACTTAATGAGACGGCATAACTAAGTAATAACTTCCTTTTTTTTTTATAAAGGTCTTATTACGCACAAGTTCACACGCACAAGTTCACGAGATACAGTATGTCTTCTGTCCGATCTTTATTTCTTCGATTGATCCTAGGGCCGTGCGGTACTCTTAACACTTATGGTAGCCCCAAACAGAAATAATGAGGTGTAAAATTCAGACGTCGAAAGTCGAAACGTATGTTTTAGAACTCCGTTTTAGGTTTGATCTGATGCACCAGTTTTTACACTATATTTAGAATTTATGAAATGGCCACAAAAGTGTGATTTAGAATCATACAAATTAAAAAAAAAAAAACTAGATTTCCGTTTTTCATCAAAATCTGCACGGCGCGGCGCGGCGTTCAAGAGTTACCGTGTAGCTAACTGACGTTTAAAGGAAAATGAATAGAGATAAAACTTAGTTGGATAAAAAAAAAAATTATAAGGCGATTTCTTTTTCTTATCGTCACCCAGTACAGAAAGTAAACATGTCGATATGGCAGTTACGTCAGACGTTCAAAATCATGTTTGCCTACAGATTTGATGACGTCATTGCATTCATTGTTCATGTTCACCGTGGCTGTGGCTACAATCAAATTGAATTCTATTTTATTTTTCTATTTATCTTTGAACACTCGCACCACACCGCGACGCGTTGAGGTCGAGTCGCGTCAAATGTTTGACTCATGGCCTTATTTTTAGAATGTTGCAGCTAATAAATTCTTCGTAAAAAGTCTGAATTCCCTGATTGTTGTTGGGAAGGGGAAGAGCTCTCTCTCTTTACTTTATTTTCATAGAAAAGAAGAAGAAGAAGCGGTAGGATGTTGAAACTTTATCTAATAGGGGCATTTAAAATAATATGACTATTATTTTTCTTCATTGTCTCTATCTTATCTATATTTATCTTAAACACTCGCGCACCGCGACGCATTGAGGTTGAGTCGCGGCAATGAAAACTAGTATTAGGTTAGTTGCAATATAATCGAAAATCGTTGATCCGGGGTCCCCTTGAAAGATATTAACATCAAAATACATTCCTGACTGGTTCTTCTTCAAACTTTCAGATTTCTAGGATCAGTAGATCCAGAAACATTTTGGGACATCGCTTTCTAACGAGTGTGTTATTGTAATATTAAGTGAAAGTTGCATTACGTTCGTTTCGATCGCTTTCGTCATATCTTCCAATGAATGGACAATCTATTCGAATATGTTTTAATTGACGAAAAGCTCGTGTTTGATCTCTACATAAATTGTAGTTGATAATTTTCAATAATGAACCTTTGGAATGAACCTCGATTAATAAATTTTCGTTGATAATTTTCAATAATGAACCTTTGGAATGGACCTCGATTAATAAATTTTCATTCATACTTTTCAATAATGAACCTTTGGAATGGACCTCGATTAATAAATTTTCGTTCATAATTTTCAATAATTAACCTTTGGAATGGACCTCGATTGATAAATTTTCATTGATAATTTTCAATAATTAACCTTTGGAATGGACCTCGATTAATAAATTTTCATTGATAATTTTCAATAACGAACGTTGGGAATGGACCTCGATTAATAAATTTTCGTTGATAATTTTCTATAATGAACCTTGGGAATGGACCTCGATTAATAAATTTTCGTTGATAATTTTCAATAATGAACCTTTGGAATGGATCTCGATTAATAAATTTTCGTTTATAATTTTCAATAACGAACGTGTTGGGAATGGACCTCGATTATAAAATTTCGTTAATAATTTTCAATAATGAACTCGATTAATAAATTTTCGTTGATAATTTTGAATAATGAACCCTGGGAATGGACTCGATTAATAAATTTTCGCTGATAATTTTCAATAATGAACCTTTGGAAAGCACCTCGATTTTTTTACTTCAAAATTTGCATTACATTATAAATTTCAATTTAAATTATAAAGAACAGCCTCGTGGTGACCTCATCGATGTCACCCGGTCTACCGGGAAACTGTTGGATCAAATCCAAGTATTCAAATGGAAAATTATATAGGTGAACTCAAAAGTTGGAATGACAATTAAAATGTAAGTCCATTTGGGTTCAAAAGCTCTTCCTCACATTGTAAACTTCAACCCCGGTATTAAATCATCCGTAAATAACTTTCTCCACATGGGGGCTTCTCACCTTATTTCTTCTGTTAACCTCATCCATTATAATGCCGTCATCGACAATGATGATATCATCGATAATGATGATAATACCTTACACCTTAATAATATTAATGATAAATAAGAAAATGGCACACATTTTAAAACTGATAGTGTAAACTAATAAATGATGTCAAGAGCGTTAATGCAATGTATGCAATCCTACAACTTGCACTATTGACTGCTGCGATAAACACGTAATACTGTCGTCTTAGGCCACTTATATAGAGAACTAGTCGTTTTCCCGTGCTTCGCTACGGTTAGGAAATTTGGATTTTTGGTGGAACCGACCCCCAGAGTGAACACGGCTCCTATTTTTAGCAAATTAAATATTTTACTCAAGGATATCATTTTTGCACTGCGGAATACCTTCGTATTAAATTTCAGCTTTCTCGCTCATCCCGAAGTGATACTTCCTAATTATGGGTTTCTGGTGGAACCCCCCGAGTGAGCACCGCTCCTATTTAGAAAATTCAATATTTTATGCAAGAATATGACTTTTTGTACTGCAGAAAACATTTGTATCGAATTTCAGCTTTCTCGCTCATCCCGAAGTGGTACTTCTCAATTCCGATTTTTTGTTGGTGAAAACCGTCCAAAAATCGGGGTGAAAAACGTCCAAAGGGGAGAAGCCGAAAATTTTCAAATTTCATACTTTTTATGGGGTCCTTATATACAATTAAGGGGGGGGGTCCATATTTTCGGTCATTTTTCATCTCCTTTAGTTTGCCCAGAAAAACTTTTGATATTTTCCTTTCTTATTAGGCACCTACATATTAAAAGAGATCTGTGTGCCAAATTTCAAGTCTCTAGGTTTAGTCATCGTGGAGCTACGTTGGTTATCAGTCAGTCAGTATACCAACTGGGCTTTGCGTTTTATAACTATAGATTAAATTCGATTTGATTACGATGCGACTGAAATTACTGGGAGGCCCGCGCACTCTGAAAGGTGTTTCCATTCTTACTCCTGTCGGTATTTAACCTCGAGAACATTTCGTTTTCAATTGTTTCTTTCTTCTGCTTCCTCCAAACTGACTCCATCTCTCCAGGTCTTTGGTTACTTAATCCCAATATCTCGCTCACGGTCTTCTTGTGGGACGTTTTCCTGGTGTTTCAATCATTCTCAGTTACTTTTTCTATTGATGTACAGGCTTATTATTATATTTTATTTTGATCAATCTTCCTCTAGACTGACTTTCAATCTCTCCAGGTCTTTGGTTACTTAATCCCAATATCTTGCCCTCGGTCTTCCTGTGGGACGTTTTCCTGATGGCTCATTCATTCTCAGTTATGTTTTCTATTGATGTACAGCGTGCTTGTGGCTTATTATTTTATTTTATTCTAAAAGCATCGTGAAACGTTTTGTGTAATATTACCTTGCTCGTTTAGCGCGGAACTTGGTCTAGCACATTGTCGTGCTCTTAGATAAGAAAATATTTTTGGACTTTTTGAATTTTTTTTTTTTTGTAGCCGCATTTCCACGTGCTATAAGGTAAATTGTCATGATCTCTTGTGCGATCCTTCATGTGGCATGATCATAGCCAATATGTTATTCAGGGATAGTACTGCCCTTGTTTCAATCTATATCTAGATTTTAACATGAGCAGCAAGATCTAAATTTTCTCCAAAATTGCAGTGACACATACACTGATTCACATTGTTGTTTCAACTTGTGATGAGATCATAATATTTGGAAACGGATTGATTACGTTTTCGTTAAAATAACTCCATTACCTTGAGTATGAAGTAGTTTGCAATTGTAGAAGTATTATTAGGAAATTGTAATGCTGTGATATCCAATTCAGTTTGTGACGTAAAGTAGGTGTTTACATAAAGTGATTTATTTCAATTGAAGATGTTTGCACTGGATTACACTCAATTCACTTTTTAAAAATCTAAGGACACAAAACAGGCCCTTTCAATTTTTGAACTATCTTGAGCTATCTATCTGATGTTTATCTCCATTGACATCGTGAAATTTGGTGATCTTTTATTTAGTTCCTTGTGTGCTCGCAGGGCCAAAACTGAAAAAAAATCATTGGGACTTGTAGGTATTTTTTTGTCATGCTCGCAGGGCCAAAACTAAAAAAACATTGGGACTTGTAGGTATTTTTTTTATGTCATGCTCGCAGGACAAAACTAAAAAAAATCCTGGGTAGGTATTTTTTTTTTTATTTTGCCCGGTATTTTTTTTCTTATTATTTTGCCCGGTATTTTTTGCACTGGATTACCCTCAATTTTTATTTCACTTTTTAAAAATCCGAGGACGCAAACAGTGCCACATTATAAAATGCGTGGTTCTTTTGATTTTGGATTGTTTGCTTTCGATAGAGCTATCCGCAATGAATCTCCATTGACATTTTACTAGGGTGGGTCGAAAAACAAAAATATTTTTTTTAATTAACGCTATAGCGCGGAAAATTTGTGGGTGATCGAGATAAGACTTTTGAGCCAAAAAAAAATAAAATCGGCCATGTCTTCCGATCGCGCATCGACCTTGAAATTTCGATTTTTGGGAAAAATAGGCCCTTTTCGATCAAAATAAAAAAATAGGTAGCTAAATTTGTTAAACTCCCTATAGCAATTTTAAGCTTTCAATAGACCATATGAACACGTAAAACCAAAAAATTTTGATTTTAAGGTCAACTTCCGTTCGCGCAATGACCTTGAAATTTTTAAAATTTTACTACAAATAGCAAAATTTTCATTTTTTCGACAAAAATTAAAAAAATAGGTAGCCATATTTTTTTAACTTTCTATTGCTATTAACACATTTACCAAGAAAAGGGGAATCGGTAAAATCAAAAAAAGTCCAAATATGACCTCAACTTCCGGTCGCGCANCAAGTGCAACAACAATCATGATGATTAACGATAACGTGGAAACATTCCGATAACCTCATCAACAATGCGATGGAGTTCAAGTGCAACAACCATCATGATAGTTAACGATAACGTGGAAATATTCCGATAACCCCATCAACATCATTAGCTCATTCTCAGAGTTCAAG
>CM022874.1:14673947-14711380 GCA_012654025.1 Pachypsylla venusta | reverse complement strand
AAAAAAAAAAAAAAAAAAAAAAAAAAAAAAAAAAAAAAAAAAAAAAAAAAAAACACATGAACAATTTTATTGTCATGTATTCTAATTTACATATTTTTTGTTTTTATGTTCGCAGTTTAAACACTTCGTCCAATCTAAAACACTCACACAATGTCTTCATCAGGCGAAAAAGAAGAATTGGTCCAAAGAGCTAAATTAGCAGAACAAGCAGAAAGATACGATGACATGGCCGCCGCAATGAAAGCTGTCACAGAGACTGGCGTTGAACTTTCCAATGAAGAACGAAACCTCTTGTCCGTAGCCTACAAAAATGTGGTCGGTGCCCGAAGATCATCATGGCGAGTTATTTCATCCATCGAACAAAAAACAGAAGGTTCAGAGAGAAAACAACAGATGGCCCGAGAATACAGAGAAAAAGTTGAAAAAGAACTGAGGGATATATGTTACGATGTACTGGTAAGTGATAGCTTTTGCTTTAATTTGTCTAGACAGGAGTCAAAGAGTGTCTTGATGAAAGATGTTGTATTGAGATGTAGCCAACAGATAGTATTTATGTGTTGAAATTTGATTTCATTGATTTGTTTGTCCTGGCGACAAGAGATAGTATTAATGTTTTGGAATTTGATTTCATTGATTTGTTTGTCCTGGTACCAACAGGCAGTAGTTATGTGTTGAAATTTGATTTCATTGATTTGTTTGTCCTGGTGACAACAGATAATATTTGTGTTGAAATTTGATTTCATTGAGTTGTTTGTTCTGGTGACAACAGATAGTATTTATGTGTTGAAATTTGATTTCATTGATTTGTTTGTCCTGGTACCAACAGACAGTATTTATGTGTTGGAATTTCATTGATTTGTTTGTCCTGGTAACAAGAGATAGTATTAATGTGTTGAAATGTGATTTCATTGATTTGTTTGTACTGGTACCAACAGACAGTATTTATGTGTTGGAATTTCATTGATTTGTTTGTCCTGGTGCCAAGAGATAGTATTTATGTGTTGGAATTTCATTGATTTGTTTGTCCTGGTAATAAGAGATGTATTAATGTGTTGAAATGTGATTTCAATGATTTGTTTGTACTGGTACCAACAGACAGTATTTATGTGTTGGAATTTCATTGATTTGTTTGTCCTGGTAACAAGAGATAATATTATTGTGTTGAAATTTGATTTTATTGACTTGTTTGTCCTGGTGCCAAGAGATATTAAAGTGTTGAAATTTGATTTTATTGATTTGTTTGGTGTTGTTTTTTTTACAGGGTGTGTGTGTTTTTACAACACATCCATCTTTTTGTAACAAAAGGACAATTTTTCTCTTTAAGCATATGTCCGCAAATATTTTCTGATATGAAACAAAAAGTGAAAATCTACTATTTTACTCTCTACAGCCATGCATCAATCAGATATTTTTGATATTTATTAATTTCAACCAGTTAAACTGTTGAGTATTGACATCTTGTCTTCAGTTTCATTTCATTTAAAAAAAAGTAGTTATTTTTGGGATAGTCTTACAATTTTACTGCTCTAAGGTAAGATAATTAGGTTGAATCTAGGTTCATCCAAATGATACACATATTATCAAAGGTAACATCCGAAAATAGTCTTCTACTTAGAAACTGTTTGCGAAATATAAACCCAACCAGATTGCTGAATGAAATAATAATAATACCTTAGCGATATGACACAGAAATTGTCTCTAAAACGACGCCTTTTTGTTCAATGAAACTGAAGACAGTAATAGGTGTCAGTACTTGATAAAATACCTGGGGCAAAATGGTGGCCATTTTATTTGAGTGAGGACTAGAGTTCACATAACAACTAGTGTAGAGAGGTAACATTAGTGATGGAATTTAAATTGAAGCAAGAGAGGCGTGAGCATATTTGTGGTCAACCGGTCACTAGTCGATAGGTGGATCAGTACATCTGGAGGTTGAATGACTTCTGCTTCTATCACATAAGATTGCCTTGATTTGACCGCGCAATTCATTCTTACAATCTCTCTCTCTCTCTCTCTCTCTCTCTCTCTCTCTCTCTCCTCTTGCTAGATTCTACGTATAGAGATCTTTAATGAACATGTAGACAAAAATTAGCTTGAAGTATTTGGCATTACTCACTTTCAGACATACCACATATTTATATTATGTTTGCTACGTTACTAAAAAAAATACGATGTTGTAGTGCGCAATGAAACTTCCCTTGCTTGCAATAAGGTGGGTCATTTAAATTGACGAGATTCATTTTAAGACAAAAAACTGATTAATTTTTTTTCTATGAAATGTTTTTCCGATCATTTTGAACTTTGGACATTTGCTGTATCACTTATGGTGATATCCCTTAATCTTAGTTTGTCCACAAGAGAACCAAACGCTCATTGTGCACGTTTTTGCCATTTTTTTGGGGTTTCAGGCTGAATAGTCGCTCCTCAATTCTATAGATTGTGACTATACCTACTTCAAATAAACACACAATAAGTCGTCTGAAACCGCCAGGAAAATAGTCAAATTAGCCGCCTTTGAAACAAGACGGCTAAGGAAAAGCGGGGATTTCGAGTCTCCTTTGCTATCGTCCCACTGGACGGCTCTAGACTTCTTCTTGTGCGGTTATTGAAGTATAAGATCTTTGCTAATAAGCCACGCACCCCTGAAAGTGTCATGGACGAAAAACGGGTACGTATATTGCGTCATTTGCTCTCGTAGCGACCATCTACGAGATATCACTCACTATTGATAGGGCAAATTTCCAAGGTTTAAAATAATGGAAATACAGATATAAATTTCATAGCAAATAATTTTGGTCCTTTTTGAAAATTTCCTGTGGCTATCACGGGTAAAATTCAAAAGGTTCACCATTTAAAAATAATTATTGAAAAAATAGTTATATACCTACTCTTAAAAGGTTCAAAAAACCAGACGTGACACAAAGCCCGAATGGAACAATAGTTTTTTCCGAATGGTGCAAGAGTTTTTAGGGAGGAACTTGGAGTTTTTACCAAAAAACAACAACTTCATCATCGAGGCATGGCCGATCAAAACGTTTTCTATTCTCTCCGGTTTGGGGGACGTTCATATTAACGGTTTTATTGATAAAATAAACAAACTTGTTCTTCTCATGAAGTCGCTTATCCCTAAAAACTCTTGCACCATTCGGAAAAAACTATTGCTCCATTCGGGCCTTCATTACAACGGTTCGTTACATTTATAGATTCATGTTTGTTTTTTTGTTTTTTTTTAAAAAAAAAAAAAAATGAACAGATGAATAGTTCCAGCAATAGGGATTATTACTCCAGGACGTTTAAATCATTGATATGAGATTACCGAAAACATTTTGTTCTTTTGGTATTACACTTTGCCATTTCGTAAAAGCAGTCTTCTTTTTTTATATAATTAAGTTGATATTCTCATCATAATGTCATCTTCACATTATATTACTCGAAATTATTCGGGAGATATGTGTACGTACGTGGTGTAATTAGTTTTATATGTTACTCATAGCTACCACACATTCAGAACATATCACCACGACACACTTTTCGTAATGTTTGTGGAACTACGTGCGATGACATAGCGTGCCGCGTGCAAGATAGTTATGATGTTTGTATAGCAAAAGTGTGAAATTTATTATACTCGACATCTCTTGACAAGAAAGAGAGAGGACTGACTCTGTTGTATATTGTATTCAAACGACTTTCTATGTCCCCTATGTTGTACTTTGTGTTCATGTCTCCACTGGCATACCTAGCTATTTGAACTTCCAAGCTGAAACTTGGAATGCAGATTCCTCCTACAATGTAGCAGGTATGAAGTAAAAAAGAAAAAAGTGCAAGCGTAAGCGTAACCTTATAATTCATTGTAAAGAGACCGGGAAATGACCCCATAAACCTTCAGGGGATCTAGGTATATTCCTGGTTCGTATCCCGGCTATGTCAGATTTTCCGATATTTGCGAAGAAAATAAAAACGGACTGATCATTTTGACCAAATGGAATTTTATATCCTGGGGATGCGACGCGTACTAAGTTGCTGCCTTCAGCTATTGCGGATGCCTATATTCTTTTGAAAAAACTAGTCTTAATTATGTAAAATTTTGTTAGCCTCGCTCGCACAACAAATTCATAAGAATAAAAGTGCCCTACCTACTTTTAGTTGACCCTGCATACCGCATAGCAAAACCCGCATTCTTACAACATACCATTTCTCTGTCTGTTTGTCAACTCATTCGCCTCTTGTGTTTCATTATTTCTTATCATTTTGCTTTCTTCCTGCTTCCAAATTTTCTGTCTCCCTTTTTTTCCTCTCTTCATTTCTCAATTCTATCGATTTTTTCTCATCCTTTTTACCCCTCATTATTAATTTATCTGCATTTATTTTCTCACACATTTTTGTTGCTGTCCAGTTTGAGTTTAGCCACTAAATTTGACAAGCGCGTGTCGTTTGGAGTGACAATAGATGACACCATGCAAAAACTCGGCCAATATTCTTTAAGAATTTATTTCTAACATGTTTGTGAATGTTTGACTAATATTATAAATACAAGAGTGTTTTCTTTTACTCTGTCACAGAGCAAATGATTGATGTAATTAATTATGCTAAATTTTTCCGATAAGAGGCCTTGCCACTGAGGCGCCCCGCCGAAACACGCGTGAATACTAGTCTTTTACTTTCTCTTCCTCTAAAGATAAAGTATTGTATTCGTGCAGAAAATTTTGACTTTTTTTAGCCTAAAAAATCGTTTAACGGGAACCCGAAAGCCAAAATAAAGATCAAATATATCATTTCCTATTGCTTTTGGGCCATATTTTCACTATTTCTGGAGCCACGGGGTAAAAAAAAACGATATTTCCGACGTGCGACGTACGTACGGAATCGTGTGCAGAGCTCTGGAAGCCAAACCACTGGTCCGATTTTTATGAAATTTGGCACAGATCATCTTTGGGCAAAAAGCCCGATCCATATTTTTCTTTTTTTCGATATCGCCCCCAGGGACGTCTAGCCCCCCGACCAGGTTTTTTCGGACCGAATCTCTAAAATCCAAACCACATATCCAATTTTGATGAAATTTAGAATCAGTAATTATGGAATCATTTTATCTCAAATAAATGGTCTCACGCGGGCGTATCCGTTGTCAGGGGCGCCGATAGGGGCCAAAATGGTCCTTAAAATGGAAATTCCTTTTAAAATAAAACAGATTTGTAATTTCACATGAGTTTTTTAAAAATAATGTCTAGAGCCGACAGGGATCATTCAAAGTATTGGAAATTTTATTTAACCACTGTTTTTAAACTTTTATTCAGAGTTCCCCCCATCAGATTAGGACCAAGAAAAAAATGAAAACTACTTAACCAATTTTGATGAAATTTAAAATGGGTAACTATGGCAGCTTTTTATGAAAAAAAAAAAAATAATAATAATGGGCCCATTTGGGTGAGTTTTTCTCAGGGTCCCCGTCAGTGGGGCCCAAGAAGCTCCTTCAATTGATTATCGGTTTAAAAGAAAACGATCCCTTTTATTCACTTAAAATTCAAAAAATTCAAAACAATTGATGTCTAGAGACTAAAAGGATTATTGGACTCATTATATTAACTGTTTTTCATCTTTTAGTCAGAGCCCCCCCCCCCCCCCCCAACGGTTCAAGACCAAGAACGTCGCAATAGGACCAAATCTCTAAAATACAAACCACATAACCAATTTTGATGAAATTTAAAATCAGTAGTTATGGAATTATTTTATCTAAAATAAATGGTCTCACGTGGGTGTATTCCTGTCAGGGGCGCCGCCAGGGGCCAAACAAGGTCCGCCAGGAGCCAAACAATGGAAATTCCTTTTAAAATATAAAATTTCAGTATTTTCACAAAATTTTTTTTTTTTAAATAATGTCTAGAGACGCCAGGGATCATTCAAAGTATTGGAAATTTTATTTAACCACTACCTATTTTTATTTTTAAACTTTTATTCAGAGTTCACCCCATCGGTTTAGGACCAAGGACGTCGCAATTGGACCAAATCTCTAAAATGAAAACTACATAACCAATTTTGATGAAATTTAAAATGGGTAGCTAAATAGGGTATTGGTTTATTTATATATATAAAAAAAAAAATGGTCCCATGTTGGTGCGCTTTTTGACAGGGTCATCGCCAGTGCGCCCCGGCAGGGGCCCGCAAATGAAAAAAAAAAAAAAATCGTCCAATTTGGATAAAATTTGGTATGCACAGCCACCCAAGTATTTATATTTGACAATTTTTGGTGTGTTTTAGATTTTTTTTTTGCAAAAAACGTAAATTTTGTCTGATTTTGATAAAATTTGGTATGCACCGTTGCCCCAGTACTATAATTGACATCTTTTGGTATTTTGTAGTAATTTTGGTTTTGTGACCCCGGCAGCGGCCCACAAATGAAAAAAAAAAACATAAAATTCGTCCGATTTTGATCAAATTTGGGATATAGCCACCAAAGTATTTGATAATATTTGATAATTTTTGGTGTTTTGTAAATTTTTTGCATTTGGGGCCCCGGCTGGGCCCCAAATATGAAAGAAACATAAATTTTGCCGGTTTTTGTAAAATTTGGTGTGCACCGTTGTCCAAATACTATAATTGACATTTTTTAGTATTCTGTGTAGTAATTTTGGTTTTGTGACCCCGGCAGCGGCCCACAAATGAAAAAAAAAAAAATGAAAAAACATAAAATTCGTCCGATTTTGATCAAATTTGGTATGCTCAGCCACCAAGGTATTATATTTGACAATTTTTGTTGTTTTGTAGATTTTTGCATTTGGGGCCCCGGCAGACCGCCAAATATGAAAGAATTTTTTTCTGATTTTGATAAAATTTGGTATGCACCGTTGCCCAAGTACTATAATTGACATTTTTTAGTATTTTGTAGTAATTTTGGCCCACGCCCACAAATGAAAAAAAACATAAAATTCGTCCGATTTTGATCAAATTTGTTATGCTCAGCCACCAAGGTATTTGACAATTTTTGTTGTTTTGTAGATTTTTTGCATTTGGGAAAAATATATTTTTTTTTTTCATTTTGATCAAATTTGGTTTGCACCGTTGCCTAAGTACTATAATTGACATTTTTTTAGTATTTTGTAGTAATTTTGGTTTTGGGGCTCCACAAATGAAAAAAACATAAAATTCGTCCGATTTTGATTAAATTTGGTATGCACAGCCACGCAAATATTATATTTGACAATTCTTGGTGTTTTGTATATTCTTTGCTTTTAGCGCTCCGGTAGGGTCCCAAATATGATGAAACATAACGTTTGTATAATTTTCATAAAATTTTTTATGCACAGTCACTCAAGTATTATATTTGACGATTTTTAGTATTTTGTAGGAATAATGGTTTTTATAAAATTTGATTTTGATAAAATTTGGTAATTATTATGCACTATCACCCAAGTGTGTAATTGACAATTTTTGGTATTTTATTAGAAACTTTGGCTTCAGCCTACTAAACCACTGCCTTGTATAATTCTCAAAATAATAAAAAAAAAAAAACATTAGTTGGGACACATGGAATTATTTTAAAAAAAAATATTATCTCTGAAGAGCCGTAGACTGCTGACGTTGTCAAACTAATACTGTCACTAAAGAGCAAAGTCCGCAGCTGAATTCGGCAAAATCTTTCATAATAATACTGTCACTAAAGAGCAAAGTCCGCAGCCGAGGGCTGCAAAATCTTTCAAAATATTACTGTCACTAAAGAGCAATAATGCCCACAGCCGAAGGCTTCAAAATCTTTTTAAAATAATACTGTCAATAAAGAGCAAATTCCGCAGCCGGAGGCTACAAAATCATTTTAAAATAATACTATCACTAAAGAGCAAAGTCCGCAGCCGAAGGTTGCAAAATCTTTCAAAATAATACTGTCACTAAAGAGCAAAGTCCGCAGCCGAAGCCTGCAAAATATTTCAAAATATTACTGTCAATAAAGAGCAATAATGCCCACAGCCGAAGGCTTCAAAATCTTTTTAAAATAATACTGTCACTAAAGAGCAAAGTCCGCAGCCGAAGGCTGCAAAATCTTTTTAAAATAATACTGTCACTAAAGAGCAAAATCCGCAGCCGAAGGCTGCAAAATCTTTTTAAAATAATACTATCACTAAAGAGCAAAATCCGCAGCCCGAAGGCTGCAAAATCGTTCAAAATAATACTGTCACTAAAGAACAATGTCCACAGCCGAAGGCTGCCAAATCTTTTTGAAATAATACCATTACTAAAGAGTAAAAAAAAGATTTTGCAGCCGAAGGCTGCAAAATCTTTTTAAAATAATACTATCACTAAAGAGCAGAGTCCGCAGCCGAAGGCTGCAAAATCGTTCAAAATAATACTATCACTAAAGAGCAAAGTCCGCAGCCGAAGGCTGTACAATCTTTTTAAAAGAATGGTCAACATCAACAGAAAATAGAAATATAACAATAATATCAATAAAAGACTTAAAACTTTAGAAGAGCAACATCTATATTCGATGGAAGTCTGACAGAATGATTAAGGAAGAGAAAGTCTAGTTAGGCTCTATGATTTGCTGGTACACTTGAAAATATTTGACTGAAAGAATTCAGGTCTGGTTGGAACTCCACAATATTTCTTTTATTTATCTGTTTGTACCACGATGAATCTCGAACTTTCGGTCTTATTCTGATGAAACTGGGTATGAACATTAAATTTTATTAGGTTCATAAAATTGGCTGATTACTTTTTTTGCCTATTAGACCAACCGGGGCCCTATGATGGCCATTTTAATTAAGTGAGGTCTACAGCTCAACATACTACTAGTATCGTTGTTGACACCATGCAATCTTTAGCAGGTCCTTAACCCCCAGAATTTTTGTCAGGTATGGGGCATATTCTAAAATTGATACATTTTTACAAGGATACATCTTGTTGGTGAATAGTTTTTTATCTATCTGTAATAATAAACTGAATGTAACGATAAATGTGTGAATGTATCACTAATTGTTTAGCAAAACGGTAAGAAATATTGAAAAATGTCCCCTCCCCAAACCATAAGCTGGGACCCTAGAAAAATTATCAGAATTCTAAAATGTCGAACCGTGATTCGCTTTGAGGCGATTTTTCGATTTTTGTAAAGAAAATCATTGAACAGTATCACACGCACGGGAACGGCTATAATTTCATGTTTGGAGTGTCACTGAAACCCATTTTCATTGATGACATTTTATCTATCTGTAATAATAAACTGAATGTAACGATAAATGTGTGAATGCATCACTAATTGTTTAGCCAAAACGGTAAGAAATATCGAAAAATGTCCTCTCCCCCAAACCATAAGCTGGGACCCTAGAAAAATTATCAGAATTCTAAAATGTCGAACCGTGAGTCGCTTTGAGGCGATTCTTCGATTTTTGTAAAGAAAATCATTGAACAGTATCAACACGCACGGGAACGGCTATAATTTCATGCTTGAAGAGTCCACTGAAACCCATTTTCATTGATGACACGGTTATACGCACTTGACAACATCTTGTATGAATTATTTACATATTTAAGCAAGCTCTATTGATTAGAAACGACATATCATTATCATCATATCACTTGACTTGAACCCCACACGCACACCTATTCAACACGTGGGTGGATGTATTGGCATTGAATGTGTGTTATTGAATTTCCGTTTCCACGCCTCTTTTTCTTTGATTTTGTGGACTCGCGGTGAGAATTGTACCATTAAACATATTGCACTAAATTTAAACAGTCGAATTGAAATAATTGTTTGCTAATGAATGAGTTACAATAAATTCTTCCAGTTCCCTTGATTTATGATTATTGTACCACAATTTTTTCTTCAACTTCTTTGAACTGCGCGATTATAATAAAGTCTGATCTGAGCCTCAGTATTGCAAAAAACCGCTCAAAATAGAAACGAAATGGGCATTTAGTATGACCAAAAATTTTATGTATGTATTCTAGTAATTTCTTTCTTTGTGGTAAGACCCACATTGTAGGTATCACAGCATTACTAAGAGCCTCCTGCACTAATAATTTCTTAAACTTTTTAATCTTTTTACTCTGGAATGACGCCACACATTGAAGTACCTACTCAGTCGTCCTCACGAGGCTGAGTGCACCTCGAAATAATAAGCACAAACTCGAAAAATGTCCGACCCCGCCTGAGATTGAATTCGGGTCTCCCAAGTTCAATACCCACATCGACATAACTATCCTAAATTTTTCCGTTCTGCTACAATCATGTTAAAAGAGGTTTGTTAACGATTGTTAATTATTTTTTCTGTTAGCGTGTACAAGCAAAAACTTGCTTTGTCTTTATTTAATGGTAAGATTTTGAGTAAAATCATGTATACCTAAACAAATAGATACTTGCACCCTGTAGCACCAATCACGTGCGATCTGAAAATTTTAAACAATGAGGATTTGCCTAGTCCGATCACTTTTCTGAAAAGTCACACCAAGAGGAGTATTTTTTACTTTATAAAAACTCTTCCCTTTACGACTCATTAGTTTCTCATTAAGAATTTGAACACGTAAAAATAGAGCCGTAAGAGTTGGGTGGTAGAAAATGCCTCGAACATTGACCTGGTAACTTTTCATTCAAGAGTATTTTTTTTACATGGAATCGAGTTTCTAAGTTTGGAATGAACCTTTCCTCGCATGACATTTAACAATCAATCCTATTTTGTTTTAAAGACAACTTTTACCATTTCTCCGAATTTTCAAAATAAAAAAGGTTTTATCTATATATATAAAAGTGAATGTCTGTTTGTTTGTTTATTTATTTGTTTGTTTGTTTGTTTGTTTATTTGTTTGTTTGTTCGCTTATAACTTACGAACTACAGCTCGGAATTGCACGTTATTTNATATTTCTCTCATCTTCCCGAAACGAAGTTCGGGTACTCAGCTAGTTACTTAAAATGAAACTTTTTTTCTGTGAAACATCCCACTTCCTTCGTGTATGCAGGAACTCAGTCGTCGTACCAAGATTATTTTGTTCACACCAAGAGTCTTAATAAGACATGTCAAAATTTAAAATCTTTTGTTCGAGTGATTTTTTTTAAACAGTTCTAATAATTTGTGATGGATAGAAGATATTAGCGCATACAAAGGCGATAACCTTAAATCAATCCTTAATAATTTTTTTTTTTTTTTGAAAGAATAATTTGGAATAGTAGAGCCAATTCAAGATAATAGACTTGATGAAGTAATTTACCGTAATCCGTAATGCTTTTATTATTCCTGTATTCATTTTACTAGCTCCTTTGGGATATTCAGAGTTTAAACGTTGGTCGCCTCCCCCCTCAACTGTGTTCATGCCTTACCTATCTAACCTGAGATATTTTTTGTTTTGTTTCAGAACCTATTGGATAACTTTTTAATTGTTAAAGCCAGTAATCCAGAAAGTAGGGTCTTTTACCTTAAAATGAAAGGAGATTACTATAGGTACCTCGCAGAAGTAGCCACCGGAGACACACGAAATGGTAAAGTAAACTATTCTTTTCAGTCGGTTCTGTTTAATATTATGTAAACTATCAATTCTTACACATATCTTTAATATACTACCAAAATGACATTTTTTATGTCGTTTGTGTTTTAATTCTCATATCAGTTTACCATCAAACTTATCATTTTTGCGGCTGATATAAAGTTTCTAAAAGACTGAAAAAATATTTCTAGCCGTTCTTCTAGATAATCTAGATGATCTTAAGAGAACACCCAGAAAATGTGATCCAATATTGACCACACCGGATGTTACTCAACAAAGCGAATACATGTATATCAGGGGTGGCCACTAACTTTACCTTTGGGAGCCGCAATCCCATGAAGCCGATTCGCAGCGAGCCACGCCATTCTGGGATTGATGGTTCACACAATGGATTCACGTTTTACATTTTTATGAAATTAATTATACGGGGTCTGTTCAAAAAATAAGGTGACTTTTCAAATTTCGCGGGCTATGTACATTAGATTCTTGATTTTTTTGTTTCCCTATGTTGGCAAACAAGTACCGAATGTATGTAAGTTCACAGTTTCAGCAATTTGGCATTTTTTGTTTGTTTTTGAGAGGCATAAATGTTAGAAGGCGATTGTGGTTTGCCTGCCACCCCAAAAAACCGATCAAGGAATATGCATAAATTTTGGTTTAAAAAAGGGTATTTTACCAAGTGCTCAAAAACACTTGAAATGTGGAAAGTGGTATACTTTGAGGGTACTTTCAAGCAAAAAAATGTTTGCAAGTGGTATGAGCTCTTCACAGAAGGTTGAGAAGAGGTGAATGATGACGCTCGCCCTGGACTACTCAGCAGCTCAGCACGTTAACAACCAATGAAAACAATGAAGCAGCGAAGAAAATTGTTATGGAGAATCCTCGAATCACTATTAGAGAAGTTGCTGCGGATATCGGCATATCGTTTTGCTCATGCCCTGCAATTTTTCATATATTTTGGGTCTGAAGCGTGGCAGCGAAGTTTGCCATCTGACTCCAGAGGTAAAATAATGCTTTTGTTGTCACCTAAATATCCTGGTACAATCGAAGTCTTTTTCAGAGATCGAGGATCACACCAAGTTCAGGGTTGCCCAAAATTATCTTTTCAATGTAAACTGTTTCCCCTAATTATTTGGTCTTGTATTTATTGTAATTCCTAATTAATAATGCTCCTCTGCTCATTTTTCACAGCCGTCGTAGACGACTCTCAGAAAGCATACCAGCAAGCATTTGAAATCAGTAAATCAAAAATGCAGCCCACGCACCCGATTCGATTGGGTTTAGCTCTCAATTTTTCCGTTTTCTATTATGAAATACTCAATTCACCGGACAAAGCGTGTCAGTTGGCTAAACAGGTGTGTGACCCCGCCCCCCCCCTTCGACTAGTAATGGAATAATAATCATGGTTTGACACAGAAATCATATGATCTACTTAGAATCTGTAAAAACTGACTGGATTATATATAAAAAAGACTCATGAGTGGAAGGTTGCCACGACGAGGTTAATGACCGAGGCATTTTTTATCATCTAACCTTAAGAGCTCTATTTTTATGTGGTCAAATACTCATATGAACGAGGAAAAAATTCTGTCTCTTGGTTGGTCCATTAGAATAAATGAAAATGTCAAAGAAAGACGTTTAAGAGTTGTCATGTCGAGTTTTAGAGCTCATGACAATATAAGTTAATCAAAATTTCTTCCTCTCCATACTTCACCAAATTTAATTTACAATGTCGCCATTTATCTTAATAACGATCTTTACATATGTATGTACTGTCCTCAATTTGAATTACCCTCAAGCACGATCCGAGCATGCATTGAACCTTATCCGCTTGATGTTCATCCCAAATTAAAACTATAAATTTATTGGAACAAATTACATTAAGGACCAAGAGGAAAATTCCAGAATGAAAAAAAAAGATATCCAGAAAGTAGCTGAAAGTGTGCCATTGGCTTTCAGAAGGTTGGTCAAACCATGATTTTTTCTAATTTACAGTCGCCACCCAGCCCACTGATGAGTCACACACACAAACACACAAAATCATTTCTTTTTAAATAATTTATATAAAAATCGTGCAATCCAGTAATCTGAACGACATGTTCAACTAAAACATGTAGTTTTAGTTGTAAATGAATCGTAAGTCGGACCATACATCTGTATACCTTTTTTTTTCTTTTCTTTTGTTTAGCCGTCGTAGATGATTCTCAAAAGGCATATCAAGAAGCATTTGATATCGCTAAATCAAAAATGCAACCAACACATCCCATTCGTTTAGGTTTAGCACTTAATTTTTCAGTATTCTATTATGAAATAATCAATTCTCCGGCACGAGCTTGCCATTTAGCAAAACAGGTTAAGTAATAAATAAAACAAGTGTTTCCTCTGTTTGAGAACCGTTAGTCTGATATCTGAGTTACATTACTAATCTTCTTGTAAGTAATCATAACCAAAGTGTTTGCCTTGTCTTTATTATTAAGTGAAGCCTTTAAAACTGGATTCTTGTTTTTATTTTGTATACTAACTGACTGACTCAAAACCAACGTAACTCAACGATGGCTAACTTCAGTACTCAAAATCAACGTAACTCAACGATGGCTAACTTCAGTACTCAAAATCAACGTAACTCAACGATGGCTAAACCTATCGATATGAAATTTGAAATTATTTCCTTTCAGTATGTACCACTAGGTACGTAATTAGGAAGTAAAAAATGGAATGTTCAACTGGAAGCAAGTTATCGCACAAAAAGACGCTTTCTAGCTGTACTATTACATAGACAAAACGGCAAGAGGTACCATAAAATGACCAGACATGGCCTCCCTCAAAACATTAAGGAAAAATAAAGAATCTTGATTCGTATCCCAACTATCAAATATTTTCTGATGTTTAGCTAGAGAAAAACACGACTGAATTATTTTGGCAAAAGTAATTCTACAGCCATGGAAAAGACACAGAAAGTTGCGGCTACTGTTTCATAAAATTCAAAATAGGGAATATCTTTCATTGTGGGTATGTCATTTTGATTTTAATTAAGAGGGAGAGAAAGTAGGACTCCAATTAGTAAAAATTCGTTTATAATCTGAGCTCGTCATACATTTTGGCGAGTAATTTTTTTTCATGTAGCCATATTATTTCCTCTGCCAATAACTAAAAAATAAAAAAGATTGTGAAAATATGAGCAGGAATGGTCTAAATTATGATATGAATATGATCTCATTAATCTGGAATAAAACTGATTAACGTTACTAAAAATCACGTTTTGTTTAAGTATAATAACAATTACAGTTTCTTTGTAGTATAATCTATATTAATCTATTGCAAAATGTTCTTCACAGCATTAGAGGAACTTTTGTCAAATTTTTCATGTATCATTAATTCAAATAATTGTTTGTCGTTGCATTTTTCTGTTTTTTACTCATCAGGTTGAACCTTTACATAAAACATGATACCAATTTTTTTTATATATACAAACTTTGAAGATCATGGGGCAGGTCGTTAATAGATTGTTTTCTCCATGTTTTTTATCAACCATATTTTTTAATTAACTAACAACCTTGTGTGTCAGTAGAAATGTGTTTGCGTTTTTTCCCCAACCTGCGCGACTGTATAATAACGATAAACTTGTGTGTTTTGTGTGAACTCATTCCTTGTGCTAACATATTTTTTTCAGGTAAATATTTTTAAGTTTGTTTTATGACATGCCATGTATTCTAATATAGAGTGAGGGAGAAAACGATGGAAACACCTCTCTGTTGTGAGAAGGAAAACAACAGAGGCGACATTCTTTTTTCCTTCATTTAACAGTTTTATGTTACACAAAAAAATAATTTCATAACACGTGAACAATGGTAAAAACCACATGTCGTAGAACGAAAGATTCCCAAGATATTCAGGTGTTTCCATACTTTTCTCGTGTATTGTATTAGAACCCATTCTCTTGAAATTTTGAGTAGTTTTCTTTACTTTTACGATTCTATGCCCTTATGACAGGGTTGCCCAACCTTCGTGCACTCGTGGGCCGCAAGCGAACAATCTAGAGAGCTCGCGGGCCGCAGAGGTAAGAGGTACGACTATTATATGTAGGTAGGTGAGTAGGGATTTAAGGTAGGTAGGTGCGTAGGGATTTAAGTAAGTTTAGTGTAAACTTATATAAAATTATTAAAACTTACCACATTATATGAACCTTATTGGTGTGATTTCTGTGCGGAGATATCATTGACGTCTGTGGTACCCGAACGTAGCAGGTTAGCAAGAGAAACATCCGTAAGCTTATTTCTCAATTGGCTTTGCTTTTTACGTGCTTCATTCTGGAAAAAGTACTTTCACACATATAAGAATCGAAAATTGATGTTATCTTCTGCCTAAAAGACGTTAGATTTGGAAAACGTTCCTTATTAAGTAATTTAAAGATTTCTGGTAAGGCATCTCTGGGATATTGTATAGTAGACTGGACAATGCGGTAAAGTGGGGAATTTTTTTTCTTCAATTTACCTGTTCTTTGTATCACTTTTTATTATATTAAGTTTCGCGGGTGCGTTGGACAACTCTGCTATATAACTATTCTACTTACTACATGTGTAATATTCGTTCTCTTGGTAATACTCGTTTTTCAATGATGTTATCATAAATTGCAACAGTTTAGAGTTTGAAAAAAATATTTTCCCACCTACATCAGGGAACTCCAACTCGTAGCCCAATAGTAGTACCCTATTTTATGTGGCCGCCAACAATTTTGAATACTTAAAAAAAAATCTTTGGGGGCGGGTGCATTCGAAACGGTAATATTTACTAGAAATATTACTAATCTTATAATTTGTATAGTTTAGCGCTGTACAAATTACAAGACTATAAATATTAACTTGTAGTTTATTGTGAAATGGGCCCAGATTCTTTTTTCAGTTAGAGCAAAAGACGACTCTGGTTTGTAGTATTAAAAAAAATGTTATTTTTCGCCAAAAGAGTGAACATTTTTGGTGTCATATTGTTTCTTCCCTTTTCTATGTTGTCATTTCACAATTTTTCAATATTAGACATAATATAATGTTTGTCACCGTTATTGTAGATAATTTATTTTCCTTTTGCTACATATATGGGAAAAAAGCGAGAATCATTTTGGGTTTTGGAAAGAATAATTTACTACATTCCTAATGGTCAAATGTATCTCCTTTTCTAGGCTTTCGATGATGCTATCGCAGAGTTAGATACCTTAAACGAAGACTCTTACAAAGACTCAACACTCATCATGCAACTCCTCAGAGACAACTTGACCTTATGGACGTCAGACACACAGGTATGTACTTAGGTTAACTGGCGATGATATTTTATTGGAGACCGTCCTGCGTGAGTCTTCTAGCAGATTTATTTCCGCTCTGATAGCTGATATTACTACTATCAGTCTGTTTGTCCTTTTGTACCACCATAACTTACGAACGTCATATCTGACTGAGGTGTTATTTAGGATGGACATTAAATAGATTTATAGGATTGGCTCGTTAGTGGGCCCCCCTATGTCATTTTAAGTGACTGCCATTATGAAGAAAATCCCATATTTATTTTTCTGAATCCCTTAGTATGTCAACAACATTCACTATTATCAACGTAAAGTCTCAAAATAGTGTGTTTTGCAATTGACCGGTGCTATTATGAACAATTATCATTTTAAGAAATTCTCCATGTTCTAGTGGATGACATAACTTAGAATAGAATGTCAACATTCACTTTTATCAATGTGAAAGCTCAAAATAGAGTGTTTTAAGATACAAAAATCTTTGAGAAAAAGCTTGGAATTTATTTCGTCTAAATGTGTATAATCTCGGCACATATAAATTTGTCTGTTTTAGGGAGACGGAGATGAGCCTCAGGAAGGTGGCGACAACTGAAGATGGCGACAACTGAAGATGTTAACGTATTTTTTTAAAAAGAAGAAAACACTTTTTATATACTTTTTAAAAATAATAAAACAGAAAATCGCAACAACATGATCTTTTTCGAACTTTGTTTATTTAGTTTTTACGTTCACCACGAAAGTGAGTTTAAAAAGAGAGAGAGAAAGATGACACAAACAAATAGTGCAGTTCAAACATGAAAAAGAGGAAGTGATTGCTTACTAACACCGACATTAACTTCTTGTCGATGACTTTCTCCATTCGCATCTTCTTATTTATTTTAATAATTTATTGATGTGAAGTTTTCCCCTTTGTCTTATTTATATTATATATTTGTTTATCTTCATTTCTATCATTGGATAACTTACCAATCAAATAACTTTTCTTTTTCCTTCTCTCTTTTCCGATGTGTTTTGAAAACATTTATCATTTATGTGTGTCTAACATTTTAATACATAAACATGTACATCCTAAAAAAATATATATGATTGGTTCTCTCTTATATTTTTATTATTATTTTGCTTGTTTCATATATTCTTTTTCTTTTCTTTGATGATTTTAAGATGAAAACGTATTTAAGGTACGAACTATTTAGTAACGACAATGATGAAAAAAAGCTGGCAAAAGAAAAGTGAATTAATTTGTGTTATGTTATTTAAAACATGTTTTTAAAAGTAAATGAAATACAAGTCTTTTCCTCCTTAAAATGAAAGTTGTACATAAATGAAGTCGTTTTGTTTTGTATAAAACAAATTATTTGTTTTGTATAAAACAAATTATAATACAGTGTTTATAGGATTTCGTGGTAGATTAGATGAGTTGAACCCTGTATGAAAAATAGGATTTCATTGTAATGATGACAAAGTTAGGGTTCAGAAGAGAGTATTATTCAAAGTGGAAGTCAGTAGCCTGAATTTATCGAATATAATGATGTCACCATAGTATTATGTTGGTGCTAATTTAAACCCTAATCTTTCCAGAGCATTTTTCTTTATTTAATTTTACTTATTTTTATTTTATTTTTATGTGTAAAAATAGGAATTAATATGAGAATAAACGAAAGGTTTTTTTCGTTTGATCTTCGAACTTTATTCAATCAGCCTGAAATCACAAAAGAGGCGGAAGAAGTAATTGCCAAAAAGTCAATTTGAAAGAAAAAATAAGTCAGCCTAAGTTAATTGACCTGTTGATGACACCAGAAAGTATGGCCTTAACAAAGAAGTAGTATTAAAATTAATGAAGATTAAGTTTTTTTTTTTTTTTCATTTAGGTGACGGACGACAATTTTATGTCCGCCAATAAAGCAATCATTGTGTTGAACCAATGTGTACTCTATCCAACGATAGTGAGTATAATTTTTTTTTTTTTAATGAACATATTTTTTATTTATTTTCAACGATGTAATATGCAAAGATATCCAAACAATTTAATAGGCAAATTCATTCTCAGTCATGTCGAAGTCACGCAATGCATGTTCCATACCGGACTTAAAATCAGAAATCAGGAAAAGCACGCCCCTTTGTGTTATGACCGATATCACTCACTCGATTTTCAACAAAAGCACAAAACTTAAAGAAAGCATTTGCGTTGTCTTAATGACATCGGTGCAAATGTGGTTGCTAGTTGCTATTTATCTTTTTTTTTTTTTAAAAAAAAAAAGTTTAATTTAGAGGGGGGAGATTAACATTTATATCATGTGTGCCGCCTTCTAAAAAGGTCACTTTCCACATAGTCTTCGTATGGTTTGGATTTTCAGGGTGAGTTCAGAATGCTATTCATTAACACTCAGGTCAACTAGTTGAGATGTACGAGTATTATTGTGGAATAGTTACCTACAACAAAAATGCACAGTTGAAAAAAATCACTTTTTTGTTATTGAATTATGTCCTCTGTACAATTTAGGGTGACATTTTAAGAAATGTAGTATTGTTATAAATATAACATGATTTTTGAAACTATCAGTAGTATACACAGCAATGTTAGTTTTTTCCAAGGAAATTGATGGGGGGCAATAAAATGTTAGGGGGGTCAATGAAAAAGCCGCAAGGAAAAACCGCTTGAACCCCTTTCAGGCTAACAACGTACGTTAATCATATGGTCAACTTTAGTCACTACATCCATGCTAATTGGGGAATGGTTATAAATCAACAATTATTTTCTACAGCTCTAAATCTGCCTTTATTATGAACCAATAAATTATTCAAGTCATTTACTGCCCTTTGGTATCAAGTAAACAACGTCGAGATTTAGTTGTATTAATGACGTTATCTTAATTAGTAAATTCCTGGAACTGCCGAACTTCGAAACGAGAGTAACTTGCTTTCCCAATTGATCTTGTCACATTGTTTCAAGGAATCATCAAAATATGTAGTTTCTCTTTATCTTTTACAAAGAGGAAATAAAACTTGTCGTTTTGATACAATTGTTATGATACTACATTGTCTTCTATTGTTCTCCGTTGTTCAAAAAGGAGTGCCAAGTACATTTAAAATTTATGTATACTTCTTATGTCTTTTCTTTTTTTCCCTCAGTGTTTCTAGGCGTACTTAATAATAATAATTGTTGTATGTTTTATTTGTCTATTACCAATAATAATAAAAAAAAATTACAAAATTTATACTATTCACCTTCTGAGAACCAAGGAGTCTTCATTGTATTATTTTTATTTTTGTTAACAAAACAATCAGCCACTCGTATTTCCAAAAGAACGGTAGAATATTTTGTTTGAGATGTGTTTTTTTTTCTTCATTGCTGACTATTTGATCATACTCGTCACTAATATATATTAAAAATATCTGAACAAAATCCTTGTCCAAAGGGTTTTTTCTTATTTTTAAAAAAGTATTCCTCTTTGTACAAATATTTAATTGATTCAAGTTGTATTTTTACAGCTTTGTATGAAAATCATGACGACTGGAAAATACAATTTCCAGTCGCGTAGTTTGAACGGACATCAGGTGTAACTGTACATTTATACTATGTCCAATTAAACTGCCTTTGTGGTTAACTGAACCGGAGTATGAGTAAGTATCAGACTGATAAAAAAGGGTTAATTTGTGTAAAGTATATGTTAATGATTCGTCTTTTTCAGATAAATACAGTAACAGATATGATATTAATTTTATCATAGTCGAATAAAGTTAGATGCATAAGATTAAAAACTGTTGGCCAAACACAAAACACTTTTGTAAAATTGTCGTTAAAAATACTATTTATTTAAAAAAAATAGCCAAAACCTACTATTGACCCCCCATTTTTTTTTAGTTCTCAAATTTATATCACTTATTTTCAAAACCTAATACGTTTTATTATTCGAGAGCACGCATGTTTTCCTTCTTTCTACTTAAATGTTTTAATGTATAACTATTTATTAAATTGGATGTTGATTGAAAATCATTAATAAACTAATATAAAAAACAATATCATCTCTTGTTGTTCATAAACGATTTGTCCAGAGGTTAAAAAATTATACATGACGTGACCGAACCTTTGTAACTAAGTTAATTTGTTAAGCTTTTCTGATGAAATGTTCTGCATACATTTTTCTCTAATATTAAATTCGTGTGCAGTTCCACATAAAAAGTCTTTATTTCTTTTGATGTCCAAGAAAATACAGAGTGTCTAAAAAAAGGAGCGGAGCCCAATATCTTGACAAGGTTTTCGAATTTTGAAAAACACTATAGCAGATGTTTCTAATCACCTAAGGAAATTTTTTTAGTGATTCCAAATTTGGGGCATTTTCAGGGGAGGCCTTAGGGACGGTGAGGGGGGTCAACTCTAAAATCTTGAATAGAACGACCACTTTTTTCTTAACTTTTTGAAATGTAAAAAAAATGAAATAATTTTAAGATGTATTTTAGATCTGTACTCAAAACAGAACTGGAGTTATTCCAATTTGAAGTTGAGCTTTAGAATACTTTTTCTTATCCATTGGTCTTCAAATTTTCAAAGCATCCTCGAAGTAAAACTAAACATATTGAGTGTTTTTCGAACTTCAAAACCGTACTCCAGATATAAGGTCCACTTAGGGTCGGACCAATGACCTTTTTAATTATATTGGTAAACATTATCAGTAAAACATTAACATTTTAGTCATATTTATACAAAACAAAGAATTTAATCTCACAGGCACAGACTTATGACACAGACCAAAAAGCTCAACTTCAACATGGAATAACTCCGGCCCTGTTTTAGTACTGATTTCAAATGAAACTTAAATTAGGTAATTTTTTTTTAAAAAAAAAAATACTCGTACTTTTCAAAAACATAATATTTTAAACAACTAGAAAAAGATTCCTCTTTAGAATAAAGAAATACATTTTTCAACGTTTTTCGAAATTAAAATCCTTCCTCAAGATATTGATCTCCGCTCCTTTTTTCTGACACTGTATGTTTTGGTATCTGTCTACATTTACAGGATAAATCAGAATAACTTGATACAGGTCTGGAGTAGGTAGAACACGCCAATTCAACACAAAATATTCTAAGGAGTATGTATATGCCGTTTGTAATGAGCATATAACTCATATTAGTACTCTAAGCTCTGCGATATGATCCTGGATATTGTGATCATGTTTTCAATGTCGAAGATCAACTAATTAATCTAATATTGCAGCTGCGGGGCATGCTGTCGATTGGATCTGAAAATATTCACGTTTTTTTTTGTAGCTATTCGGTCATATCTCCCTGAATAATGACGAAATTTGTTGTTATTTGGCAGCTGAGTTTGAATATGTTCTATCTAATGCACGCCCGTTAGTGGGTAAATAAATCGGGCCAAATTTCAATCCAAAATCCCGAAAAATGTAAAGCAAGTTTTCAGGACGATCGATCCAAAAATGACGTCAGACCAATTGATTTCGAAACTTGAATTAAGATTTTAGAAATCTTTCCTTCGTTCCAAACAACTATATTTTCCCATCTGAAATTCTTGGGATTTCAAGGAAATTATGGTAAGCATTTTACAAGAAGTCCGCAATCTTGAAAAATAAGCGAAAACAAGCATATACTCAACAGAGACGTATTTTGCGTTGGAAAAATTATGTGATCCACCTTCCCTAGGACTGTGTCAACGTTATTTTTGTTCACCTTGTTACTAAACAAATGTAATTAAAAAATAACAAAAATCTTTTCTGAAAAAAAAAACATTTTTTAAAGGGATGAAATATGAAGAAGAAAGGATGTTAACGTTTTCGATGATTTCAGAACAATGAAAGTCACAGTCCCAAAAGAATCATTACCAAATACCAGTATTATATTATGTTCTAGGTTGGTAGAGTCTGCATTCAAATAAATTACTTAATTGTAATCATTTGGGCGATTTCCTAATACCGAAGGTGCGACCTCTTCCAATTCATTTATGATTTACTAACTTTCTGAAAAGTAAATAATACTTGGATTTTAAGAAGTTATTTGAGGTTTACATCCTCACGGGCCGAGTCCACCTAAGCTGATGGTGTAAAATGACACAGGAAGCAACTCTGTAATCTCATTTTGTTTGTAACTCTTGTGTTACAGACGTAATTATATTACAGTGATTGTCATGGTTTTGTGGAGCCCATGTCAATTATCAGCCTCCAAGAACAGATGTATGATGACAATTAAAAAAATTAGCAGTGGAATACAACTTATCTAGACCTGTCTAAACGATAATGCCACTATTGAATGAATGGTAATCTGGATTTCGGGTAATAGTTATTTGTTTGATTGATCCTAGCCCCCCCTGGATAGGGGAATTTAAAAAGAATACTTCCAAAGCACCCAAGTGCCAGTCGTAAAAGGCGACTAAGGGCAGGGTCTAAAATGATATCCTTTCCATTACTCATGCAGAAAGCAAGGAGAAGCTACTGCATTATATCCTTCCTATGTCCCCTTTAGATAGGAGGACATAAAAAGAATACTTCCAAAGCATCAAGTCCATGTCAGTCGTAGGATGTGACTAAGGTATCAACAACTCATGGCGAGTTGTTGAAAACCAGCCCCACGGCTGTTAACCTATGCTGATGATGATCCTAGCTCTTTGATTGATCTACAAACCTTTGCTTTATTGCTAGATTAAATAGATTTGGGGTAACTCAGTTGGAATCAGTCTTAGTTGAAACATAAAGGGAGATGTTGTCTTCGAAACGAGAAAGGAAGGTGATCTTAAGTAAAAACATTGACTGCGAAGTCTTGAAGAAGAAATTTTTTGATTTTCTCGAACTGGCATCTGTTATTTTAAAGATAAGTAAAAATATGAAAATTACAATCTTCTTTGAGGCCCCTGAATTGTATATTGTATCCCATTATATTTAAATAGTATTCAATTTATCCATCGTTTAATTTAATCTAAACACTAAATAATAATTATCTTACTCTAATTTTGTAACGTGGGGCGCTAGACAGACCCTGGTCTACGGCGGGATTGTGCTCTAATTTTGCCGTATTGGAAGGCCTAGGTGGACTTCCTATATCGCAAAAACATTACCGTTCTCTTTTTTACAGCAGGGACAGAGGAATGAGAATATTTCAATACAAAATTTGATGGTTAATGTAATTATTTTTTGGTAAACTGTTTCTTAATTAAATTACTCTCTATCGCTTGTCCTTAATTTTATTAATCTCAACCTTACTTCAGACTTTCTAAATAGCCGATTTCCAGAAGATCTCTCTTTAACCTACAGAAAAAAAAACTATCTTAGCCTACGACATTGATATAAATGAAATTTGGTATATAAGTCCCATCTGGGGTCTAATGTGCCCCGAAACTTGGGTACAATCGAATTTCCCGTTGGCGGGTTTTCCGCTTTTCAGCAGTTTTCACTTGTCCTGTCTAAAAAGAGAATGGTAAGAGCCAGAGACTTGAAATTTGGTATGTATGTCAAATTTAGGGTCTTTTTTTTTTTTTTAATTCAATTTGGCTTAACGTCTCTTTAACATTATTGGTCATTTAAGACGGGGGTTTTGCCCTCCATTCGCTGGAAACTTGCAAACCAGCTACCCACATTGACCTCACCCAGCCTGGGTTGGGCCGGAAAAAAGAGCCAACGATACGTGGTGTTCCCAAACGGTCACCCATCCAAGTACTGACCACGCCAGACGTTGCTTAACTTCAGTGATCTCACGGGAACTGGTGTATTCAACGTGGTATTATTATGCCTCAGCACGTTTGGTGGAGGGTTATTTTTTAGCCAGTAAAATAATAAACCCATGTGTCTCATGGCTGAGTTTTTTTAATACAAAAAGAAACTTTTGGTGAAGCTTAAAACTGGGCCCTTTATAGGGTGTAACAAGATAATCCCCTCCTGCTCCACCCTTGATATTTGATTGAAAAGTAGTCACCTTCAAGTAAATTAAATTGTTATTTTTAGTAGGTACCAAAAGCTATTTTTGTAGGATTAATAACTATTTTTATTAGGTTTACTGTAGTATTAAAAAAGAAAACGATTAGTTAAAAAATTTAGTTGGTGCGCCAGAAAAGCCTGATGATTTTAAAATGATGTTACACATGGATTTTTTTTTAGATAAAACAACAAAAAAGAAATGGGGAATTATTTTGATGTATGGATTATTGAACATATGAATCATTAATTTGTGGAAGACATTTGAAGGTTGGCGTGAACTCTCGCAGCCCCTTCGTTTTAATGTGTTATAACAGTTCTTGTTCTGCCTAAAGACTTCTTTTTCAATGCAGAACCAGTCTTTTTGAAAATTTGAACTTATTGCAGGATCGTTTTACGTGCAGGTACACTCCCACGTGATCTAATTTGATAGCACGAAACTTTCTTTGAGTAATGGCCACTGAATCACCACTTTGCTTGATACTCAGGTGTTCAACAATCCCATTGTACGAGTAACTAATCAAGAACACACAAACTGGTTATGTGGTGGTCCGTTCTAGGGGAGAACATTATTTCAGACAATATACCACCTTAATTTGGCCCTTATTTTTATTATTTGTTTAATGTTACAACAACAAATGGGTTTTCGAATGATCACACAAATCTACTTATTTGTACTTCCAGAAAAAAATAATTAGCCTATGACACTGATGAAAATAATCCCTTTTAATGACTTGGCATATGGGAAAAAATTTTTGCACAAAAATTGTAAACTTTTCGATGAATGTTCAAAACGAGGGCATTTATACAGGATGTAAGAAGATTCAACTTTAGACCCTTCTAACTCCGTCTCAATTTTTTTTAAAGTTAGAAGCCCTCTTTTGCTGAAACTCAGTATTTGTATCCCATTAAATTTATTTTACTCAGCTTTTAATTTAATCTGTAACACTAAATAATAATTATCTTACTGTAATTTTGTAATGTGGGGCGCCTGGCTGGTCTATTGCGGGGTTGTGTTCTTATATCTCCGTATTGGAAGGCATATAACGGTTTCCTATACCGCGAAAGCATTATCGTTCTCTTTTTTTTATAGCAGGGGCAGAGGAAGATTAATAAGCGCAATTGAATTAAGATTTTTTGCATTCATGCAAAAAATATTACTGCGTGTTTTCTACTAACTTTTAAATGTGCGCCAAGTGCCCGGGGAAAAAAAGTTGATAGTAGTTTTTGTTTGTAGCTTCCCCATCACCTATGAGGCAAATATTTTAGAGTTGACTGAACTTGGCACACATGATATCACCTCCTTTGTAGGCAAATAATTTTGGTGTGACATGAACTTGGCACTCATATGATATCACTTCTTTTGTGACCATATTTTTAGGAGAGATATCAGCCACTTGAATTTTTGGTAGAGACATTTTCTTGGCGTCTTTTTGCACACGAAGTGTTTTTTTGGGGGGGGGATATCACTACTTTTTTTTCAAATCGGCACCAAAGTAAGCCTGCCAAAATCCAGGTGCGAAATTCGAAGATGGTACTTTTTGATAAAAATGACTATTTCTTGAGACAATTGAGGAGACATGTATTTATGATGGTACAAATCCATCGACCTATTTTCATTTTTAAAGCATTTTCAATGGCGGAGCTTTTGAAAGGGTCGCAATATGAAAATTGTAGTACCTTAATATGAATTGACACCGTGGAAAATTTTGGTACGTTAGCTACGCCATTGATAATGATAGAAAATCAGAATAGTAGATGGAATTGTAATTTTTTGCTTCATAAATTACAATAAATGACCTGCTATTTCCATAAACGTTATAAATGTCCATTCTCGATTTCATCCAAATCGGACAATGCAATTTGAAATTCTTCTGAAAGAGGTCTATTTTTTGGTTTTTACGTTTAACTTCTATCGTGGTCACGCACTCAGTTTAACCTCGCTGGACGTTGCTTAACTTCAGTAATCTAACGGGAACTGGCGTATTCACGTGCAATAGACGCTGACTAAAGGTGTCTTATATAAGTGTGTTTTTGATGGGTTTGGAGGATACATCAAAATATGTATAACAATATCATATTTTTCAGGTAAAAAAATACGTATTGAAAAGGTAAACAAAAAAAGATAATAAATTTAAAACAATAGACCAAATAAAACAATAGTCAAAAAAGTACCTTTTTTCTTTTTTCAAAATGACTAAAAAGATAGATCCTTTATATAGGAATGTATCTACCACTATTGTATTTAATTTAATCAAAATTAAAAATATCAATTACTTTGCCGTTTGATAGATTTTTGCGAAAATTCATACAGACGCTAAAAATGGCAAATTGGTAATTCATACCAAATTTCATCAAAATCGGATAATCTGGGCGGAAGTTATTGGCACATACAAATTCCTCGAACAACTTACCGAAAGATATCTCGGATTTATTTTATGTTTGGAAGACCATAACTCGAAATCCGTGCATTTATCGAAAACAATAATTCTAACAAGGAAATTTTTTGACAATATGGTGAATCTCTCCTCAAAATTTCATGTCATTACGATAAAGCGTTAATGTACTTATGCGTAATAGAGTATCAAAAAACATCTTAAAATATCGATAAACTCGAAAATGGTCAGTTATAAATCTTTTTTATGACATTTTATTTTTTTAAACGGAACAAATAATATATCTACAAAATTTCAGCTTTCTAGGACCAACACTGGCCGAGATATTGAAGATAGTATTCCGAAGTTTATTTCTCTTTTTTTTTCATATTTGGCAGCACATAACTCGAAAACCGTTCATTTGTCGAAAACATTACTTCTAAGGAGGAAAAGTCCTGACTATATGATGAATCAGTTCTACAAATTTCACATTGTTACGATAAAGCGTTAATATACTTATGCCGTATAGAGTTGTCAAAATTATATGTAAAATATCAAAGTCGAAAACAATTAGAGCTATAATTTTTTTATAAAATATAAAAAATTGATACTCGTATTGCAACAAGTAATATACCTACAAAATTTCAGCTTTCTACGACAATCAGAACTAGAGATATAGAGGGTGCCGCCAAAGCGACACAAGGTGTCCGCGGGGATTTTTTTTTTTATGAAAATCTCGAGTTGAGGCCAGAAGGACCCCATATATAAAATCCCGCCTCTTAGAGTTTAACACAGTGGCCGTGGTAAGCGTGAGGTGGAAAAAAAAGTAAGAATTTTGGACAATTTTTGGGTTGCTCGAAAAAGGCGTTTTCATTGACGGACAAAGGTAAGATAAAAGTTAAACTGTATCTATTGCACGTGCCAACGACGAATATGAAAAAAAAAAAAATTAAAAAGGGTCAGAATTGAAAGTGAAGATACCTACAAACTAGGTTTAGCGTACTTATACCACGCTCGTTTTGTTTTTCTTGCGTTGCAAAACTAGCATTTTGCTTGATGCCTTACTCATATTGTAATGAACATAGGAGCAGACTTTGTTGTGCCGAATCAAGTATTCTTCACGGGCCAATATCTCACATCCACTCATAACGTGCCATATATGTTCGGGCTCTTTTTTGCATTCTGTATCTGTCATCTCCACTTACTTTTAGCACATGTTTATCATAATATTTAGTGCGGAGTGCCTGATCTTGTGCTGATATGATATATGCCTCTGTTTCTCATTTGATCGTGCCTAGTTTGAGCCAGTCGAAAGTACTATGTCTATCTGTTGATGTTCCTTCGTTCAGTTGTCGTTTAAATTGTCCGTGCATTTGTTTTTCTATCCATTTCTTTTCCTTGATCTTATTATATTTCTTTTTGATTTTTTCTTTGAATTTTTTTAAATTGTTTTCTTCTGAAAATTGAATTTCATTTTCATTATTGTTTAGGTATTTTTTTTTTTATTGTTGAGGTATTATTATTATCCCTCCAAAAAACTACTTCGCGGTAAAAAGTTCCCGCCAAGTCATTAGTCACAAAAAGCACTGAAATCAAAACAGTGCCCGCCTCAATTGTATATCTTTTTGTCCCTTTTACAACCTTCCTTTTTTACATTAATTTCACTAATTTTAAAAATCTCACAATTCTCGCAAACCTCTTTTTTACGCCCTTTTTTCGCAACTTTTCGCACTTTAGAAACTCGTTAAATGGGCACACCGCCAAAGGTGTGAAAGTAAGTTTCTAAAGTGCGAAAAAAGGGCGTAAAAAAGAGGTTTGCGAGAATTGTGAGATTTTTAAAATTAGTGAAATTAATGTAAAAAAGGAAGGTTGTTAAAGGGACAAAAAGATATACAATTCAGACGGGCACTGTTTTGATTTCAGTGCTTTTTGTGACTAATGACTTGGCCGGAACTTTTTACCGCGAAGTGGTTTTTTGGGGGGATTTCAATTCTTTTTGATAGGGTCAATTTATGTATTCGTCGTAACTTCAAACAAATTGTGATAAAATTAGGTTTTGTGTGATATAGGTAACGAGATTTAAATCAAGGATATTATTTTTGTACTGGCGGAACATCTTTATTTCAAATGCTAGCTTTCTTGCTAATCCCGAATTGTGCTTCTCAATTTTGGATTTTTGATGATACCTATCCTACTGAGAAAAATGCACCTATTTATTTAGAAAATCAATATTTGTTTCAAGGATGTTATTTTTGTTCTGCGGAACATCTTTCTTTCAAATTTCAGCATTCTACCTTATCCCGAATTGTACCTACTTCTCAGTTTTGGATATTTGTTCGTACCTACCCTAGTGCGAAAACGTCTCCTATTTATTTAGAAAATGAACATTTTACTCATGGATATTATTTTTGTACTGCGGAACATCTCTGTTTCAAATTTCAGTTTTCTATTTTGGACTTTTGATCGTACATACCCTAGAGTGAAAATGACTCCTATTTACTTAGGACTTAGGAAATAAATATTTTAGACAAGGATGATATTTTTGTTCGCAGTAACATCTTTTTTTCACATTTCATCTTTCTACCTTATCCCGAAGTGTACTTCTCAATTATATATTTGTTTCAAGGATGTTATTTTTGTTCTGCGGAACATCTTTCTTTCAAATTTCAGCATTCTACCTTATCCCGAATTGTACCTACTTCTCAATTTTGGATATTTGTTCGTACCTACCCTAGTGCGAAAACGTCTCCTATTTATTCAGAAAATGAACATTTTACTCATGGATATTATTTTTGTACTGCGGAACATCTCTGTTTCAAATTTCAGTTTTCTATTTTGGACTTTTGATCGTACATACCCTAGAGTGAAAATGGCTCCTATTTACTTAGGACTTAGGAAATAAATATTTTAGACAAGGATGATATTTTTGTTCGCAGTAACATCTTTTTTTCACATTTCATCTTTCTACCTTATCCCGAAGTGTACTTCTCAATTTTTAACTTGTACGTACCTACCCTAGAGTGAAAACGGCCCCCATTCACTTAGAAATTCGATTTACTCAAGGAGGTTATTTTTGTACTGTGAAACATCTTTCTTTCCAATTTCAGCTTCCCAGCTGATCCCGATGTGATTTTTCTCAATTATGGATTTTTATCTGTTCCAAACTCTAGGTTGGACACGGCTATTATCGACAAAAGATTATGTATTACTCAGGGGTATTATTTGACCACACATCAGTACTCTCAGTAGTATAATTATACACTTAGAATTAACTTAATTGATTCCTCATTTTTTTAAAATTTCCCCCTCCCACATGCCTCCTAATCCCTCCATTTATTTTTCGCAATCATTGTTTATCTCATTCTATCTTTTAAACGAGATTCTATACAATTTAAAATTTTTAGATGCTTATTAAAAACCGGTTTTTGGGCAAATAGTGGTAGTGAGGAGTACTTTTTTACGATGCAATCAACGTTCAAGAAGAAGATCATGATGATGATGAAGGAGACTAAGACAGTTTTAAAATTACATTTTTCAAATGTCTTTTTCTCCGTGTTCCCGTAACTTTTTTTCCCAATATTCAACAAAAGTTACTCCACATATTTTTCCCGATACTACAGAGAGACCTTAAAAGGGCACTTTGTGACGTGTATATCACCTGTGCAACGCTTATTGTATTTAACTTGTCGTTCTGAGCGCTGCCCCGCTCTTCAATATTAAGACCCTATTTGGAAGATTCTTAACTTTGATGGAGAATTTTTCATTCACCAACTTTTGTCAGATTTTGTTTATTAAATCTTTCAGTTGAGAACCTTTTTATAATTTCAAGTAGGTCTCAAAACACAATTTTTATAGAGAATGGTGTGTTACGGGAGGGGGGCATGTAGTTAACGTATGACACATCCATTGGACGATATTTAACAAAATGAGACACGCCATTTTTACCAATTTTTGCACCGAATCAATAATTTTGAAAAAAAAAAAAAATGGTACCACACCCCCACCTTCCTTTCTCTTGCCTGCCTTTTTTTTTATCACACTGTCCCTTTTAACCATCTTTCTTGGGATTATCCATCTTTCTTGGCATTCATCACTCTCTTACAATATATATTTTTTTTTTAAACAATTTACACGATTTAAAATTTTTTGACAACATTAAATTTAGTTTTCGCTTCCCTCATTCCCCAAACTGGTTCCATAAGCAAGTAAGTATTCTTTACCTAGACTAGGTATAGATTCAGTTTCTGATCCCTCAACACTAGTGTTCACACTTATACAGTTTGTATAAACTACATTGATTCCCTATTTCTTTTTTATTTACCCCTCCCAAATACCTCCTATCCCCCACCATATTCAAACTTTTCTGCCTTATTTTGGGTAATAATGAAAAATATCAAGCTTTTTTCGTCAAAATTCGTCTTTCAGATGAAAACCTATTCAATTTTTAAATTTTAAATAAGTGCTCAAAACCAGTTTTTTTGAAAAATGGGGGTAGTGGGGGGTATTTTTTTTACCATAAAAATATCAAAAGGCACACCCTTCCACAAGATGCAACCAAATGAGACATCTCCGATCAAAATCGGTTAGGTAGATTTTGCTGTAGCCCCGTCAACATCCAAGAAGAAGATGAAGAAGGAAGATAAGACAGTAAAAATGGCCATTTTAAAATGTTCTTTTCTCAATGTTCTCGTAACTTTTTTTTTTTCAAATTGTTGATTTTATCTCATCATCTACCCATCCCATTATCAAATATTCAAAAAAAGTCACTCCACATATTTTTCTCGTGGCTGTGGAGAGACCTGAAAATTGCACTTTGTGACGAGAAGTAATATATCACTTGTGCAACGCTCATTGTATTTGACCTGGCGGGCGGAGCGCTGCCGCGCTCCTCAATTCCTATTTTAATGAAATATTCTTTGCAATGTGTTATGACTTTCAAGACTAGAAGCGGCGCGAATGAATATTTCCTGAAATTTATGAGAAGGAATAAAATAACTGCCGTAGCTCATGATCAAATAAATATATGAAAAGTAGATGATACTCGTGCGATCTGAATTTTCTCCGAGATGACTTCTAAAAATCTATATGTCAAATATGAAAGATCCTAATCGAAGTCTCAGATTTTCTTCAATATGATAGCATTGTACTGTGTCTCAAATAATCATGCTCGATAACATTGATTATATTGTAGAAATGTCTGATAATATAAATCACCGATGAAACAAAAACGTCTCGGCGGGCTTTGTGAATATGCTAATGCAATTGGGATTATGAGATTATGATCGGTATTGACACTTGGGAAATGTACCGACTATTATTTTCCAGGTGTCAGTGTCGACATCATAGAGTCAGTGTTAACATCAAGAACACACAATCTGGTTATATGGTGGTCCGTTCCAGGTGAGAATATTATTTCAGACAATATACTACCTTGATTTGGCCCTTATTGCTATTATTTGTTTAATGTGTACAACAACAAATGGGTTTTGGAATGTTCACACATTAACAAAAAAAAATCAATACACTGAAGGTTTTCCTCTGGTCTGGTTGTGGAAAAATTGATGCCATTCTATGAATTTTGAAATTCTTAGGTTGCGACCCTTTTGACTTGGCATGTGGGAAACCAATTTTTACATGAATGCTCAAAACGGTTTTTTTTATACAGGATGCAACAAGATTAAACTTTATACCCTTCTACAGGGATTCTTGGTTAAAATCGATTCAGTTTGAATAAGCAATTACACTTTCCAGTCTTGGGGGGGGGGGGGGGGGGGNACACAGAAAAGAAGACATTTTTTTTTTTTTTTTAGAAAACATTGCAAGCCATATTATATTTTGGTGAACCTCAGTACCTATAAATTGAAAATTTCTCATTCACCTAGCCCTGCTGTGAGAGGAATGAGGTTATTTTTTAAAAAATGTTTTCTTATTTAGGTTACTTATCTCTCTTGAATATTTTCTTTGAAAAATAATTAAAAGGCAGTTTATTTCAACTCCTATATTTAAAAACAAAATTGGCACCATTTTATTTAAAATTCTCAACGAACCGAAACTTATGCAAAAACTACGGCACCTACGGGGGTCGAACTGGGATTTCAATATCTCTATTATATTGGTCATGGCCCCTTTTTTATCCCCAGGATCAATCAGAATTCAAAAAATTCCAAGCGGTATAAAAGTTACAAGCACCGGGCAGGGCAGGATTTCTGGGACGTACTATATTCATTTCGCTGAGGCCCAGGAGTCTGAACGAAACCTTCGGGCTGGCTAGTTCAGGACGAGAGTTCGTCAAGTCGCTTGAATAGCAATGCTACCAAAACACCCGATCTTCACTTTTACATGGCAACATTGTACAAATATTTGCTCCACAGAGGTAAAATCCAATTCCCATTTCTCTGTTTCACTCCCTCTTTTCTTCATCTACCAATCAGATTCATGTGTTTACTGATAATGTGATATCTCTTTTCATCTTTTCTCCAATTATTTATTTGAGTATTTTGAGTACCAATTTTCAAATTGGGAGATTAGGACTCGAACTGTGAATTGTTTACTCAATTTGTCCTTTAGAAAGGTCATTTAAGTTATCAATTTAATTTAATAACAATTAACATCAATAAGAAGACACCTTAAAGGGGAAGGCAGTTATTATTTTTTAAGGTGAATTTATAGCACTGCTCAAGTTCATCATAATAAATTTTGTTGAAAGTCAATACATTTTATTCATCGAATTCTTGTTAGATCAAATTATCTGTGGTTAGTGATAACCCTTATCACTTTATGTGTTTGGGTAAATTTTCTATAAATTTTTAAATATTTCGGCATTATAGTATGTATCAGTTTTTGATAACATTTAATACGTAATAATTGACATTATCGTTTACTTTAGATTACGACATAAATAATTATACAATTTAGATTAAAAATGTATAATTATTTATTCGTTTGTGTGTAAAGAAAATAATACAGAACACATCCTTTACTAAAATTAGATCAATTACTTAAATATGTTTTGACGATAATACAATTAATTTAATTCAAGAGTCTATAGATCATTGGTCCTTTCATCCAATACAAATCGGTGTTCATTTTTTTCAACAGACAAATTTTTTAAAATATTTTAGGGGTAAAATAAATTTCACGTCTAATCAACGTACTTATTGTAACTCAGGTTAGGTAAAGGACAATACAAACTTTCAACGTGAGAAAAATCGAGAAGTAGGTACCTAAGTTTTAAATTTTTTGTTAAACATTACATACTTAGTGATTCTAGGAAAACATTCTGAGTTTTATACAAATATTTCTTTATAATTTTTTTTGTAGATTTAAACCAATACAATGGGGGAAGAAACAGAAAAGGTACACTTTATTGGCCAAGGATCTCATAAAGGGAAAGGATTGGCTGTGTTCACCAGTGGAGGAGATTCTCAAGGTTTGTAGGTGTTTTTTTATCTTTCAATATTAAATTGCTGTCGTAAGAATCTGAGCCATATTCGTGTCCGGTGAACCTGATTTTTGCGCACCTACTCTTACTGACCTTTATTGATTAAGGTAATAAGAACTCATATTTTTATCTCATTTATAAGAAGTTAGTTTAAAACAAGTAAATTGGTTTTGAATGTTTGTCTTATATTATTCTATGATGGAAATTGAAATCCGGTCGAGCAAAAGGTTTTGCTTCAATGTTCTTTATCGCTGGAATTATAATCTATTGAATTTTAATACAGGTATGAATGCAGCTGTACGTGCTGTGGTCCGTATGGGTATCTACTTAGGATGTAAGGTATTCTTTATCAGAGAAGGCTACCAGGGGATGGTTGATGGAGGTGATAACATTGTAGAGGCCAACTGGTCATCTGTGTCTTCTATTATTCATAAGGTATGGTATAGTTCATAGGTATTCAAAGCTATAGAAATGAAAACTACTCTATAAAATTACACATTTCTTTTCAACTTAATACCTTTGCTTTTCCGTGATCCCAAATTTGTAAAGTTTTGCGCATGTCACATGACCCTTTCGTATTCATTTTCAAAAGTGCTGCTCACGTGACCGCAACATATGTTACCTATAACTATTTAAACCCAAGCAACGAGTCTCTCGTGACTTTAGCTTTTTAGGAGCAAGAACACACCTTGTTTTCCTACTATCATAAGGTAGAGATACTAATCTCGTGCATAATATGCTTAAACTATGATCAGATTTGGATAATGAAAGTAATTTAAATCAGGTCACTAATTTCAATTTAACACTAATCACTTTGAATCATTTTTTTAAATTCTTTTAGGGTGGAACAGTTATTGGATCAGCTAGATGTTTAGATTTCCGTGAAAAACCTGGACGTTTGAAAGCTGCCAAAAACTTAATTGAGAGAGGAATCACAAATTTGGTAGTTATTGGAGGAGATGGATCTCTCACTGGAGCCAACTTGTTTAGACAAGAATGGTCAACTTTGTTAGATCAACTTTTAAAAGATGGTAAATAACTTCACAAACAATTTTTTTAATTTTGAAGCACAGTACAGCAATTTTTCATAAATTGCACCTGGGTCTTAGGGGGAGGGATTTCGAGAATGCTATGAGTTTCGAAATTTCCGTGGTCGGAAATTATCTATGACAATGGAAAGCTATTCTATTACCGCTTTGGAACGATATACATTTCTCGGATGTGTTCTTAGTGGGTCAAAATAGTAATTAAAATGTTTCATCACAGCTCACAAAATCTCAACGGTGTTACCCGTTGAGTTGGTATGACAGGTTCTATGACGTGAAAATTTTACTATCAATACTAATTATCATTATTGTGATTTTTTGATTGCAGGTTCTATCACTAAAGAGCAGCGTGAAAAGTACTGTCACTTACATATTGCCGGTCTGGTTGGATCGATAGATAATGATTTCTGTGGAACGGACATGACTATCGGTACGGACTCGGCTTTACACAGAATTATAGAGGCAATTGACGCTATCGTATCCACAGCTTACTCTCATCAACGCACGTTCATTATGGAGGTCATGGGTAGACATTGTGGGTAAGTTTTATATATTTTACATGGTTTTTTATGAATAGATAATAATCTAAGGTAACTCTGAAAGAAACTTCTTGGACATTTCGTTGAAAATAGAAGTTTATTTAGAGATAGCGATATTGGGACTGTAGCGTACTTGAGGTACAGGGTGCAGCTTTTTTTATGTTCATAGCATGAATGTTTTTAATATTCAATCATAATTAAATTTAGCTCAAAGAAAAAATAGGGCGTTTTTAACCCTTGAGAACCTCCAGAACTCCGTCCTTGGACATGGTGAGATAATTAATCCTTCTCAAAAGAACGTATAAGTTTGATAGTGGGAATTATTTTTCCACTCCTCTTCAATTGCACTCATCATGTGCGAGTTTTGGGAGTGATTGCAAAAAAAAGAAATCTGAAATTTTCGCCCTGTTTCACGGAGTGTATACGTGGTAAAAAGGAAAACGCCCTGTATGATTTAATAATAATGATTAGGAACAACTTTAGGATGAAAATACATAGAAATAAATAAATAAATGAATTGAAATCTATATTACTCCTAGGTATTTATCAGTTGTTGCAGCCTTAACCTGTGAAGCAGATTACGTATTTATACCTGAAAGTCCACCACCAATTGATTGGCCAAAGAAATTATGCGATAAAATACTCGAGGCAAGATAAATGATGTTCGGTGTGTCTGATTCGCATTCTGCCCTTGATTAACTTTGAATTAGTAGTTGAGTTTAATGTTTGGACTAACCCATCTTTGCAAGCTTCTAGGAAATAAAATATTATTCTGGCCAAAAAAAAACTCCGGTCTATAGAGCGAATGCAAAAAAAAAAAACTGAAATTTCACAACCCCGTTTCGCGGAGTGTATACGTGGTTAAAAAGATTTTGGGACGCCCTGTATGATAATTAATAATAATGATTAGAAACAACTTTAGGATGAAAATACATATAAATAAATAAATGAAAATAAATAAATAAATCTATCATCATGAAAATAAATAAATAAATCTTTCAAAGCAAGCCATTACTGTCTAAATTTAAAGCACGATTATATTATTATAATAGCACCCATCATCACAAACATATCATCCTAGTGCTAGCATATCATCCCACACATTGCAAATATGATGCAAAATTGTGTCATTTTTAATATGACTCAAAATACTCTAAAATTTAGCACTTTTTTCTCTCAATCGGCAATCTTTTTGCTAGGATATTTTTTTAAACAAATAAATGGTACGGAAAACCGTACTAGACTTTCTCTTTCTTAATCATTCCATCAGACTACCACCGAATGCAGATGTTGTTCTTCTAAAGTTTTAAGTCTTTTAGTTATATATTTTAGTTATTGTTATATTTCTATTTTCTGTTGATGTT
>CM022874.1:14599843-14672082 GCA_012654025.1 Pachypsylla venusta | reverse complement strand
TTTTTTTTTTATATATAAATAAACCAATACCCTATTTAGCTACCTATTTTAAATTTCATCAAAATTGGTTGTGTGGTTTGGATTTTAGAGATTTGATCCAATTGTGACGTTCTTGGTCTTAAATCGTGGAGGGGGGGACTCTGACTAAATGCTACAAAACAGTGAATATAATGAGTCGAATAATCTCTTTAGGCTCCAAACATCAATTGTTTTGAATTTTAAGTGTATAAAATGGACCGTTTTCTTTTAAAACGATAATCAATTGAAGGAGCTTATGGGCCCCACCCACGGGGCCCCTGAGAAAGACGCACCCAAATGGGCCCATTATTTTTTTTTTTTCATAAAATAGTTGCCCATTTTAAATTTCATCAAAATTGGTTATGTGGTTTTCATTTTAGAGATTTGGTCCAAATGCGACGTCCTTGGACCTAAACCGATGGGGGAACTCCGAATAAAAGTTTAAAAACAGTGGTTAATTAAAATTTCCAATACTTTGAATGATCCCTGTCGGCTGTAGACATTATTTTTTTAAAAAAAATCATGTGAAATTATTAATCTGTTTTTTTAAAAGGGAATTTCCATTTTAAGGACCATTTTGGCCCCTGGCGGCACCCCTGACAAGGGTACACCCTAGTGAGACCATTTATTTTATGTAAAATGATTCCGTAATTACTGATTTTAAATTTTATCAAAATTGGTTATGTGGTTCGGATTTTAGAGATTCGGTCCGAAAAAACCTGTTCGGGGGGCTAGGCCCGCCCCTGGGGGTGATATGGAGAAAAAGAAAAAATATGGGTCGGACTTTTTGCCCAAAGATGACCTGTGCCGAATTTCATCAAAATAGGACTAGCGGTTTGGCTCCCAGAGCTCTGCACACGAATCCGTACGTACGTGGAACGTAGTACGTCCCACGTCGGAAATTTCGGTTTTTTGGACCCCATGGCTCCAAATATTTCTAAATTTCAAAAATGACCCGAAAAAGTGAAAATATGGCCCAAAAGCAATAGGAAATGATATATTTGATCTTTATTTTGGGTTTTGGGTTCCCGTTAGACGATTTTTTGGGCCAAAAAAACCCCTCAAAATTTGCTGCACGAATACAATACTTTTATCTTCTAGAGGAAGAGAAAGTAAAAATATTTTGTTCTTAGCAGAGGGTAGTATTATAATAATATAATCGTCATTTAAATTTAGACAGTAAACGCATTGAAAGAGCTAGAATGTAAAATTGGTAGACACCCCGATTAAATGATGCTTTGTCCGAAATATTATATTTGTTCCCCTAGATTGCTTCGTTTGTTTAACTGTTTAAACTCAACTCATTCTTTTGCTTCCTTGTATTGTCTGTGTTTTTTTGTTTTGTTTCGGAGAACCGTTTTTCTCAAGTTTATTCTGATTTCATAAATAATCATTCTCTTGAGAAACGGACCTCTGGAGTGTTCATTTTTTGTGACGTCTATCAAGTTGTTACGTTTTAGTAATTATTTTACCCACGCCTAATTATTAATAAAAAATGTAAAAAAAAAAAATGATTTAGACAAAATCAACTTCTTTTTGATTTTGAATTTTTTAAAAGTATTAGTAAAAAAAATCCAAATTTTTTTAGAACACAATATATCGTCACTCAGATTGAACCCTTAGTTAAAATTTTAATGTACCCATTTCACTGATCAAAAACTTTCTTTTACTGACCCAATTCCTTTAATAATATCCCCTAGGTACTTAGCATTGGTAACAGCTCTGGCCAGTGAGGCAGACTATGTGTTTATACCAGAGATGCCGCCTCCACGTGACTGGCCCGCTCGAATCTGCACCAAATTAGAACAGGCAAGACACGGTATTACTGTAGTACTCACTTCAATATTTATTATATCACATAAACATCAGCACAATTACACGTTTCAACGCAAATTTTTTTGAAAATATATTAAAATCCAAGTAATTGATTTTTTTTAAATTCCCTACTTACTATGTTAAGCTTTCTTTACGATTTTTCACTATCAGCATTGATTCTTAAAGCTTTTCCAATTTTTGACCAAGTCTATGTTTCGACCTCTAAAGAGTCAAAATCCTCTATAGTACGTATGTCACTTGGAATTCAATCTTGACTCCAAAAAGTTGAGTAACCATGACATTAAATTTTCCCATAAAAAGATCAAATTTATAGCGAGATATGGTGGTAAAAATGTATGTTTCATTTTTTTTTGGCGAGCTTACATTTGTGCCTGGAGTCATGTCCGAATTCTAAATTATGAAATAAGTCTAGTCTATAGCTCTAAGACACCGAAGAAAATGTTAGTGTCAAATAACGGTTATCGTCTTTATAAGTTGAAATCAATTAGAATATAATCCAGTGAAAAGAAATAACTTTTCAATCTACTCAACTTGTGAACCATACTCGGTACCTTGGTGGTGCAATCCCATTTATATTTTTTTCTCTTGACTAAGACATCGGCTTATGATAAACATCACATAAAGATTATAATGAATACTCGGGCACAGGAGTGACTTTATGTTAATATAAACTATAAAACATACGAGTGTCGTTGTCTCGCTGATTTGTGTGTGATGTTTCAACTCATCTAGATTCTTAGTATTTGCTTAATTTCTTTTATTTATCTAGTCTAGACACTTAGCATAAAAATGGAAAAGATTAAGCATATTATGCTTAATCTTTTCCATTTATGTAAAAATTTCACGTTTACATACTCTCTGGCACTCATCTGTATACAGGCACACAATTATGTATTTAGCCTATTCTCATTTTTCATGTTTTATTCTGTTTGTTTTGTGGGTTTGTGCTTTGCTTTGAAGGTAGTTTGATAATAACTTCATTAAACTCATTTTCAGTCGAATGAATAAATGTTTTGCGGAGTATCCGAACAAATTACAGATATTTCTTCCTTTAATTGTCCCTATTCAATTTTTTGATTTCCTCCATTTAAATATTATTTTTTATCTTATGAGTATACCGAAGGCGTAATTTCTTCCAATCCATATATGACTTGCTAACTTTCCATGAGGAAAAGTAAATCATACCTGAGATTGTAAGAAGTTACTTGAGGGTGACATCCTCACGGGCCGAGTCCACCTGAGCTGATGGTGTAAAATAACGCAGAAAGCAACTCTGTAATATCATTGTTTATAACTCTTTTACGTTACTGACGTAATTATATTGCAGTGATTGTCATGGTTCTGGGGGCCCATGTCAATTATCAGCCTCCAAGAACGGATGTATGATGACAATTAAAAACACAAGCAGTGTACTACGACTTATCTAGAGCTGCTGTCTCATACAGCTGGCTACCATCGGATACGATGATGCCACTATTGAATGAATGAATATTTCGTATACATCTAATAAATATATTTATTATACAGTTTAGATGTTAAATGGGTATCATTTATACCGGACTAGAGAATCAATGATTTTGTCTTCGTCCTGAATTTTTATGGCTAATACAATAAATCTAGAATTTACGAAGGATTGATTATGTATGATTGAATTTGGTTTCCGTATAGTTTTTTGAGCTCATCTTATGACCAAACTATCCAAAAAATGGTATCTTGGAAAAGTAGATGAGTTAGATGAAACCACAGATATCTATAATGATGAAAAAAAACAGATGTCCTGAGAATAGGTCAGGAAAGAGAAGTGAGAAGTAGCGTGACCTGAGGAAAGGCGTCTTTTCTTGGTCACACTTCAAGCCCACCCATCTCTTTAGGTGGTTTAAGTTATCAGAACTTCAATGCCAATAAAATTCAACACACATTCTCATTGTTTTTTTTTATTTTATTTTATAGAAAAGTGTTGTTATTACTCTTGTACGTGAAAGACTTCTGAGTCCCAGTAATAAATAACAACACCATAATTTATTTGCCAGATTTGTCAGCCTGCTCAACTCAATTTATATTATTGGGATCCTAGCAAAACATTTGTTGATTCAAGCTTCTCATTCTACCCATCTTATCGCGGACAAAAAATACATTTTGCTGTCTTAGATTTTATTTTCCTTTTTACTAATATCATTTAATTTGGTATTTTTTTTTTCAACTTATTATTCAGAATAGTAATAGTAAGTGACCTTTAGCATAACTTAATGGTTGCTTCATTTTTCTATTTTTTTATACCTACCATCTCCAAATTGTAGTTATTTATAAGATACTAGCTGAGCACCCGAACTTCCTTTCGAGAATATGAGAGAAAAAATTATAATAAATCTGACTTTTACATTAAAAATCATAACACCGAGGTACAACCGTTTAGAAGCTATCAGAGCATACCACACGTAGATTACATATTACCTACACGTTTGTTAACCTATTTAGAACATAGGGAATAGTAACGGGTTGTTAAGCTGCGTAGTAGTATTAGGTTTCACCCAGCCTAACCTTGCGCAGCCTTCAACACGCATTTTAATCTTTTTGGAACCTAACCCAATACTACTCCCAACACGTTCCACCCAATAAACTTGGTGGTGTTCAGGTCAATTTTATGATTTTGCGTCGGGAACAACAACTTCAATACCTATATGTCAGCGAAACAAGGCCTAGCTTACACCTAACTATACCACATATGGATTACTCTTGGAATGATATATTGGATTGCGAATAGAATATTTAACGTTTCTCAACTTGTGTAGAACATGGGGGGTTTGTTTAAACTTTTTGTATTAGAAATGAACATATTTGTTGAAGGATATTTGCTAGGGACATACATGTTGTATATCACGAAAGTTTGGTCGCAATAACTTAAGCGGTTCTTAATATAATGAGGAAAAGTGAAATCTCAGGATGGCGGCCTCACATGGCTCCGCCCACATAATATATGAATCAAAGTGACCATTAGCAGCTTAATGTCAGACGTATAACATCTTTCAAAAAATTGGTCACTATAACTTAAGCGGTTCCCAAAATACGACGGAAAAGCGAAATTAAAAAATGGCGCCTCACATGTCCCCGCCCGCAGAATAATGTTTTTTTTTGGCCCGAAAACATCTTTATTCAAACTTTATAAGACGGCTTAAGGACTTACGACTTTTTTCCCCTAAGTTGAAACTCCGGGGTGTATAGAAGGCGATTTCCTCCGTTGAATGAGAACTGATACGAGTCAGCGTCAATATTTAATCTGAGGGATTCCTCGTGCAGCTTGTAATAAGTATCATGAGACCTCCTTGAAATTATTATCGAAGATAATTTCTTCGATTGGGTCGTTATTCTGTCACTAAGTGGGTTACAAGTCCAGGAACCTCACTTGATGTATCATCCTAATAATTAGTGGAACACATCTCATTATTTCATATTAAACTGTGAGAGAGGTGTTAAAATAAATAAACTCAACACAAATATTTTTTTCTGATTGTTGATTGATAGGTCAACGACACGTAGGTAATATAAAATCAATCAAAAATGTATAAAATCGAATAAATACTTCTCAATTATAATGTTATCAAACACCTCTGTTATCAAATCATTTCAGGTGTACAGGGTGCTCTCTTTTTAACAGTGCCTATAAGAAATCAAACTGTAAAAGCCGTTTTTGGTATAGGAACAGATACAAATGTTACCCATTATCAATAATAGTAACACAATAAAGAAAATTTTAAGGATTTTTCTGGTAATTTTGTTCCAATAAAATCTTAAAACTGGTGTCATTGAGCTCAGCAAAAGTGCTAGGTAATCTTTCAACTTTGTTTCGTACTGCTTAGAAACACCATAGTACCTACATTACCAAGGAAACTTTTATGATTTGCATACAAATTTATACAGAAGGCATAATTTCTTTCAATTCATATATGACTTGCTAACTTTCCATGAGTAAAAGTAAATCATACTTGAGATTGTAAGAAGTTACTTGAGGGTGACATCCTCACGGGCCGAGTCCTCCTGAGCTGATGGTGTAAAATAACGCAGAAAGCAACTCTGTAATATCATTGTTTATAACTCTTTACGTTACTGACGTAATTATATTGCAGTGATTGTCATGGTTCTGGGGGCCCATGTCAATTATCAGCCTCCAAGAACGGATGTATGACAATTAAAAACACAAGCAGTATATAATACAGTATACTACAACTTATCTAGAGCTGCTGTCTCATACATCTGGCTACCAACGGATACGATGATGCCACCCACTATTGAATGAATACAAATTTAACATGAATAATGAACTTTTGGATTTTTCCAAACAACCAAAATCCTCACGTTGGACGAGTTATACATTGCTGGACTAAAATATTGTGTTTAGTAAGGTCCGCCGGCAATGTTGATGTCATCCTTAAAAACCTACACCCTTCATTTGTCATAACCGTGGTTTATAAGTACTTGGGTGCTGTGCTAGTTCTTTTTCCTATCCTATAATATAATACAAATTATATTTTTCGTTTCTTGTGTTATTAGAACATTAATCCTTCAATAATACTCAACTCTGCATATCTTTATTTAATCCTATTAAACTGCTTCAAAGTCGATTTTTATGAAAGTCATTGAAAAATAATATACATTCAGTAAAAATAAAATTGCCGTGATTGACTCTTGTTATTTTATAATTTCCTTCTTCATATTTGTCTTCAAATTTAATTTCTTTTATACGTTATGCAAACTTTCTAAGGAGACCATAAATATTCTCTGAGACATTACAATTACCTCTATGTTTGTGATTTTCATCATATTTTGTAAATATTATCTTTCTTTTGCTTTGTTTTTATGTTTAAATATTTAAAGGTATTTAGCGGTAGAAGCTGCATTGGCTGCAGAGGCAGGTTGTATGTTCATTCCAGAATCCCCAATACCCGCGAATTGGAAACAAACAATGTGTGAAAGATTAAGAATGGCAAGATATATATTTTTTCTTTCTATCTTCTTTTTGATAATTGTCTGTTGGTAAATTCAAGTCCGGAGAGGATTGTCTGTGTTTTAGGTGGTGCTTTTAATAAGGGAAAACATCTTACATCTTGCTGTCAGCAACCGTAAATCCTGTTTAGACGGCATGAAGTTTAGATTGAGGCAAATTTCATTTATCAGTTTTACTATAGGCGAAAATAATAAACCAAATTTTGTGAAAATATTCTCATGAGTTCCGAAGCCCAGTGTTTACAAATACAGGTTTAGTTATTTATCATGGAAAACTCTATATTATTATTACTCAAAACAAAATGCGTACTAAGGTCCATATTTTGTACATCGAAGATAGAGGAAAGAGATAAACTTTATTATATCGTATTTTTATGGTATCGTAGATTCACTATTTGACCATAATGCACGAGATTTGCCATTGATCCCATTACGGTGTGTTCTCTGTATATGTATACAAGACCGTTTTATTTTTTGACGAAAATATTTTACTTATTTTTTCTATAAAAAAATCGCCTCTTACTGCTTACTTGTTTGCTCAAAGTGTCGGCCTTATTCAATCTGTCAGAACAAAACGCTTTTATTTTTATCATTACAGGAACAATGGAACAGTCTGTTTTTCCTTTATCCTTGGAGTATGGAAGAATAAGTTATTGTAACGGTGATTAAATTCTGTGTTTTTTCCCTAAATCGATAAAAAATAAATGGTACGGAAAACCGTACTAGACTTTCTCTTCCTTAATCATTCCATCAGACTACCACCGAATGCAGATTTTGTTCTTCTAAAGTTTTAAGGTCTTTAGTTATATATTTTAGTTATTGTTATATTTCTATTTTCTGTTGATGTTGACCNATGGAAGAGAAAGTAAAAATTAAGCCACTCGCTTGGCGTGGTTCATTTCAATCTGGTTTTAGCTCTTTCATGACTTTTTGATGACTAAAACAATATTGTGAGGAAACCCTGACCGTTACAATACGCCTCTTTCCTTTACCCCGAATTGTAAGATAAAGATGCCTAATTTGGCTGTTTTTTAACAATATTTTGTACTTTACGTCTCTTTACCACCGAAAACCATTCGAGACAGAAGTTTCACCCTCGATTCGGTTGAAACTTACAAACCAGCTCCACATTGACCTCACGCAGTCTGGTTTGGGCTGGGAATAGTCAGACCAGACCGCTGGGAATTTTTTATAGACTTACATCACGAGGATGCGAATCTAGGTGTTACCGACGAAGTGAAACCTCGTTGTTTGTCGCTTAACTTCAGTGATCACACAAGATTTAGTGTTTTTAACGTGCCATTGACCCTGACTATAGAATAATTTGTAGGTATCTTATTAGATATTTTTCATAATTTAGGAACAGACTTGGGTAATATTACAAGTACGAGACTAGTAATATTAACTTGTACTTTATTGAGAAATGGTACCCTGGTTAGGATAATTTTAAAATTGCTAAAAAGTTAACACACCAGTCATTTAGCCATCGTCTATGGTACGTTAAATACGGCAGTTTAGTATTTGGTGAATTCCCCGACCCAACCCCGGCTGGGTGAGGTCAATCTGGGTATCTTTTTTGTAAGTTTTCAGCGAATGGATGGTAACCCCCCCCCCGTCTCGAATGACCTTAGGATATTAAAAGATNAAAAAAAAAAAAAAAAAAAAAAAAAAAAAAAAAAAACACCAACAACAACAAAAGAATCATCGTTTATTTACGTTACGACATAACTTACATTTAAATTTGAAAGTGTGTGACAATAACTTTACAGCTATTTTCTAATAATATACGCTCTGATTTGACTTACAGACAGCGAAATGTATCAAAATATGCATGCCATCAATTCATTTACACGACCAACATTATCGGATAATTTGTTTGCATTTTTTTTCTGTGTGTAGATTTTGCCCATTTTTGTTATATTTCTTTTTGTTACAAGTTCTTATTTTAAAGAAAGGGCCATTCAAAAGTAGCACCGGATTTGAATCGCTCACCATTTAGATCTTTTTTACCAGCTACAAAATAATATTTTGCGATAAGACATTCCTGCTAATTCTTGCTATCTGTTCATGTTTTAATCCGGAGCGAAGTGTATCTCGTGCGGGAAAGTTATTCAAAAACAGTTCGCCCATTTCCCAATGTATGGCTGAGCTATCTATTGTAAGCAGTATGTCTTGTCAAAGTACTTTATAAACAAACTCGTTATAAAATAGGAAGAATTGCCGATTATGAGAATATTTTTTAATTTTCATTAACATTTTCAATCCAGTCTTACTTTGGCATGACCCTTTAAAAGTAGAGTTTTCTTTCTGCTCGCGGTATTACTGTTTCAACAATGCCTGTCTTTTAATATAGGTAGGTACTTGAACTAATTGTTTGTACAATGCGTGTTATTTTTTATTTATTTATTAAACTTCAGGTACCTAGGATTAGCAGCAGCATTAGCAACTGAGGCCGATTTTGTATTTGTTCCCGAGTGGCCCCCAGAAGCTAATTGGCCAACTCGCATGTGTAAAAAATTAGAACAGGCAAGATTATGAATGTTTTTTTTTATTATTTTTATACATATGCACATACATATTATTATTGCTGTCTTAAAAAAAATCTCTCTTCGCTTAAGAAATTCTGGATATAGGGAACGAGTACTACTGACGAGGCTGAACAAAGTTGATTTGGGCGGTGGTTAAGAAACACTTGTGCAACCTCTTACTGGTAACACAAGTATTCATTTTGTACATCATTACAGTGGTCGTATTTTAAACTGATTACTCGCTTAACACGTCTTAGCTTGTGCGAGTGTTAACAAATTCACCTATTGAATGCTGTAAAAAATACTCGTGCTAGCTAGCGCAAGTTCGTGCGAGTGTTTAATAAGCGCTGCTAAAGTCATAATTATTTCTAAATGCCTAAAAAACGCTTGAATTATGAAGAGCAATCCGGTAATGACTCTGAGGATTTATCTTACCACAGCTGGTTAAGAGTTTTTTATTTAATCTTTCAAGTACATCGTTAACATTAGATCTAAAACGAACTTTGGGTTATCTTGTCGTGACAAGACTTGACCATAAGGTGTCCTGTGTAGTCGCTGGCTGGGATCCCATTGAGCTGACGTTGTATGCTGCGATGAAATCGAAATTCACTGACAGCAACATTGCTTAGTAGCAGAAAGCGATGGCCAGCCATGTAAAATGTTGCGCTGAGTAGAATTCCAACCTAAGTCATATATTCATTTTATTGTAAACATCCAGCATGCACTAATTTGTTTTGTAACTCTCATTGGTGCTTATTTATTACGCTTAGAAATATTGAATTATGTGTGACAAATCCCTTATTGGTTACCTATCGGTCTTAACATGCATGCAGTAGGAGTGTTAGGTGTTATCATTAGATTAGAGCATGTCACGACGCGACCTCACGTATGGCTGTTTTTGGATTCTGAATAATGTTCGTTATGCTTACTACTGAATGCTTATTCTTATATTAAACCGCAATAAATAGTTTTTGAAATGCATTGGTTTGATTCTTACAATGCACATAAGAAAATGTGTCAGCGAAAGATTCTTTAAAATTCATCATGCAATTATGAATCACTGAGTAGTTGATTGCGTACAAGAAAACTTTCAATAACATCTCAGTCTAGTGATGTGAATCAGGTTTTCCGTTTAGTGGTCCAATTCGACCTTTTTGGTTTAATATATTCAATCACACCTTGAAATTGACCAGGATATTTTCACGCAAAATTTGGTGTTTTATGTTTAATTTTACTTAGAATCAAAAAATAGTTGTGTTTAGGCGATGGTTTTGCTTCTTAACATTGACCGAATTAATTATATTTGGCATGCAGATCCCATTTAGGTCGAATTGTTCTTTGAAGCTTATTGTACTGCCAGTCATAACTAAGGTTTTTCTCTTTTCCACAATTGTTCCGATAAAAGTTTTTTTCATCCAATAAAATCCTCCCCACCCTGTGATCAATTCTAAAAACACGGGAATTTGTAACATCTCTCTCGTAACTATTTTTACAATCACAAAAATAAAAATTTTCATGAGATTGCGGCATTTTATAACTATCGTGAATAGTGCCTTTTTGTTGATTCTGAAAACCACGTGAGATAAAATCCTCAAAATTATATCAAAACATTAAAAAAAAATATATATCAAACATTAATTATCATCAAAGTTTTCATTTATCCTTTGTAAATTCACACCGCATATGTCCTAGGAAGAAGATTACAAATACGGGGACATATGCGGCGTGAGTTCCCAAAAGGTAAGAAAAAAATTCTGCTTTTGTTTGACAACTATATCTAAAGTTTTTCTAAAAAAATATATTTCAGGAAAGAACTGCAGGTCAGAGACTGAATATCATCATTGTAGCAGAGGGTGCTATTGATAGAGATGGAAAACCAATTACAGCTGAAAAAGTCAAAGAAGTTGTGGTGGAAAATTTGAAACAAGATACTAGAATTACAGTTTTAGGTCATGTGCAACGAGGTGGAAGCCCGTCAGCTTTCGATAGAGTTTTGGTAATTATTAATTTGACTTTTTTTAAACAATCTTATTAGTACTTATAGATAACTAGCAGGATACGCCCGCTTCGCTTGGCGCCTTAGAGGCATGGCCGTTTATAGTTTCAACCCCAAAAGTAGCCTATGTCCTTTCCTAAAGTTTAGTCTATCTCCATACCAAATTTCATCAAAATCGGTTCAGTAGTTTAAGCGTGAAAGCGTAACATACATACAGACAGACAGACAGATAGACAGACAGACAGAGTTACTTTCGCATTTATAATATTAGTATGGATTGGTTCATCCGCAACAAATGTTAGCAATTGATAGAGTTTTATTCAGAGCTATGTAAAGTCTCATACATTTGGCTATCATCGAATGCATTGATGCCACCTAAAGTAATGATGAAAATAAATTATTCTATTACAGGGTTGCAGGATGGGCGCAGAAGCTGTAATGGCTCTGATGGAAGCAACTCCAGGTACTGAACCTTGTGTAATGTCATTGGACGGAAATCAAGCTGTCAGATTACCTTTAATGGAATGTGTAGAAAAAACAAAAGCTGTTGCAAAAGCTATGGCTGATAAGGAATGGGACTTGGCTGTCCAACTAAGAGGAAGGTCAGTTTGTGTCTCCTTCGCAACCATTTTTGCTGAACCATCTTCAATTTGGATGAAGATTATTACTCAAAAATGGTTCTTGCTGTGCTATATTTTTGTGATCAATTGTAGGCGAGGCACTCAAATAAATAATTATTAAAGTCTATTTTTTTATTACATGATGTGAATTTGAATTTAATAAAACTATAAATTAAAACCATGTTTATTTAATATTTATAAATCTCCGATGTCTTAATTTCGAATATTTTGAGGCTTCTTGATTATTGTTCGACTTGCCCATTGAATCAGATTTAATAGCTGTAACGATTGGAATCATCTGTTGCGATACATAAAGATGATATTAAAAATTTGTGTTGTTTTATAACATCAGTTTTTTTTTTTAATCTTAGTCCCGTGAGGACGTCTTATTCAAAATATTTTCTATTTTTCTTATAAATATTACTAAATCCTGCATAGGATTGAATAATTTCATGACACTAGACAGCTAATCACATGGTCTAAAAAATATTTTCATGAGTTATTATTATTGGTACAGATGGTTAAATAGCCCTCATTACAAATTCTTTCAAAGTGATTTGAAATTGTAGGAAAACCAATCATTTAATTTAAATGTGTATATGAAATCGATTATATTTACATTTTCGGCATCCACTTAAATTTTGATTTTTTCCCTTTTTGTTTTTGCAATTCATTGGAGAACTCATTATGTTTTTAATTTTAGTTGTAGCAGCACTAGTCATTAGCCCTTTACCACGATCACATGGTATACAATAGCATTTGTATGTTCTATTCGGTGCATGCTTTTCTCGGTTCTTTCTAAACCCTCTACCATATGATTCCCTGCTGCTGCTTCTTCTGAATACTTCCGACGAATCGGGCCGATCCATGTCTTGACACATCGTTAGTGTTTCACTTTGTTCAGTCATTTTACTGTCGATACTCATTTCACTTTCAGGATCACTTACATATTTTGATAGAATACTACTTATGTCAGATTCGTTATGAACATGATTCATAGGGAGAAATGATTCACAACTATTTTTTTCCTCATGCATATTCCTTGAATAACTATTATCTTTACTTTCCCTGTGAAAACGTTTCTTTCTGTTTTTACTACTACTATGATTTCCGTTGCAGTTCATACCATATATACTAAATGTTACTCCCTTTGGGACACATTGTTTAGTACTGGAACGAATGTTCTGCTTAGTTCGATTTATTTGGGAACAGTTTTTATTTTGTTTATTTGTTGGGCCTTTGTATTCATCAAACTTTCTATCTTTTCTAAAGTAATCATTTTTTAGTTCGTTGTTTACTTTGTTATTCTTATTCTCATATAAATTGTTTTGATGTTTCCAGCAATGCTTGTTGTTGTATTTGTCTTGATCATTACTATATTTATCAAGATCTGTATTGTTCCACTGTCCATCGTGATAAGCGTGGGGATTTCTTTCAAGAATTAATTCCTGATGGTTCAATTCCATTGTACAATTTTTATTTCTGCTAATATCTTTCATAACTTGGTGTTCCCCTCTTTTCGAACAGTAATCACCAAAATCAGTTCTATTATAGTTTTTATTTTTTCTCCACTTTTCTTCACTAGATCCACTATCTTCTCTATTATCATTTGTTTTATTTCTATGCTCATGACTTGTTCTATATTTTGAAATGCTTTTTCCTTTGCTTTTGTAATTTGGATTTGACTTACGTCGCTTATTGAGAATTTGTGTATCGGTATAGTAAGAGACGTCTGTAGATGAAGATCTACAAAAATATTTTGAATCAACATTGTGAGGTTCCAATGATCCAAAGTAATTTGATTCTTTTCGAAACGTCTCTTTTTTCCTATTTTGTCTTTGTGTTGAATTCTGACTTGGTTTTTTTGATCGGTCAGATTTGGATCTGGGGTATTTTTTCGATTTTGATTTACTATAATAATTTATTAATACTTGTTTTATCGGGTATATGCTCGAACTCTTTCTATTTAAAGGCTTTATGGTCTCACAAATATTACTGTTAACTTCAAATATAATGGACATGTTTGATTCCCTTTCATTTAGAATGGATTTCTTTTTGTTTTCATTGCCAGAATTTATTGAAGTGTACAATTATATTGCGTATATTAAAATTTCTTGCCTGTTTTTATGATTATTGATTCTCAATGAATTTAGTGTACATTTTAATTAAACATATGAATTTAACTGTTCTCATTTTTAACATGCTGGTCAAGATGAAATGTCAAAAATTTTGCTGTCAGTAGCGATGGAGTTTTTAAAAAAAATAAAATTCGGAAATTATTTTTGTGATGCACTCCTATTTTAGAATTTAATATTTATGACTAAACTATTTATGTTATGGGTGAAAAACTCATGTCAGATTTTTACATATTTTTGCTGGGTTCAATGAAAAACATTTTCTTTCAAAGAGGCCGACTGGTTCAATGTTTTTTATTTTAACAATTTTAAACAAATCAAATATTTTCTCCAATGGGAACCATTTGTTGTAGGTACCTACCCCAAATTTATTTTAAATATTTTCATCAGAGGTGCCCATGCTTAATAAATTGTGGCCTTATTTGTGTATTACTGTTTAACTGTATACACAACTTAAGTTATAATAATTTCCTCTTCTGTACATCGAGCTAGAATCAAACCCTTCATACCAGTTTGCTCACGAAATCTTTTCTTTTTTCAGGAGTTTTGCAAGAAACTTGGAAACCTATAAAATGTTGACCCGTTTGAAACCTCCCAAATCAGCTTTTGATGAACAAGGAAGAGGATTGGTAAGGAAATTTTCTAACTTGAACAACTTCGATTTGTGTTTTTTTTTCTTTCGAAAGGCATAATTTGTAATACAAATGGATCGCAGTCTTGCCAACACAAACATATATGCGTTCTTTTTTTAAGAATATGAAAAACTGATATGTTCTTGTAGTTCTGTTTGAAGACATTATTTACTAAATTAGGCATGAATATTTTTGAGTTCAGAATTGAATGAAAACAATTTTGATTTTTTCATTATAATTTTAAGCATAATATAATAATTTTGCGTGTGGAAGAGAAGTCAAATCATAATTTAGAGATTTTATTTAGGATCTTCACTGTGAAGCATAATGATTGTCTTATCAATTTTTTATATTATTCCAAAGTTATTCACAATGATCTTATTGATGAACCAAACTGTAGTGTCACAATCATCCATTGTAAATCTTGTTCACAAATGAACTGCAAGTTTTTTAAAAATAATTGTTAGTTCGTTGGACATAAATCGCTTGCCCCCTTCTGTTTATGTATATTTTTCTAATTTATTATAATTTCTTGTTAAATTGCTTAATCATTTGGATGTAGAAAAGGCGTGAACTTAGCAGGGTAGGTGTGTTTGGAATTATTTCTGTTGAGAGTAGAAGTTCACCTGGACCCTATAATTGAGTTCAGGTGAACTAACCGGGCTAAAAGATCATATTCCTTTCAAATGTTAATACATTTTTATTAAAATTGGAACGCGTTTAAGAGTTATCGGGGTGCAAACGGACTAATTAATTTACACACCAATTTTAGACGTTAATTTTCATTCTCATGGAGATATCGTGGTGCAAACGGACAAATCACTTTTCACGCTAATTTTAGACGTCAATTTTTATTTTGAAGCAGATATCGTGGTGAAAACAGACAAATTACTTTTCACGCTAATTTTAGACCTCCATTTTTATTTTCATGGAGATAACACGTCGGCTAAGCAACTTATAAAACTTTGGATTACTTATAAAACTTAGGTAAAATGAAGGTTTTGTAGACGCCACATTGGCACATTAGGTGTCCATTTTACATCCTACATCAGATGCCATTCCGATTTTCCACTCGGATTTTAGTACAGACAGTTGGGCAGCCGGTCAACTTTAATCTTTATCTTATTAATCAAAGGAAAGAAAAACTTGTAGGTGAAAGATCACTTGATAATATCCAGATATACTGCAATTTCTAATAAGTCTGCTGTCATAGCTTTCGATTGTCCTTATGAATCTATTCTTGGAGACTAATTATTGACAAGGATACCCAATACCCATTTCAACAACTGCAATATAATTATATGTATAAAACAAGAAACGTTTTTATCAATATTGAGAAGTTGTTCTTTGTGTATTGTACATACAATCTCAAGTTTGATTTATTTCCCTTATGAAATAAATCATACATGGATTATGAGAATGCACGTCTTCGGTTTTATAAAGAAATGAGTTATCATGAATAACAAAGTAATTTTTTAATTTGTTATTTGGATTATGAGAATGCACGTCTTCGGTTTTATAAAGAAATGAGTTATCATGAATAACAAAGTAATTTTTTAATTTGTTATTTGTTTCCTTAGCAAGACTCTATGTGGGGAATGGTAATTATGACCTTTCTATTCACTCCAAATATTTTAGTATTGAAAATATTTATAACGCGATTGTGGAAAAAGATGCATACATTTTTTTTCCGTAAAACATAAAAAACTATTGAAGCATCATGCTGTCAATGGAATTCGATCTCATTTTATTTTGAAGGAAAATCGGAGCAGGTAACGTTGCAAAATTCTCGCCTGAGATTTTTGCTTTCTCTTAACTCTTTTAAATTTTAAAACACAAAGCCCAGTTGTTATACTAACTGACGTGTTGCGACGATACGATGGCTAAACACAGAAACGTGAAACACAATTTTCGTATAAAAGTTACATGACCTTTCTCACACAACAGTTAAGTGTGACTGTCATGTACATATATTTATGTACTCAATGAAATTGCTTTGAATAAATTCGACTAAATCAAATGGGAAATTCGAAAAAAAAAAAAAAAAAATCATCCCGACTGGTAATAATTGAATTCGGGATCTTCCTGGTAAAGCCAAGTTTGATGTGGGCGAAGACGATTAATAATCGGTTTTTGATCGAGGATTGCTTTGTTTCAAACATCGTTAACATACCTATCAGAATAACTTAATTACCATTCTTTTTGGATAGGCTTTCATTCAGTCCATCACCTCCTTAGCAACATAAAAGCACCGTGGTTTTGTATTTCAGGAGGGTTACACGTTGGCTGTCATGCACATCGGAGCACCAGCTTGTGGTATGAACGCTGCCGTCAGATCTTTTGTAAGAAATTGTATTTATCGTGGGGACACTGTAATTGGGATTCATGATGGAGTTGAAGGTTTAGTCGCCGGCAACGTAAGTTATCATTATTATTTATATATATTTCGATAATACGTAAGTTATTATTTATACCAAGTGTCCCAAAAGTCCGAGACCACCTGAATATCTTTTGAACTGCTTTATGTACAGTTTTGAAATTTTGCATGGTAATATATCCCAAATAAAACCACCTGATTGTGTGACCAATTTTTCTGGGGCGGGTCCCATGTGGTCCCCAGGGGGTCCATTTTTTGTTTTTTAAATACGAACGAACCCCCATCTTTTGATACATTTTCAGAAAGAAAAAAAATCACACGTCTAGCGTATTTGGTTTCAAAATGGCGGCCATTTGAAATTTCCAAGATATGACTTCCAAGAGTGTCCGAAACTAGTCGAATTATTTCTAAAAGTTGGCGAAGTGTCTAAAACTAGGGGAATTATGTCTAAAAAACAGTTTCCTCGACATTGGTGTCCTATATAATTATTCAATATCCCATTGCAAATAATTCGTCTAGTTTTAGACACTTGGAAGCCATATCTTGGAAATTTCAAATGGCCGCCATTTTGAAACCAAACACGCTAGACGTGTAAATTTTTTTGCAAAATTCTTCTAATTCTATTGTCTTTTTGAAAATGTATCACAAGATGGGGGGTTTGTATTTAAAAAACAAAAGGTGGACCCTCTGAGGGCCACCTGGGACCCGCCCCTGAAAAATTGGTAACACTATCAGGTGGTTTATTTTGAGATATAATACCATGCAAAATTTTAAATCTCTCATAAAGCCGTTCAAAAGATATTCAGGTGGTCTCGAACTTTTTGTACAACTTGTATATATTTCGATAATACGTAAGTTATCATTATTATTCATATATATTTCGATAATACGTAAGTTATCATTATTATTTATATATATTTCAATAATAGTCCACCTAAATATTATCTGATGATATTTTTAAAAAAAAAAAAATCTGTGGACAATGTGGACGCCCTGTTCTGCATGGTGTTAAAGTTTTTTTTATCAAGCCAAAATAAATTTTAGATATATGATTTTATTTGGGATGTTTGTTGTCATTGTATTTAAAAAAATATCTATCGACCATAAATAAAATATAGTCAATAATGTTTTTGTATGTTTTTACCAGATTTCATTTCCTTACTTTTAGTCGACACATTTTTTTAAAAAATATATGTGGCTATCCTTATATATTTATAAGGATACTTGAGAACCTCCTATTTTTTGTTTTCTATGACTCTAGGTACAAATTATGCAATGGTCAGATGTAACAGGATGGGTGGGCCAAGGCGGTGCTATGTTAGGAACTAAAAGAACTCTACCTGAAAAAAAGCTACCTCAGATTGCAGCAAAATTGAAAGAATTAAAAATACAAGCCCTTCTTATTATTGGAGGATTTGAAGTGAGTAACATAGGCACTTATTCTTTTTAAGCACTTTCGATTTTCCTTGCATATTTTTATTTTTGATGGTTTCATAAATCCCCTGTACAAAGAAGAGTGGCTTTGTAAATGCCACTAATTGCCAATTTTATAATGATTGAGAAAGCATTTTTTTCCTCTGTTAAATCAGAGCTAAATAGGAGTTCAGAACTAACACTACACTTGAATTGATCAAAGACGAGTTTTTTTCTGAAAAATTCATCGTTTAAATTGAAAAATTTCGACGCAAGAAGTGAAAAGGGTGCGTTTAATTTTTTTTATGTTTATTAAAATTGAAAACTCCCCTTTTCCCTCTCGTTGGTCTTATACCTTAAGAAGAATTTCCACTGCTGTTGTGAAGTGAATGGAAAGGTATTGCACAATAACATTGTATGTGTATGAACCGGTTTGTAATTATTTTTATTCTGGTTTGTAGGCTTATCAAGCTGGTATTCAACTTGTTGAAGCTCGTTCTGACTACAAAGAATTTTGTATACCCATGGTTGTCATCCCTTCCACCATCAGTAACAATGTGCCTGGTACCGAGTTCTCTTTAGGTTGTGATACTGCGCTGAATGAAATCACTGAGGTAGGTTTCAACCATTTGAAATCAAAGTTATGATATTATGTATATGAAAGGACCTAGTTATTCTGTGAATGTAGATCTCATTCTGTAAAAATGGCACCATCAGGCTCCGGGCTGCTCAAAACTTATGAGCAAATTATATGATTACAATAAAAGATTCCTCAAAATCGGACAGCAATCGTGGAACAGACTAACAGACATTTAAAGGAAATTTGTGGAGTTCAAAAGAGCACAGAATAAAATTGATTATGTTGAAAATTAGTTTACATAATTAACTATGGAGCGGTGGGACCAAGGTGGTAAAAAATGTCTCTGGCACTAACATAGCCCTATAAATATCTGTAAATCAAAAGAGCCATCAATCTGTGACAGATCAACGTGGTGTATCATTATAGAACGTGATCTCTGATATTCTTCGGAAAGCTCATTAAACAGGCAATGCCGTTATTTCTATAAGATCGACGTGGATTCCTTGGTTCAAACCCCTCTCAAAAGTCTAATTCATTATCTTTTGTTTTTTGTGTCTCCTTTCAGATTTGCGATAGAATTCGTCAATCAGCCCAAGGAACAAAGCGACGAGTGTTCATAATTGAAACTATGGGTGGATATTGTGGATACTTAGCGACAGTAGCGGGTTTGGCTGGAGGAGCTGATGCCGCTTATATTTATGAAGAGAAATTTTCAATCAAGGATCTACAGCAAGATTTGTATCACATGGCGTCCAAAATGGCAGAAGGTGTTCAGAGAGGTCTGATATTAAGGTGGGTTTGGTATCTGAGAGTTGAAACTCGTTTTATTAATTTCCTTTTTCTTTTATAACAAAAAAATCTACCATTTTGGTGAGATATTTTATTCTTCTAATTTTGGTATTATTAAACCGAAATCTGTGTACTATATTGATTTTACACTGATTTGTTGTGTTCTTATAATTGCGGGACGCCCTATAAACGTACTCGTAAGTAGCGAGGCGTGTTAATTTTATGTGCTTCCATAGGAATGTCTTTTACAAAGATTTTTTAATTATTCATTAGAATTAAAAAATAATAATTGATACTTTTATCCGTTACAGTAAGACCACTGTTATTCGAATCCAGAGCTTCTGTGGAGCTAGCAAGTATTAAGCGCACTCGATCAATGAGGCGACTTTATTTAATATGATTAACAACTACAGGTGTTTTAAATTTTGACCCATATGTTAAACTACGTCCCTCTGGAATGTTTCAGGAACGAGAAGTGCAATGATAATTATAATACGGATTTCATATACAGACTCTACTCAGAAGAAGGCAAGGGTTTGTTCAGTGCTAGACAAAATGTTTTAGGTATGTTTTCTCTCATACCAATTTTATTTATATCATTAAGATTTACTCACCAAGTTAGTCTGTGTACATTTCAGTGATTCTCTGGTTAATATCTATTTCCCATTTATACTATAAAACGCAAAACTTAGTGGGTATACTGACTGATAATCAAAGCAACTCGACGATGGCCAAACGTAGAAACATGAAATTTGGAATACAGATTCCTTTTAGTAATAGCGAGCAGTCCTCCCGGTCTAGTGAGTATTACATTGGCATTGTACTTTGGGGACCCGGGTTCAATCCCCGGCCAGGTCAGAAGTATTTCGACATTGTACTTGTGATTTCGGGGTGCATTCAGTCTCGTAAGGACGATTGAGTAGCTACTTTAATGTGAGTAGCGATCAGTGGCGGCAATACCAGGGGAAAAAAAATCAGAATTTTAAAGAGATTATCGGTTCAGGGGGCTCTTAATAATGTTTTGATACCCACAAAAATTGTGGAAAGGCCATTGGGCCTTGCCACAAAGAAATTCTACATTTACATTCCATTTTTTACAGTTTCCTTTTAGTATGTAATCACACATACCAAACGTAATAAGTTTAGTCCCGGTGACTGACCCTTTGACCCTAATCGTTCATACATATTTTTCAGGTCATATGCAGCAAGGTGGGTCTCCTTCTCCATTTGATCGTAATATGGGTACCAAACAAGCTGCAAATACAGTCGAATGGATGATTGATCAACTCAAAAAGTGTACTAAGCCAGACGGCAGTGTCTTTACAGATTCTCCTGATACTGCAGTCCTCATGGGTGTTATCAGAAGACAATACTGTTTCACACCTCTACAGGAACTCAAGAAAGAAACTAACTTTGAGTGAGTCGGATAAAGCATCGCTTATTATTCTCGTTAATTTACAGTGACAACCGTGAAAATGTAACTCTGCCTGTTAACTTTTTACGGATATGCAGGTTTTGATGAAATTTTTTATGGGGATAGTTTGGGCTCTGAACAAAGAGGATCAGGATCGCGCATCCGTGAATCTTATCAATAAAGTAAGCTTACAGTCACTAACACCTCGTCTCAGTCGCGCGAAGCCAGCTTGTTAAGTAAATTAAAATCTTTTTTTTTTTTTTAATTTGGCTTAACGTCTCTTTAACATCTATTGGTCATTCAAGGCGGCGGTTTACCCTCCATTCGCTGGAATCTTGTAAACCAGCTACTCACATTGACCTCACCCAGCCTGGGTTGGGCCGGAAAAAAGAGCCAACCATACGTGATGTTCCCAAGCGGTCACCCATCCAAGTACTGACCACGCCCGTCGTTGCTTAACTTCAGTGATCCGACGGGAACTGGTGTATTCAACGTGGTATGATCGTTGGCTGTTTAAAATCAATTTTTCTTAATTTAGATTTGCACTAAAAGCCCCAGAATCTACAGACGAATTGAGGTCTGCTTTTAATTCAACGATTTTTTTTTGTATGTTCGTTCCACGATAATTCTCGAACGCTTTTTGTCCGATGAACCTCGGCATGGTCATTTATTACGTTCATAGGATCAGCCAATTTGTTTTTCATCCCAGTTGGGCCACTCGAAGCCACTTTTGGCCCATTAATTAAGTTCTATCGTTCACAGAACTACTAGTATTCCAAAACTGTGGTTTATAACTCAAGACATTAGAGCATTAGTTCATATTTTAATTTTGTTAATTTTTCAGTCAAAGAATTCCTAAACATCAGTGGTGGTTAAAGTTACGTCCTCTACTTAGAATATTAGCAAAACATGATTCAGCATATGAAGAAGAGGGTATGTACATTACAGTCGAGGAAGAATACAAAAATGAAGTCTAAAATTGTATGCACTTAGTTGATATGTCTAGCTGAATATTGGTCTCAGATTTGTCGTAATAATAATATTCCCGTAGTGGTTATTCATAGAACATTATAAGCGCTGAGAATCAACCATGTTACCATTAAACCTGGGAAAACAATCCTTTTGGATGAGCTGAACAATATTTTTTTAATGAACAGTGTTCACATATAATGTCATTTGTGGTTTCGTACAAAAATAGTACGTGAGAGAAGAAGAAGAAACAATGTTACCGTGATCGAAAAGTTCATCATTTATTTCGATCCCAGGTGAGAAACTCCAGTTTTTATACTTCCCCAAATTGTGACTCAAGTCGCGATGGAATAAACCCTAAGATTGTTGGTTTCTTCAGTGAATTTTTTTTCTCCAGTAATATTGAGTCGTCTTTGGAAATCCTAATTGATTTGGTTAGGAAGTCTAATATCCCCCGAAGAAAACAGAAATATTTACTTTTCCGTATATTTTAACCAAGTTAAAGGATAAATAGGTATATGCCAGAGGTGTATATTTAAAAATATTGGAAAGAGGCAATGTTTGAATCAAATTTGAATTAATCGTAAGTTTTTGTTCATAATAATTAAATTAAAAATATTTATAAAAAGAATCGTAAAATAATAAAAAATATTTACAAAAAAGACAATATCGATTCAGATTTGAAATTATTAGGGCGAGCTTTCAATAGCACTGAGGCTATCATCCTCAGGCCAGTGTTGACTCTTTGATGTTCAGAATAGAAGTGAGCGTACGTTTACTTTTGTTGATCGAGCAGGTGCTGGTATATTGTTATATTGTTTCCCACATCGCTTTTATAATTGATGGAGCTCGGATTTTGATTTATAAAGAATGCTTCAAGTATTTTTCTTTTTTTATAATGTTGTTCATTGGCAATAATTTTGGTGTCATCAAAATTAAAATTATGCTTATTTTCCTGTTCTTTTCCTTTTTAACGTCATATTGGTGTTGGTATAATCGTTTCTTCAAGTATTGGCGAGACTCTCCTATATAATTTGACCCGCAGTCCTCACAGTTTATCTTATAGACTATACCTGATTTATTTTCTTTTTTTATCGGATCTTTAAGATTGGTGAAGAAAATCGATTTTACGTTATTGTAGCTTTTATGTCCGAATTTTGCAGTAGGCATAAGTTCTTTCACTGCCTTTTCTATTTTATAAGATGTCTCATTAAGATAAGGAAATGAGAAATACACAGATGTAGGTCGTATTTCGTTGTTGTTAGTGCCATTATTTCGAAGTTTCCTTTTAGTTTCATCAATGAGCTCATGAATCATATTTTTAAGATAAGAATTGTCCGATAAGGTGTTATAAATTCCATTGATGAGTTCTTTGTGATACGATGGATCTGATAGATTGAGTGTTCTGTTAATAAGATTTTTCGCACAATTTTATTTATAAGAATAGGGCTGGTTGCTATGAAAATTTAAAATCCTTCCTGAACTTGTGGGTTTTTTTTATAATGGCACGTATTGATTGATGATCCATCAGAGTTCTTTATTATTTTTACATCAAGGAAAGGGATCTCGTTGTCTGCTCGATCAACAAAAGTAAACGTACGCTCACTTCTATTCTGAACATCATAGAGTCAACACTGGCCTGAGGATGATAGCCAGAGTGCTATTGAAAGCTCGCCCTAATAATTTCAAATCTGAATCGATATTGTCTTTTTTGTAAATATTTTTTATAATTAAATTATTTACCTATATTTTTTTTTTTTTTGAAAAATACTTTGAAGCAGTAGATGAGTTTTGTGTCCGGAACCCCATTTGGAGGAGGAGATATTGAATCGGTTTCATCGTTTTTCTCTTCTTCTTAATTATTACTTTTATTAATGACGAATTCGTTTCTTTAATGGCTTATTGTTTTTGTTATTCAATTATATTATAATTATAAATTTATTTTGAATGGGTTTCAATATTTAAATACAATCTCACAGTTGTTATTGCATAATACCCCCTTGATTACGACTATTATATTGAGCGAACGGTGAAACTTTTCGAAAGATCTAGGTATGTATAAATCGAAGGTTATTCTCATTTTCTCCTACCTGTATACTCACGAGCATATACATAATATGTGTAAAATAAACTTGTGCTATCCATTTTATCGTGTTATCGTAAATAATCTAATTTCTCAAAAAACTTTTTGAGACTCCCAAATAATATACTATTGAAAATGCTGCAATTGGTTCCAAAAAATTAACAACCACACTTAAAACCTTTAAAAAAAGTTACCGCCGAGTGTTGAATTCGCCCAAGTCTATACAGTAAGGATGCACAGGATATGTATGGTAATCGTTAGGCAATTTAGTTTTATTACTTTTAGTATAAAATGTAAGTTTTAGTACAGATTTGTTTGGTACGATTGCTATAAAATTAAACTTTCATTTCAAATTATTTCCTTTCAAAATTATATTATGTAGATATTCGCTACATTTCCATGTGATATTTAACAGTGAAAGAATTCCAAGTCGATTTTTTAAAATTAGTCATGCACAATTTATATGCAATTTAAATAAATTCTCATTTTATAAACTCAGATATATTGAAACTCTGTCTATATTATATTATTCTTATTCTGCCGCGTCGTTTTCTTTAGTCTAATATTAACAAAATAAAATTTATATTATTAAAATAAAAAGTCTTTTTGTCAATAAATAGGTGATTTAGCCAGCGTCAATGATCCGTTGTGTACACCAGTTCCCGTAAGATCACTGAAGTTAAGCAACGTCCATCCAGATAGTACTTAGTGGATGACCACGTCCTAGGTTCGATCGGTCGTGATGTTGGCTATTCTCTGCCCAACATTGGTCAATGTGGGCAGCTGGTGTTAATGGAGATTGAAATACTCGTCTCCAATGACCTTATATTTAACATCCAAGGTTTTTCGAGACGTTAAAAAAATGTCAACAACAATAGGAGAGAAAGAAGATTCCATAGCTAGTTAATAAATATATTTTCCCCCTAAGCATTTCCTCTCTCGAGATTTGAAATGACCGTACATGCTCTGGATCACCAAGCAACTAGTAAAGACAAAAATAAAACATATTTTTTTTTAAACAAAATATTTTCTTTTATAAAGAGAATAAGTAGCATTTGTAACAACCGACTAAAAAGTAAGATTAACATTTCAACATTTGGTAATACTGTTCTGCAATGACGCGTGCGCGTGCGGATAACAGATAACACACACGTCAACCCATGTATAAATGAAAACAAAACTACTCTAAATATACATATACATACAGTATCAAATTTTGGGCACCTTCGTGAGGGCTTCAGAGAATAAAATCTTAAATAGAATTGACCACTCCATTTATGAAGATAAAGGTTTATATATCATCTGTACAAAAAAGGACCGTAGTTATTCCAAGATGATATTGATTTTTTGTATTCCTTTTATTGACGAGAAAGAGAAAAGCTCTCTTTCTCGAAGTAAAAGAACAACACGTGTTTCAATGTCCTTCCGAACTTTGATATCGTACTCCAATGAGTGTCGGAACAATGACCTTTTTTTAACTTAATAAAAATATCGTAGGAGGAAGTCATTAAACTTTCACACAAAACTTGAAACTTTAGTATCACACAGGCACAAAGCTAAAATTGAAACAGATTTTCATTCGAAAACACGTCATTTAAATGCGTTTAATTTGAATGGAATAACTCCAGTTTTGTTCTGAGTACCGATTTTAAATCTTATAAAAAATATTTTTATTCTACTTCTCAAGAATGTATTACAAAAGTGGTAGTACCTAGTTCTACTTGAGATTTTAATGTTGACAACCTGACGTCATTAACAGCACAAAATTTGAAAACCACTCGAAAACCTTTTTCCTTTTGAATGAGGAAATAGGTAAGTGTTTAGAAATTAGAATCCGTTCTCAAAATGTGAACAAATTGTTCGGATAAATTAATAAAGAAATATATATAAGCGACTTTTCACCTTGGAATTGTGAAAATTTGGATACAAGTTGTCCCAGACATACTGAACTCTGCGGTAAAAAAAAGAAGGTTCAATCTACTTCCTAAGGTAATGACGCCGAGAGTAATATTTTCAAAAAAAAAGTCAGGGTCGATTTAGTTTATGATTTTTTTTTAATGCAAGCTTCTAGTTCGAATTGTAATCGAGAAGAAGAATCAGAGTGGCCGGTAGGTCTCGGACACCTTGTATTCTGTAGGTTTTTGTTTATTTTATTCTAGTAAAATATAGCCTTATGCAATTCCGGACCTAAAAATATACTTAGAAGGTTAATCCCAAAAACAATCAGACCAAATTAAAAAACAATGGATAAATAAAACCTTTTTGAGTTTTTGGCACGACCGGGAATTGAAACACGACCGTGATACAAACCGAGTTGAGGAGCGCAATCGGCCACGGAGAAAATGAGCAGTAATGTGCCTATTACAGTGTAGATGCTGAAAATTACAGACCACATTTCTTATCCACTCATTCAGGCCAACAAATTTATAATTGAAAAATTGAAATTAATACCTAAATGAAATATATTAATAGAAACACCGACATCACATCGCGAGGTAGTTGAACATTGGGCTTAGTGGAGTAATTTATATGAAGCATGTGATGAAACGATAAGTGAAAAAAAAAGAGTTCATAGATTAATAAACGGCCGGAGAAAAAAAATTAACACTCAATCTAAATAACCATACTAATAGGTCCTTAACTTTTTCCAATTTACCTATACCGAGTAAATATTAGGTACAGAAATGTAAATTTTTAGTATGTATGATTAATTAAATAGGTCTTTACGTAAAATAAAGGATGATTTTGTTTTCCTCGAAATCCGATAAAAAGTTGACTTGGGCAGCGGTCGTGAAACACTTGTTCTAGCTTTAGTATTTTCAGACCAAGAAAAAAAATAAAAATAATAATAATAATAATAAAAAACATTGTTGCTACAAAACGAGCCTTTGAGAAGAGTGAACATTGACGATCTTTTATAAAAAAAAAGAAGGACTTCCTGCTTAGTTTTTTTTCGTAAAGTGAACATAGTATGGCACTAGTATTTTGTAATATCATTTAATCAAAGTGATTACTAACACTCACGCTCCGTCTTGAATGACCAATAGATGTTAAGCCAAAAAAAAAAAAAAAAAAAAAAAACACACGCGAGACGCGAGTTCATGAATATAATAAAGCGGGTAAGTAGTTTTGAATCTATTTACTCGCGCAAGCGTTCATAACTATTCCAATAGATTGCTACAAAAAAATACTCATTGTAACTAGCGCGAGTGTTTCCTAACCACCGCGTAAGTAACAAATATTTTTAAAAAATCAACAAAAATCACCTAAAGTTGTACAATCTTACACCACATTTTTTACATTATTAATCTATAATATTGATCAAATAGGATAAACAATGTTTGGTGTAAAAAATAAAGGCACAAAGAAATAAGTTTTAAAGTGTTTTTTTTTCTACCTAAATTAAAAACTAAGTACAGCGTTTCTAAAATATAAGCGTCAGGTATTTTTTATGTAAAGCAATACAATAGTAGGCATTAGGCATGTGGAATTTAACATTAGGAGACAATATATTTTCCAACAATTTTACCACGTTAAATACCCGTCAGATCATTGAACCTAAGCATCTTCAGCCGTGTTGAATACTAGGTTGAGAGTCCGCTCGGGGACACCACGTATTGTTTAGATTTTCGGGATTTCGACTCATCCTCATGAGAACAACTGAATAGCTGTTGTTAATTGCAGTGAAACGACAGGGGATGCTTTTTAAAGTTGCAAAGGGAAAAATTGTTTTACTTGTCCGATTAGGAATTTTGCGGGAAAAACGGGATATAGTCTTAAATTAAATTTATGCAGGTGGACCTCCTGGGATTCAGAAGCTTTTTGTTAAAATAAAACTAAAGATTATTTTTTGAATTTTAAAGACCACGTAAAATCTTTGAAATTGTCCAAAATTGATATAACAATATTGCAGAAAATCCTACAAATTAGTTTGTTGTATCTCTCCTTGCGTTGAAGTTCCACATGATATAAAATTAAAATTTTAACTATCGAGTGAACATTTGGTTTTACACTCGTTTACATTATTATAAATTATAATTAATTAAGTAAAGTATGTAAAATTGAAAATCTTAAAAATAATAAAATTGTGCAATAAACAAATATTAAGTTACGAAACAAAATAAATTAAATTGAAATCAATTAGATTGATATGCAAAAAATAAAAGAGAAATTGAAGAAATCTGATTTCAAAAGAGATTAACCGGAATATGGAAATACATCTAATACAGGGTGTCCAACTTAACGTAGACATAAGGGAGTACATAAGGGGCTGATTATAATTTCGAAGACCAACAAAAATGCACCAATCAACTTTTTTACAAAAGCTCTGTTTTCAAGTTTTTTTTTATGCGTGTACACCTTGCTTCACAAAAAGTTCATATCTCTTTTGGACATTATTGTTTTGCAAATTTGAATGTATCATTGGAATCCATGGAAAATTTCATGGATTTCAGAGTTAATGCCTCATTTTTAAACTTAAATGTAATTAGCCCCTAAAGTATTGACAACGTTATCTTGTACACCCTGTTTTAAGCCTCTAAGTCCAATTCAGTAAAAGACACATTAAATAATTTGAATTTCTGATTTTTTGCTTTTGTAGGGTTGCAAATATAAAGACCAGGCCCTTATTACATATATCTAGGAGGCCTAAAAAACTCATGAGATGAGATTAACTATATTTAAAAAAATAATAAAGCAAATTAAGTCATGTTTGCTAACAATGTGTTTTCATCCTCTCCTTCTTCGACTCATAACCCTCTGCGGAGAACTTAAGTCAAATACAGGGCACTGGCCGATTAAGAAATCACATTCTATCACGGCATCAAAATTCAGGTTGATTATTTTAACAGTTTCCTTAAAGAAGTAAAGTCTTTGTTCATCAGAAGCTCGATATCTTGTTTCAACTATAATTATCTTTTTGAAAGTGATGAAGATTATATCGTAAGTACCGTTGATACCAATTTGATGCATAATCTGTTTGACTAGGCCTGAATTTCTTTCATTTGTTTAATTTATTGAGGACACAATTATATAAGGAAAGACTGAATTTGTCAGACTTGATCGCCTGAGTTATATTTTTCAAAATTAGTTGGACTTATCAAAACTGCTATTTTTGGGTGAATTACATTCGTTCTCCTCTTCCGGTATCATGATATCTGATTCCATTAGTTGTCTTTCTAAGGAGAGCTCCCTTCTTTTCTGAAATTGAGAAGAAGAAAAAAAACGGAAAAACAGTAAATGAAATTTACTTCTGAGCCAACGATTTACCACGTTGGATACTAGTTCCGGTCAGACCACTTAAGTTAAACAACGTTGTCTGTGGTGCGTACTGGGATGGGAGCTCACCCGAGCACATGTTTCGTTGGCTTTATCGGGATGCACCCAACCTCATGAGGACAACTTACTAGTTGTTGTTTATCACAGCGAAACTGAATGAGCGGTTATACCTTAGTTAAACTAATTGCAAAAAGAGGAGGTAATAAGAAAAATTTGACTTCTTGGATTTGATCGTCCGCTTGAATATCTTTCAGCCAAAGACTTTATTACGTTGAAAACACATATCCTAAAGGTCGTACGGACAACTGAGAGGCTGTGGTTGATTGCAGCAAAGCGGCAAGGAAGACTATACCTTAGTCAACGTAATTGTAAAATTGGGATTCGCAAAGCTGCTCCAAAATCAAATACTTTACACCTCCGCAGTATCCTAAGTATAATAAAAATAGATAAAACTTGTAATAAGGTACTAGCATATCTTTTGCCACTTGAGTTGTGGTGTTATATCCTAAAATATGTACATTGAAGCCAAATATTCAATGACAGCTATTTCTCACCTCTGACGTCAATATGACAATTCGATTTTCTAATTTGGGCGCTAGGAGACATGTTTCATTTTCTAAATCATCTAGTGAAGCCCTCCTTGACATTCTTGGGTGTGGAGGGGTGGGAGAATGAGAATGATGAAGAATATGGTGTGGATGTGAGTGGGGATGGGAAAGATGGGACATGTGATCACACGAAACAGAAGACACGAGAGAGGCGCGACGTAATGGAGATGGAACGTCCAGGTCACCCTCAAGCGATTTGATAAGACTATGTCTGAAACAAAACATCACATTGCCATTAATTCAGAACTACCAAGATACCTAGACCTCCCTCCCCCCAAAAAAAGTGCACACTTTCAGAGTAATTGCAGATTTGTTCACATATGTCCAATTGGAAATGAAACGTAGGCCTCTCCAAAGTGTAATGGAAAGCTAGATAACTCAAATCATCAGTTAACAGCAGAAGTGTCCAGTTAAGGTTCGTTAACCTTATTTCAACATATTCCATTACTTGGGGGGAAAACGTTTTCGTATATTATGTTCAGAAAAGATAAACCTCATATTTCACTAGAGAACACGTGATTTCATGGAACGTTACATCCCGTACACACAGTGCTGGATTTACCAATAGGCTAAGTAAGCTGGAGCCCAGAGCGGCAGATTTTAGGGGCGGCAAATTTTGGCCAATTTTTTTTTTTTATGTAGGTATTACAGAAATTAAAATGATTCATATTTATATATACCCAATCCTATTAGGTTCATACAAATATTTCAACATATATGTTTCACCCTTCATTAGATACTACATTCATAAAATTAATATGAATAGGAATCGAATTTCAATCTCTAGCTCTCACCGTTTTCTATTTATGCCAGACTCGTGAAAATTGCTAGAAAGTGGCAAAAAACGCCAAGGGAAGAATCGATTTCAACTAAAAGTGTAATTTTGAATTCCGTAAGTAAAATTGATATAAACAAGCACCCAAAACAGATGTAATTAGGGCGAAAGTGCACAACTCAAAAAGAACAATTTTTTTTACAAAAATTGTAATTATGATTGTGAACTAGGGTATCGAATTGTAAAGGTCGGAAGGGGCGGGAAAATTTGAATAGCCTACAGGCGGCAAATGTGTAAATCCGCCACTGCGTACACACCATTCTTACTGTACATGGACATATTAACAAAATCACCAACAAACAACAACCTCTCACTCGGAACATAACGATACCAATATCATTATGTAAAAAGCTATGCATAGCGATTAATTCATAATGCTGCCACCGTTTGCTACTACCGAAGTTACTCATTTGTCCCCGAGTGTGAAGCTATGCATAGCGATTAACTCATAATGCTGCCACCGTTTGCTACTACCGAAGTTACTCATTTGTCCCCGAGTGTGATACACAGTCTGCCAAGGAGTATTACATGCTCATTCATTGACGACTCATAATTCGTGACGGAATGAGGATTATGAGATTAATGCTTACCTTCTTGACAGTGTTACCAAACTCTGTCTGTGTTTTGTGTGACGTTTGGTATGATCTAATTCGTGACGGAATGAGGATTATGAGATTAATGCCTACCTTCTTGACAGTGTTACCAAATTTTGTCTGTGTTGGTTTACGTTTGGTATGATCTAATTCGTGACGGAATGAGGATTATGAGATGAATGCCTACCTTCATCAGAGTGTTACCAAACTTTGTCTGTGTTTTGTGTGACGTTTGGTATGATCTAATTTGTGACGGAATAAGGATTGATTATGAGATTAATGCCTACCTTATTGACATTGTTACCAAACTTTGTCTGTGTTTTGTGTTACGTTTGGTATGATCTAATTCGTGACGGAATGAGGATTATGAGATTAATGCCTTCCTTCTTGACAGTGTTACCAAACTTTGTCTGTGTTTTGTGTGACGTTTGGTATGATCTAATTCGTGACGGAATGAGGATTATGAGATTAATGCCTACCTTCTTGATAGTGTTACCAAACTTTGTCTGTGTTTTGTGTGACGTTTGGTATGATCTAATTTCATTCTAATGGCTTCAAAATGGTTCTGAATGGAAAGACCCAGCTCGGGACAAACTTCATCATCAACCTGAAATATTTTTTTTTATATAAATGTTACAAAGCGGTATGTTTGTGTGTCCCCACTGTGCAAGTTACAATGGACCCACACTGGGTTATTTCGAAATATACTCGTGCATGTGGAACTCAATCGACCAAAGTGCGAAACAAACTACATATTTCCCGATCTGGAATCTGCAATAAGCACAATCCTGAAAACTGGGTATAGAGCAAATTTTTTCCTTAAAAAAGTGGATTTTCCCCAACAAGAAAGGTTAGAAAACGGCCATGCCTCCCCAAAAAATCTATTTAAAGTTAACATGGAGTCATTGAAGCATTTGGCCGAATACCAGATCGCCATGATGATATTCTTTCACTCAATTTCGATTTCGAGTGTTGAGTCTAACATACACACTAAAAAGAGAAGTCACATGCCAATGTAATAACTAGAGTAAATACTTTTTGGGGAACAAAGCCCATCTGCGTTTTTTTACCCAAAATCGAGGCACAATCTGATTCCCTTTTATATGTAGTTAATATCTATCTCGTAAAAGGGAGTTTAAAAATATTACTCACAAGAACGGGAGAGTCTTTCAATACCGTGTATCCATCACAGCCAATATGCAAGTATTGTTTGGTGGCCAGACTATATTTTTGATCCAACTCCAAATATTCATCACCTATCCTCACAAATCTAGGATCTACTCTGCTACCGGGTTTAGCTTCGGGATCAAAACCAAAACTCACACCCGCTACTTGAGGAAATCTTCCTTCTAGTGATGGATATTTGGAAACAGAATTTTCCAGAGCTCCCAAAATTTGTTCACCTGAAATAAATTGATGAAAATTTAGTCTACGCCAAGCTAAAAAAAATAATACTATGCTAATAATAATTATAAGGCATGGTTTATTAAACATTCTTGCGAGATTAAACGTGTATATAGGTATTCGTACAGCATTCAAAATTAGAATGTTTATAAACACTCGCGCGTTAAGGCGTATAAAGCGAGTAAGTAGTTTAGAATATAAGCATGAAATACTGTATAAAATAAATACATGTGCCAGCTAGTGAAAACTTTGCGCTAGTGTTACATAACCGCCACTTAGTCAAAAATCTTTAAAGACCTAAAACTAATAAGCAAATTACATGAACATAATAAATGCCCATACAAAATGTTTCATCAAAATCGGACAAGGCGTTAAAAAATATTGCGCAACGAGCAGACAAACAGGCGGTCAAAAAACTAGATCTCACTTTAATTTCTAATGATTAGCACTAGTAATTCATTTCTGATGGTAAACAAATCTCTAGGACATATTATGTTCTATGTCATGGTAAATTTTTGTAGCCAACGTCTAGGGCACGTTGAATACACCAGTCCTCTTAGGATATCTTATTTAAGTAACGATCTTAATTTAAGCAACGTCTTGTGACATACTTGGTGGGTGACCACTACGTTTGCACCCTCTTGATGTTGGCTATTTCCGGCCAAACCCAGGCTGGGTGAGGTCAAAGAGGATAACTGATTTGTAAGTATTCAGAGAATGAACTGTCAAATTCCCGTCTCGATTGCAAAAAAAAAAAAAATCAAAAGCGAAAGCGAAATCTAAGAAAGCGTAGAAATGAACATGCAATTTTATGGTAAAAAAATTGCAATTAGTAATTTTGATCATTCTATCAAAATCAAAACAGTTTTGTTTTTTTGGAAAAATCCCAACAAATGTAACCACTTATTAATTGAAAAATTTCACAGTACACAATATTAATGTCGCAGTCTTTGCCCTTTTACTTTCTCTTCCATTGCGAGTATAATGTAATGTAATTATTCTTTAATTATTATGACCCAAGCATCATGCACTTTATAAAATTTAGATAGCGCACACCCTTGCTTATTCACATAGAAGAATACATACACATAAAATAAAACAAAAAGTGTGATTCTCGTTTTCGAGTGGTTCTCACATTCGTTAGTTACTATCATAGGATTAGATCACAGAAATAATATTCACATATCGTCTTGTCGGTGATATCTCTAAAATAGGAATCGGCTGTCACGTGCACGTGGCGAAATGAGACCATTGAATACGGACAGCTGAGATATTAAACTGGAGTCTTTTCAATAGATCTCTTACCGGAATGCGACTGTAGACAGATATCTTTAGCGTAATTTGAAAGAGGGCTACAAACAGGATTGAGTAAAAAAGGTTTAGGATTATATCTGACAATGGGGGGAAAGAGATGGGGATGAGTCTTGTTAGCAAGGCACTCGGTAGAGTTAAACTGCACCATTAGTAAGACAGTAGATCCAAAATGCCAATTGGTCTTTGTCAGGTTGTGACCGGATAAATATTATTTACCGGAAAGGGGTGAGTGTAACTTATGAAGATTCCTATGTTAACTTTGTCCTATTGTAAAATCGTCAGTAAAACAGTTTCAATCAAAATAATTTTTAACCAAAAAATAAACATATAAAACCCACTAAAACCTAAGTTCTACAAATTCACTACAAGAAAAGAAGAAATACGAGTAAGCTACAAGATAAGCTCACCAGACACTTGAATCACAACAGTTGGATCACGAATAGGTACCAACTTTATAAGATCCCCTAATGTAAACACCCCTGCAGGATATACCTGAAAACAGCAATAGAAATAGCGCTAATTAAATCTATAGAAGGAAAATCGTCAAACGAGCACCAAAAAGAAGAAGAATACGGTTTCGGGTGCGCGTTTGAACGGCTTTGATGATGCGTACATATACTTACCACTTACTTCCAACACAATAGTACGACTTCCTTCCGGAACCAAGTTTACAAGATCTTTATATGTGAATGGACCAGGAGCGTGAATCTGGAAGAAATGTCTCGGAGTAGTTAGTACAGGTCATAGACCGGGGCGGGAAAACTATTGAAATTGAAGTTCATTTGAATTTTCATTACGTACGAGTATACAGTTCGAATTAAGTTGATATATAAAAAAATACACTCTGCAAATATGGGCAGGAAGAAGGGTCACGTGTCGCTGTTACTTTTTAATAAATGACCTAAAGGAATTAACTCTCGTAATTCCTTTAGGTATCTATCAATATTTTATTCCTGTTCTCAAATACACTATCAGTCAAAAATTCGGACAACTCTTTAATTTTTTATGTGTTTTTCAAACAAGGATTCAAACTAACTTTCCCGCCTTTCGGCTGTGAATTGGTAAATTTTAAAAACTTTAGGCAACTATACAAACTTCGTTTGCTCAGCGTGGGTTACCCCAAATCTCAACCGAACTGCTATGTTAAACCATGGGCGTAGGAAGGGGGGGCAGCTGCCCCCCCTAGAAATTTCCAAGAGTATGCAACTTAGAAGGGGCAACTTAGATTTACACTAGATAAAATGATTTTTGGAAACAAAAAAGTTTTTTTTTTNCTGCCCCCCCTAGACCAGATGCTGGCTACGCCCTTGTGTTAAACAACATCCATTGAAATCAATATTGAATGTCCATGTAGATTAAAGAAAATGCGGATCCCAAAATTGTTTGAGTGTCATATGTCTGCTATTGAAAGTCAAATCAAAGTTACCTTATCAGATCTAAACGTTCCTGAATTTAGAATGACTAAGTCAGCTCCTGTAGCTGCAAGCAGAATATCAGATACCCAGTTTCCCATATTAGTTTCTTGCGTTCGAATTACTCTAAATCTAGCATCAAGTTCTACGGAGAAATGTCCTAGCTCTTCGTCTAATTTGCCCTCCATGATGGCTGAAAAGAAAAGGAAATAGATTTTATTATTTGTATATTTAGATCAATTAGAAGTCACATTTTCTAACCTATTCTGCGTCAGTAGCCATGAAGAACATGGCAACATTAATTTGAGTACGCGCCAAAAATACAAAGTCCATTCCAAAGGTCCATTATTGAAAATTAAAAAGCAATAGCACAATTTTCTATTCGAATCATGTCAAGCAGAATGTGGTCGACGTTTAATACGTGCCATAGGACCAAAAAAAACCTGAAATTTTTGATGTCTAGTTTTCAATGCCAAAACATGTTTTGAGGTCCGTCCCAAGAGTCCAAAAAATCGTGTTTGGCCTTTGGTCCATGTGTGTTTCTATCGTCTATGAATACGATATCTCAGGAACGGTTAGTGATAGTGAATTTGGTATGTATGTTATTTCTATGCAAAGGATGCGTCACGAAACTTTTGGTTGATCTCGAGTCTACTGTTGGCAGTTTTTCCGGTTTTTGGGCGGTATTCATGAATCCTACCTCAAAACAGCAAGAGGTGCTAGAGACTTGAAAGTATCTAAATTATATATCTACATAGACCACCACAAATCGATATTAGGCTCTGGGAAACTCTAAACGTGTTTTGGCATTGAAAACTCGACATCAAAAATTTCAGCCCATTACAATACGTTCTTTTTCTTTTTTATAGAAAAAAAAATCGTAAGATGCTCAAATCAGTTTTTCTTATTCTTTAAATCAACACTTACATTCATACGGTTTTAACAATTCCGCCATTGTTGCATCTGGTTCAAACTGTGATGTGACATTGATTTCTTTAATTTGGACGTCTACTTTCGCAGGATTCGAAAAATCTAATGTTATTTTGGAAAACTGTCTAAAATCGGTTCCACTTTTGATTATATATTTTTCATTTATCTAGAACAAAAATTGCGATATTTTAAAATAAGTGAACATGAACTTTTTGGGAATTTTTTTCTTCGCTAGAAGTGTACGAGTATGTACAGTTACAGAAGGTTGAATTATCCCGCTTCACCAGATCAGATAATGGTTGTCCGTAACAAGTTTCATAAAAATCCATCAATACGTTCGTAAGTTATTGCGGAACTAACAGCAAACAAACAGACGTTTAAAGAAAAATCGTGGTTTCAAAACTAATAATTGACCTGACAAGGTCAATTAATAGTATTGTACTAGTAAAATTAACTTACAGTTTATTGTGCAATGGGACCCTGGTGTAATGAGTATATTTATTTTAAAATATGTACATAGGTATTATTTTAATAGGCGCCCTCTTCTAAAGATTCTATTTCCAATCTTGTGTCGAAGAGGGGGGAAGGAGTTGGATTCGAACTAACAGCCTCCTGGTTACGAATCCACCGCCTCAACCGACTGAGCTACTGATTGGTATATTACACATATACCATACATACAAAGATACTACGTTTGTGTTAAGATAGGCACACATTACTTACTAATGACACTTCGTACACATGGTCATGTCCACCCAGTATTAGATCGATCTCATCCACAGTCTCCGCCAGTCTGATATCATTAGGTGTCCTCATATGAGTCAGAGCAATAACATAATCACAGCCATCACTTTTTAATTGTGCACCAAGTTTTCGACCAACCTCAGAGTAATCTGGAAAAAAAATATAATATTATTTAATGGCAATATGTGTGTGCAATAGTCCTAACTAGTGGACGCAGCACTTGGAATTCCGAAAGGAAAGGCCGCCACAATTAATAATAATGGCAATATGTCTACCAGAATACTAGGGTTTTGAACAATAAAGAAAGGTGTTCCAAAAAGAAATGGCCATTAAAGACGTAATCTAATTTTACATGCATTTTCCTCCCAACCAGAAAATGTTTTTAAGGCCCTGCCTCGTTGATCTAAAAAAAGGGAATTTCTACCTAAAGCCTACCTGGAAACGCACTCTCGTCGTCAGCTTTTTGCTCACATTTTGTTATTTTGGGGATTAAGTCTAACATCTATCTATACAAATAAATGATACGAGACACCGTACTAAGATTTATCTTCCTTGATTTTAATCAGGTTTGAGTGCTTAAGGCTGACAAATCTATTCGAAACGTGTCTATATCTTGGATAATGCACAATTTAAATGACAAGAGATCATTTTTGAGTACTCAAAATTTAACTTATTCTATAGTTCCCAACCATTCTGGTACTATAAAATTATTTAACCCTATTTTCTTTCCATTTCCATCTGTAGCTTGTGTAATTTTACCTCCACGGGAAGTTATATTCTGACTATAAATTCTACTTACCCAAGAATGTAACTTCATCTGGGTCTATAGTACCTAAAGTTTCTAACCATTCTTGTTCTACCAAACCAATGAATCCAATTTTCTTTCCATTCCAATCTATAGCGTGTGTAATTTTACCTTCACCGAGCGGTCGCCCTGTTTCATTGTCTATAACGTTTGACATAAGCCACGGGAAGTTACATTCAGACATTCGTTTACTTAAAACTTCAAGACCAAAATCTGGAATCAGACAAAGGTTAAATAAAAGTATCTATCTATACATAGAAAGACAAAGCTGTATTTTGCTTGTCCGCGCTAACTAAAAAAAAGTCAAGAGCGTAGTACAAGTCTGAAAAATCCAAAATGAGGACGACTAAGGTCATGAATGGTTTAACAACCGTCAAAAGATGAATACTCGATAAATTGAGTGCCGCGAATGCGAGGCTTTACATTTGATATTTTTTAAAAATAAATGTACATACTCACCAAAGTCATGATTACCCAGGACAGCACAATGCGTATTTAACTGATTCAATACTTTGGACATATGTTCTCCTTTTGTAAAAGTACTTACTGAAATAAACGCAAAAAATAGTTGATTGAAGACTTATTTTCAACTGTCCATAGATATTTAAAAACAAAATCGACCATAACAAAACACAATCTGGAAAAAAATACTAACTACCTATTACTCCTGAAAATCACTTTCACTCGATGTTCTACGCCCTGAGACAACGTGATCACACCAAATTTTACTGCACCTCTCAGTTTTTAAGGCCATCGTGCTCTACGCTGCTAGGATGGTACTAGGTTCAGATCCCTCCAGTCAAAACCATAAAGCTAACACCTTTTAGACTTGTAAAGCAGGAGATGGCGACTCGACATAATTTGAAGTTGCTGCCATTACTACTACTGAGATGGAGCCAGTGAAAGACGGAGAAACAGACATTGTAATCTTATTAATAGGTTTCCGTTGGCTTGTAGGGAATCCTAAAAATAAGTTCATATCTCTTAAGTTAGTAGCACAAACAAAATCGAATAGTAAAAATCCGTTTGCCCGGCGCGATGTACACCGTAAGCGGCACTTTTGCTCTTAGCACTGGCCGATTTCAATGTAATTTATTATTTGGGGTCTTATTGTGCGACGAAGTTTTTCAGGTATCATTCAATTCAATTTATTTTTTAAAAATCAAAGCATTTAAAGGAAGATGTAGGATTTAAAAAAAAAACCAGATGATGGCTCATAACTTCGTAAAGAAAGCTCAAATCAAAAAATGACTTTCGGAAAAGAATGTTTTATGCAATTTATTTTTGAAAATAATAAACCAAAATCACTTTCTCTTAAATATTTTTTTTTTTTTTTTAAAAAAAAGACTGACAAACTAACCATACTGTCTGAACTTACGCATAGACGGTGAAAATATATCTCCACTAAACAAAATTAAAGGATTTCGATCAGCAAAAGATTTGACTGCAGTAACAAATCTAGCAGCACCAGCAACAGGCTCCTCTTTCCTAGGCTCTATATTGTACACGTCATTGAAGTGCACAATGGTAATGAAATCACTGCTACACATGATGGTGGCAGAAAAGTTGAGTGCGTGTTCACTAGCCTGGCGGATCTCTAGAGATGCCTGCAAGAAGAAAAAAATAGTCAATAATCATTCCATTAAAAAAATGATTGGCAACATTTACTTGTTTTGACTCGAATATGTGCAATCGGAATTTGTTCATAATACTATAGTAGAGATCACGAATAAAGATCTCGACACCTATCAACACTCATCACAAGAACCAAGAAAGAAGTTCAAAGAGACTTCGTATGAGTAGTGAAAGGTTAAAATTAATGTTTACAAGTTATTAGTCATCATAAAACAAACAACGACAAATATAAGGCACTGTTTAGCATCCCAACGGGCAGTCAAGTCAGAGAGAGGTGTCACGAGATAGCAAGCTGGTTATAAGTTATTCAGCAACCCCACTGGAGTGCTCCTCATTCGATCATCTTCTATACAGGCTGGATTTGACTCAAAGGACAACAGACCACGAGTCATACGATACTTCACCCGTTTTTTGCATTAGCTGTCTTTCGAGTTTTTTTTTCGTCGTTTTTGTTACTAAAGTGGGTTCTAATTTCACAAAACGGCTAAAAGCCTACCGTCACCAGTTCTCCGTGTTGAGTGTTCCGTTGATTTTCAAAATTTGATTTGGCTTTTACAATTAATAGAATCATTATTTTTACACGAATTATTTACATGTTCATCAAGTTTTACATTTTCTTTGGGGGAATCACAACTATTTATATTTTTTACATTATAAAAAAAAATTAACCCTATATTTCGTAAATCTAAAATTCGGGCTATATTGTCTACTTTCTTCATATTTCTAATTACTAATTCTAAAGTTTCATCTCCTAACCATGAAACATCCTTCAGCATTTCGGGGGCAACCCATCTAATAAGTGATCTTTAATCATATGTTCAGACGTTCTTTCGTCTATTTTACGGGAGAGATTTAATATATCTGCTATAAAAGCTACGGCCTTCTCGTCTTTTTGCTGAAATTTTCTTTTTGCTAACTTCCTTTTTAGCATATATCTTTCCAACAATTCTTCGAAAGTGTTTAAAAAATTTGGTTTTTAAATCATCCCATGGAAAATTACGCTCTAAAATGTTGTTGGTATACCAGGCAAGGGCCGTACCAGCCAGATAATACGGGAAGATTTGCCGTTGTCCAATCGTTAACTAAACTTACCAATTCGTAGCTTTCCAAGAAATCTGATCGATTATCTCCGTCAAAATTAGAAAAAATTATTGGATTTTTTATTTGACTTTTAAATTTGAAATTTTGGACAGTTCTGTTATTTAAGTTTCTCTCTCTGGTCTCAAAAATATGCTCTAAATTATTTTGGTGTACCCCACTGGACTCAAAAAGGTGATCTGTTGTTACGGACATCTGTTTTGAAAAAAATATAGGGAAAAATATGTATTTAAAATAAATTTAGCTTCATCGACCCTCCCTTAGTCACATCCTACGACTGGCGTGGACGTGAGTGCCTTGGAAGTATTTTTTTATGACCCTCTATCAATTTAGCTTACCTGGTAAAAAAAAAAAAGGAGTCCGGGGTTCTATCGTATGACTCGTGGTCTTTTGTCCTTTGAGTCAAATCCAGCCTGTATAGAAGATGATGGAATGAGGAACGCTCCAGTGGGGTTGCAGAATAATCTATAACCAGCTTGTGATCTCGTGACACCTCTCTCTGACTTGACTGTCCGTTGGGATGCTAAGCAGTCCCTTATATTTGTCATTGGTTATGTTATGATAATAACTCATAACTTGTAAACATTCATTTTAACCTTTCACCACTCATACGGAGTCTCTTTGAACTTCTTTGTTGGTTCTTGTGATGAGTGTTGAAAGATGTCGAGATCTTTATTCGTGATCTCTACTATGATACCTACGCTTCATTCAATTTCGTCCTCAAATGTTTGTGATTACATTTTAATTGCTCATTTTTAACCATTTATACTCGTAAAGATACAAAGCTATCTTTCAAAATTCTTAGAAATCGGTCCCGTGTTTTTGCAGGACATTGATGAGTCAGTCAGGCAGCTCTTATTTATATAGAGGGTGTCCAAAATTTTGAACAAAGAATAAACTTAAAAAGTGTTTGTACGCCTGTATATTTCATTTTTTCATACCTAAACAGGGTGTCTATGAAGGCGTCCATATCTTTAGAGATAAATGGAACCTTTCTAATCAAAAATATTTTTATTGGAATCAGATGAAGCTTGTGCGATTGATTATAAAAAAGAATATTTTTTATTGAAAATGTTTCATAGAATCATCACTCAAGTACAGAATGGACAGTAGTAGCAGAACGAATAGAAAAAGTGTGTAAACGTATGCTTAGAGATGGTATTTAGGATGTTTGTAGTCATTTTGAAATATTAAATTGAAAAATTTTATATATCTCAAGTGAACTGTTCACTTGAGAATGTCGTAACTGACGAAAGCGCTCGTGTCTCATTATCATCAAAATAATTGTAGTTGAACCATACAATTTTTCAATTTAATAAACTTATGCTGTTACATGTAAGCAGCCGCTAGTGACCGTCACCTCACAACGGGTGACTTTATAGACTGTGCACACCAATCAACGATACTTTTATTATTACACATGTTTAGATTATAGTACCTATGCCTCCTAGAACGATAACTTTTCCTCGAAAGAAAGATGAAGTCATTGTTTTGCACAGTCAATCGCCGAAAAATTAAAAACACGCCCGTTGATAAATCAATCAGGTGATTTACCAAAAACTAACAACCCCCGAATCAGGTGATTTACCGAAAACAAACAACCCCCGATCTCATCCCACCCATTGGTTTAAATTCCTCAATTTCTATTTTATCCGTTATTGTAGTAGTTAACGATTGTTGTGTCTTGAAAATAAATACGGGGTCCCTTCTTTTGAACGAATAGACACGAAACACAAAAATAAACTAACCATAAGTAATCTGATTGCACAAATACACTAACAGTAAAAGAATAAAAGGGTACTCAAGACAAAAAAAACTTTCAAGCCGAAAACGAGACGTAAGTCGTCATGCATTGTTATGAATTTCAACTAATATTGAAGATTGTGGATCGTGGCTTATCGTATCGACCGAACGAAGTGAGCTTTACATATTTTTATGATTTTTCTTTAAATGTCTGTTAGTATCAAGATAACTCTGCAACGCCTAGTTCGATTTAAAAAAAATATAAGAACATTTATTACGTGCATAGAATCTCGGGGGCCTTATTGCGGCACATTAATGGTAGAACACATCAGTCATAATCTGAAAAGATAAATATCAGGGACAAACTGATATATCATAAATGTATGATTAATAAAGCAAAGTTGAACTTTGCTCTAGGTTTAGTCAGAGAAAATATTTTAAGAAATTTTAATTTTTAATGGGAAAATGCCACTTTAGGTGGGTTTGGGCTCTGTTCCCGTTTCCCGTGTATAATAATGAAAATGGTAGTTACCTACCAATTTATATGGGGGTTATGAAAGTCGTATTTTTTTTTTTTCTTTTTTTTACTTCAGTTTTTGTAAAGTATTAGGTATACTTGAGTTCAAAGATTGGGTGTTTTCACATTATTTATTTTTCTAAAAAACACGCCTTTCAAATTTTAATTTTCTTATCACTAGTAGGTACATAATTGTAGAACGCATCACTGATAAGGTACAGCCCGGTTACCGTCCCGACACAACTGATAAATTATAAGTCTATTACTCTTAGAAATGTTAGGAATCTTACATGTGACAAATGACCACCAACCCAACAATACTTTCAAACCATTGTAAATAATAATTTTTTTTTTTTAAAGTGACAAAATAATCATAGACGAGATTTTGTTACAAAACACTAACGCGTGATGAACCAGGCAAGAAGATCAGTTTTATTGTTTTGGATTATGTTCCCACGCGGTATGTACGTACGTAAAGAAATCAATTGTACAATTACATCAATAGGTTTTAGCCAGCGTCTATTGCACGTTGAATACACCAATTCCCAATAGATCACTGAAGTTAAGCAAAGTCCAGCGAGTTTGTTCTGTGGGTATCCACATGGGTTCGCGCCTTCGTGATGCTGGCTATTTTTCCGGCCCAACCCAGGCTGGGTGAGGTCAATGTGGGTAGCTGGTTTGAAAGTTTCCAGCGAATGGAGGGCAAAACCCTCGTCTCGAGAGACCAATAGATGTTAAAGAGACGTTAAGCCAAATTAAAAAAACATCAATAGATCTACGATGATAGCTGGATGTAAGAGACTCAAACTGCAAGTAAAATTTTGTTACCGCTTAAGTGGGTATTTTATTTGTATCAATCATCCGTTCATATAGGCTAACTAGCTGTTTCGCCCGTGCTTCGCTACGATTCCTATATTGTTTTTTTGTTTTTCAAGGACAATGGAAATTGGGGGTTTCTGTCCACCCTGTATATTGCAACCTTTAGAAGTTAGGATTTAAACATTTCGCCAGGCGTCCTAGAGGCACGGCCATTCTTATTTTAACCGTTCCCGGTTTCGAAACTCTGGAATGGCTGGCCCTAACTTTGCAGAAAATGTCCTAAAGTAAGGACTAAAAAACAGCCACCTAAAATTTTCTCGCTTTAAGTTGATATGTTGTCGCGACAAAATTCAAGATATAGGAGCGTGACTGTCCGATTTCGGAGAAGAAATTAAAAATTTGTTACTTCTCAATTTAGTTTTTTCGGTGGTAAAAATCGACCATTAATCGGGGGGAAACCGGAAAATCTCAATTTTCATATTTTTTATGAGGTCTTTATGTACTCTTTTGGGGGTCATTCTCGATCATTTTTCGTTATCTCCTTTACTTTCCCTTCTAAAAAATTTGACAAAAAACCGGTCAAAGAGCGTCATTTTTGGGGGTAACTCGCTTCTTATTCAACTTTTGATTTTTTTCCTTCCTTATTAAATACTTCCATACTAAAAGGAATCTGTGCGTTAAAATTTAAGCCTCTAGGTAGCCATCGTGGAGCTACATTGAGTATGAGTCTGAGTCGTGGAGCTACGTTGATTATGAGTCAATCATTACATCAACTGGGCTTTGCATTTTATAAGTATGGGTTAACATGATGTGCATTTTCATAAGCTTTAATTTCCGTCAAGAATATTAAATCTGACAACTGAATGCACGGCAATACACTTTCCAACGGAAGGACGTGCCTCCAAGGGTATTATTTTTTCGTCCAACCGGTTCAGAACGCACTTACGTGACCACCCGGTTGCAAAATTATTTCACTCACTATTTTGCTGTTTTGAAAAATTCTTTGATTTTTTTTTTTTGTTTTTGCTTAACGTCTCTTTAAAATCTACTGATCATTCGAGACCGGAGTTTAAGGCTATGTTCACATGACTAGTTCTACAAACTTGTATCGATTTGTTCATATGATACCGCGCGGTACCGCGCAATCATGTGAATCTAGCCTAACTCCCCATTCAGTGGAAACCTATAAACCAGCTACCCACATTGACCTCACCCGGCACGGGTAGTAAACTGGTTTATTCAACGTGCCATAGACGCAGAGATTGATTTCTTTAAAACTTAAATTTGAGTTATTATGTCACAACTTTGGTGCTCACTGCAGCATTGTAGGATTTTCTCAATATCAATCATATCCAATTACTTTGAATTTTTCAATTTTACCTACAATTCTGGCACCTGATCGCTATGCGCATTTAACTCCATAGCTCCTCATTGTCCTCACGAGGCTGAATGGGCCCAAAAACATCCAAATTTTCGCCCCTGCTAGGATTCGAACCTGGGTCTTCCGAGTGCGGGACTAGTTAAGTTACCACAGAGATATGGGAGCTGGTCTTTTTTTTTTTTAAAAAAAAAAAACTTAAATTTGAGGCATTTGAATCATTCGCAGGAGTTTTTTAAAGATATAATAATTTTATTTTTTAGTCTTTTTTGACTTTTTTAGCTGAAAAAAGATGGTATTTGAAATATTGCAATGTTATGCTCGAGGTTTAGTCCCAAATAAATTCTAAAATAACATAGAAAGCAACTATGCAATATCATGATCAGTTATATTAAATTCAGTCCTGATTTCATTGAAATCAACTATGAAAACAAATGGTTATTATTAAGATAATTTGGATGTCATTGAAAAAAACGAAGGACATGTCGAGATAGAGCACGTGTGGTCTGTAAAATATGTACCTACTCGATACTCCATCGAATGACTTTGATAGCTTTAAATTTTATTATTGAAGTCTTGAATTTTCTAGACCGATTACTGATTTATCTAGTTTGAATAATGAACATAAAAATACACACAGTGATTAAGACCAGTGAGTAGGGCGCAAGCTCCCCGCTTTGGCCTGAGAAAGCTACGCAAAACCTAATGTTAAAATGTATTTCTTCATGTTAATATCTCAAAATTTTGAGTGGGCTTCATAGCATTAATATTTAATAATTCATTGGAAACCTGATCTATTGTCTATAAGCTGCATATTTATCATTTACCCCATAATAATCCTACCACTTGTTGCTATTATCATAGCTACTCAATTACCTTCAGTAGATAGACTGACTTACCCCCAATCAGACTAAGTAGAAAGTTTGAAAAAAACTTTCTTAAATTTTCAACCGGACCTGGTGCAAGCACAATACCCAAAGGGATGCACATTCTATCACGGAGATGTCGATCATACTTAATTCAATGCATTAAAATAGAAATCAACAAACTAATTAAATCACCCACGCATAACTCAACAAGACAACATAATATAAAATGAGTGTTAATCACGAGACCGTGACATCGAAATATCTACGTTACAAGGTACCTGATGCTGCCTATTTAGAGGCAAACTAAATTTCTAAATTAGAATTTTATAAATTTATCAATCCAAGTTGCGAAAAAGAAATTCTAGCAATGATGACATCATGCTAAAAATATTATCAATCAATCAATAGTGGCATCATCGTTTCCGATGGTGGCCAGATGTATGAGAATGCTGCTCTAAAGAAGTTGTTGTTTGCTACTAAAGCTTTTAACTATGTATCTAATCTTGGGGGGGGGATATTGACATGGACCCCCAGAAAAATGTAAATCACTGCAATTTAATTACGTCAGTAACATAATAATATTGAAGAGTTGCTTTCTGCATTATTTTACACCATCAGCTTAGGTGGACTCAACCCGTAGGGATGTCACTTCCAAGTAAAATCTCACATCTTCAAATATGAGAGTGTGAGATTTTATTATATTGAAAGGATTAACTCCAGTGTCCTCCTTTCACACAGCAATAAATCGACGTGTTTTTTAGTAGACAGTGCACTGGTCGGACAGTGACTTAGTCTATTTTGTATTTTATTTTTCGAACTATTCATTTTATCTCATCATCTACCCACCCGATTATGAAATATTCAACAAAAGTCACTCCACATATTTTTCCCGGGGCTCCAGAGAGACCAGAAAAGGGCACTTTGTGACGTGAAATAATATATCATTTGTGCAACGCTCATTGTATTTGACTTTGCGGGCGAAGAGCTGCCGCGCTCCTCAATCCCACACAGAAAGGTCATGTCTCTAGGGTGTCTGGCGCAGCTAGCAAACCATGCTGGTTGTAAATCAAGAATAATAATTATTGTGCTAAAATAGTAGAGTAGGTATCTTCCCATTACTTGAGAACGACAAAATCGTAATGAGATGATTTTATTATTTTCAATCATGAACCCTTAGACGTCTCTCTGACAGACTGTGAATCACACTTAAATTGTACCAGATAACTATCGGGGTCGAATCCTGTTCGAGTCGAACTCAGCCTTCTAAGGACAATTGAGTAGCTGTGGTAATAGGTTGGTGATAATGTAGCCACTGAGAGGAGCTATTAGGTGACGGTCCTAAGCCCGTGTAAATACAGAAGGTTTGGTGTTAGGAAGGGCATCCAGCCTTTAAAAAACTCTGCTTCAAAACAATGATAATAGGTCATCAGCAGAATGCGAGATTCTACGCAGTTTCTATTGATCTATCAGAATTAAGCAAGGGTTGCCGTGCCAGGAAAGGTTACAGCTAAAGAGAGTAGGCAAAGAACAAAAGGTTGTGGCATGGTACAATTGAGGAAGGTAACGCCAACTCCAAATAGAATTGGGAAAAAGTGAAGTCAAAGAAGAAGAAGAATAGCTGATATTGGAGTGTTTGTTAAAAATAAAAATACCTTTTAATGCTATGCTGCCCACAAAAATTGTGACATACTAATCATTAGTAACTAATGCAAAGAAATCAAGCGTGTCGGTAGATACGCGTACGTCAAGAGTAAGCAAAGCTATCGAGCAGAGTTTATACGCATGGAGGTCCACTTTTTCTGCCACTTCCAGATAGCTTTTTAAAAATTTCATTTTTTATTCTCAATGGGGCATGGATATAGATGGTGTTTCCCTACAACGATTCTACGTTTTGTTAAACGTGTTTTCCAGACACGTCCAAATTCATAGAAAATAATATTTTTTACACAAAATCTGTAGTCAAGACCACAGCCAATTCTACTTGTCGTAGAAAGACGGTTGCGGTGTCATTGGGAATGGCACAAAGTAAAGGCCATCCCTTTGCTATAATCAAGAACCTGATTTAGCAATCCGAGATATTTGGTTGAATTTTCAACTGAAGAAAGCGAACTTAGTAAAGAATGTCATGGTACATGAATATTTTTTTACATCAGTTGTTTTTAATTATTGCGAAAAGTATTTTTTGGGCGCGGGGGGGGTTATTGCTACTCTTGACGTCTTTTTTACACAAAGTGTTTTTTGGGGAATATAAATTTACAAAATGAACCTTTGGAATCGAGCAAGAAAAATACCCTGTATTAAACATGATATTTTACGAAGCAGCATTCGTAATATAACTATCTCTTTGTACACCACGTCGCGTCGTAGGGAGCACTTTTGGCACTTACGAGTTGACCGATTTGATTAATTTTTTTTTTGTGTGTTTGAATTTTTTGAAATTTTACAAAATCACTTTTTTAGTAAAAAAAAAAAAATATATTGAAAAAGCTTTTCATTTTTTTTTTTTTTAATATGATAAAATTTTCTTAAACATAAAAAAAGGAACTGGGTATGGATACGAAATCATTATAATTTACGGCCATGTCTCCCTCTAACTCCGGTTAAGCTTTAGTTACACACATTCTCCGTGCAATGTCTGGGCCCGGCCCTGCCAATGGTTTAAAAAATATAACTTAAAAATATCGGAGATGGTACACTCAGATTTGTAGAAAAAAATTAAGCATGATTTTAGAGCGGCTTTAACATACACCCATTTCGCTCTGCAATCTAGAACAGATACCTACTTCACCTCATGAGGCTGTGTGTACCACGAAAAGACCACATGTGGTGTTCCCGATAGTACTCCCATCCACGTACTTAACACGCCCAATGTTGGTTATCTTCAGTAATTAGAAGACTTCTGATGGTATACAACATTGGCAAAATTAAGTACTTATAACTAAAACATATGACTTTAGATGACATATAACTAAAGGAAACTTCATGTTTAAAGATTTAAATAAAAATCGTGCAAAAAAATAAACACAAAATATTTTCATGCGTACCTACCTACTTTAAAGAACAAGAAAATGAAAGCCGTACCAATCGCTACTAGCTACTAAATAACAACACATAAATATCGCGCGAAGTGTTTTGTGTAGGTAAACAGTAAAAATTAATAACATACAAAAAGTCGATAATTGAAAAACTCAATGATTCTTATTTTACTCATATCGCAATCCTTTGACCTAATCTGTCTTTTTACAAGATAAAAGCACTGCGACCCATACAAACATACAAAAAAAAAAAAAAAAATACAATTTGATAGAAATAAGAAACAATATTTCTCTTACTAACCAAGATAACACACTAAATTTTGTCTGATTTTTTTTGTTTTGATAAAGTGCCAGTTTGACATCACATTAAGTGAAAATAATATTACATATACAAGTAACTAAATAATATTACATACACATGAATGCGTACCTTGGAACCTTGAAATTTTAAAGCAAGGGAATCATGGCTTTCCCATTTCTCAAAACAGATTAGCAAAATTAATAAAATATGCAATAAAATTGTGACTTGTGAAAAAATAGGTAGGAGAGACCTATTCATTTGCTCAAAGACGAATTGTGTCCATTGGAAAAGAGTATCTTTAGTCAAAGTTATAAATAAAAGACGGGGTTTCACTTTTCCCATACAAAACAGTATGTATAATGCCAATATTATTACCCCTTTATTAAAGACGGGAAAGTTTGTAAAATTCTAAAAATCATTTTCTATTTTTTTACCAGAATGGTACCCTGAGTCTTTAGTGAGGAAATCAAAAGGAATTGATAGAGTAAGACAGAGTGTGAAAGGAACATGGTATTGACAGAGTAGGATAGAGACTGAAAGGAACATGGAATTGGTAGAGTAGGAAAGAGTGCGAAAGGAACATGGTATTGACAGAGTAGGATAGAGAGTGAAAGGAACATGGAATTAGTAGAGTAGGATAGAGAGTGAAAGAAACATAGAATTGGTAGAGTAGGATAGAGTGTGAAAGGAACATGGAATTGGTAGAGTAGGATAGAGAGTGAAAGGAACATGGAATTGGTAGAGTAGGATAGAGTGTGAAAGGAACATGGTATTGGTAGAGTAGGATAGAGAGTGAAAGGAACATGGAATTGGTAGAGTAGGATAGAGTGTGAAAGGAACATGGTATTGGTGGAGTAGGATAGAGTGTGAAAGGAACATGGAATTGATAGAGTAGGATAGAGTGTGAAAGGAACATGGTATTGACAGAGTAGGATAGAGACTGAAAGGAACATGGTATTGACAGAGTAGGATAGAGAGTGAAAGGAACATGGAATTGGTAGAGTAGGATAGAGTGTGAAAGGAACATGGAATTGGTAGAGTAGGATAGAGTGCGAAAGGAATGGTATTGACAGAGTAGGATAGAGTGTGAAAGGAACATGTAATTGATAGAGTAGGATAGAGAGTGAAAGAAACATGGAATTAGTAGAGTAGGATAGAGTGTGTATGGAACATGGTATTGACAGAGTAGGATAAAGAGTAAAAGGAACATGGAATTGGTAGAGTAGGATAGAGTGTGAAAGGAACATGGAATTGATAGAGTAGGATAGAGTGTGAAAGAAACATGGTATTGATAGAGTAGGATAGAGATTCTTTAGTGAGGAAATCAAAAGGAATTGATAGAGTAAGACAGAGTGTGAAAGGAACATGGTATTGACAGAGTAGGATAGAGACTGAAAGGAACATGGAATTGGTAGAGTAGGATAGAGTGCGAAAGGAACATGGTATTGACAGAGTAGGATAGAGAGTGAAAGGAACATGGAATTGATAGAGTAGGATAGAGAGTGAAAGGAACATGGAATTAGTAGAGTAGGATAGAGAGTGAAAGGAACATGGAATTGGTAGAGTAGGATAGAGAGTGAAAGGAACATGGAATTGGTAGAGTAGGATAGAGTGTGAAAGGAACATAGTATTGATGGAGTAGGATAGAGTGTGAAAGGAACATGGTATTGACAGAGTAGGATGGAGACTGAAAGGAACATGGAATGGTAGAGTAGGATAGAGTGTGAAAGAAACATGGTATTGATAGAGTAGGATAGAGAGTGAAAGGAACATGGTATTGATAGAGTAGGATAGAGTGTGAAAGGAACATGGTATTGATAGAGTAGGATAGAGAGTGAAGGGAACTTGGTATTGATCGAGTAGGATAGAGAGTGAAAGGAACATGGTATTGACAGAGTAGGATAGAGAGTAAAAGGAACATGGAATTGGTAGAGTAGGATAGAGTGTGAAAGGAACATGGTATTGATAGAGTAGGATAGAGAATGAAAGGAACATGGAATTGATAGAGTAGGATAGAGTGTGAAAGGAACATGGAATTAATAGATAGGACAGATAGTGAACGAAACGTGGAATACATAGAGAAAGACAGAGTGAAAGGAACATGGGATTGATAGAATAAAAACTAAAATCTACAAAGAAACATTCAGGCAACAGTAACTACATCAATATGTTTTCAATTCACCATTTTTACCTGTTTTAACCAGCCTGCTACGTTATGAACACCTGACGAAATACTAGTTGGCAAGTCCGAAAATGTGTTAACCAATTTGCTGGTGGTAGTTTTCTTCTCCATCGTAAACCAGTTTCTTAACAATATTGTGAGTCAAAATCGGTTCTTAACAATAATGAGCCTGATGAGAAGGATACTAAACTTGTTATTCAAGAATCACGTAAAAATCTACTGACAGCTTTGACATTAGTAAATAGCTCGATTGCTCTATTTGTTTAGTTCCTCGTGATTTTCCTTTTAAGGTACAGAAATGTTAAATTGGTTCTGGTCGAACTGAGTTGTACTTCGGTACTCTCATTGAAAGAGATTCACAAATGAGCATTTTTGTTCTTAGCAGTTTTCGCAAAAAATACTACAAAGTGAATAATTGATATTGTAAATATTTTTTTCAATCCAACAATCATACCACGTTGAATACACCAGTTCCCGTCAGATCACTGAAGTTAAGCAACGTCGGACGTTGTCAGTACATGGATAGGTGACCGCTTGAGAACACCACGTTGGCTCTTTTTCGGCCCAACCCAGGCTGGGTGAGGTCAATGTGGGTAGCTGGTTTGCAAGTTTCCAGCGAATGGAGGGTAAAACCCCCGTCTTGAATGACCAATAGATGTTAAAGAGACGTTAAGCCAAATTAAAAAAAATAAATCAGTTCCGAAAGTTATTAAAAAAAAATATCTCTCCCCCTTTGGCTGTGTTCATTAAACAATCTAAGTTTAGTGATTATTAACCTATGCACTCACCTAAAAAATTCAACTGGCTGAGTTTTTATAACACGTTTATCACCACAGTATCTCAAAAATGATCACTTTTAAATTAGTTGATGTACTGTGATCATGAGAAATAGAAAAAAAAAAAAACCTTGAACCTAATATATTATCCTACGTTTTTTTTGTAAAANCCTTGAACCTAATATATTATCCTACGTTTTTTTTGTAAAAAAAAAAAATCTTTTCGGTGAATCTTGTACTGTAGGTCACATTTTAGAGTCAAGACATTGATTTATTTATAATATTGAAGTTCACATTAATAAGCAAAAATAAGTTCAAGATCATGAACTTTTCAAAATACAGGGACTTTGAAACTTTTCGGAACGGCAAAAGATTACAGGCTGAAATTTCCAAAGTGTTTCTACGACAAAAATATCTTTCTGAGGGGGTGGGTGTATTATGTGCCTGTCAATTTTTTTTAGGAGAAAATCTCCTTCTTCGAATTACATTTATCAATACAAATCTTTTGGTCTATAAAACACCTTCCTATCTTATGTGTTTACAAAATGGCGTCACTTTACATTTTGAAGTCGTAAAGCATTGACTCTGATAACGTCTAAATATCTTGCAAACGAAATAAGATAAAAAAATGAAATTTGGAATGTATTTGTAGAATATAGTAATGCACTTTTTAAAGTAGGGAGGTATATTGGACCTTCTTTTTAGAAGAGTGATCCAGGGCTTATCAATGTTATTTGGAAGGACTTATGAATACACTTTTTTTGGTGTATTTATTCTCCATTAAAAATGTTCACCCCTGAACATTAAAAGGCGGTACATATCCATTTAACAAAAAAAAGTTTATCCTATTAACACTGCCTCCTAAAAAAGTGGGACCTTGGTGTAGACACCCTCAAAAAGTGCATATTTATATCCTAGTCCTAGATACACATGCAAAGACTGAAATTCCATTTATCTTTTGCCTTTCGCAAGATATTTAGCCGTTCCGAGACTTTTCAAAGACCCTGTATAATGTTGTGCATATGAGTGGGATGTAAATCTCAGACACCGAAGTAATCAGACAAGGGCGCTTGTATCTACTAGAAATGTAAAAATGGGCACATCCTTAGAAAAGTTGGATAGAACCAGTATTAAAAAATAAAATAAAAGTAGTCACCCAACAGGTTTGAAACCGGTCATCTATCTCAAGCATACCCTGTCATAAATAATCTTTTCAATTTCAAAAGAAAAGTGTAAATTAATATTTACACTTTTTCTCTTTTAACCCCCTCACTCGTTCTGTGGAAGAAGAATTACCAAATAAGAATGCCAACCGTGTTATATGCTAACAAACCATATTTAAACGTGTTGGCTTGGATTAAAGTTCAAGGGGAAATGTCCATAACACGTGCCATCTCCCTTAGGCTAAGGAGATCAAGCCAGAATCATTCATGGAGCTGGTCTGTCAAAATTTTTTAATGCTGATTCTTTTTATTTTTTTTATTTCCAATAATTAATTCATTTTGAAAATAAAGTTTGCATAACACATTAAAACAAGTTTTTAAATGTATTAGGCAAACTTTCCACTCACCAGTGTTTAAACAAAATTGTAATTTATTTTCTGCAAAACGTTTTTCTCCTTTATGTATATTGTATAAATATTACAAGTAAAAAAGTGTGATAAAAAGTAAATTGATATATCAAACGGAAAGAAAAAACATCTCGTCCTTATATCCTAAGCCCTAAGCTGATAGCTTTTTTGCCTGATTTCAAATGTTGTTATACCTACTATCGCGCGGGAAATAAGGTCCGGTTTTTTTAGTATGTTGTAATACATGGAGTTGCAAAATGTATCCTTCCAGTCGTTTCGACGGATTAAAATATTTTTTACATGAATTAGGCAAAATTTCCACTCAACTGTCTATTCTTTTTATATTAACAATTCATACCACCTACCTAGTACAATTCCAAAAGAGTTGAACAGATTTAGATTACCCCCTCTATATGTACGCATCTATCTGGCTTTAGAGCTACACAAGAGCTATGCAGGGGGTTTCACAATATTTCCAAGTGTTTGTCAAAATACTACAAGAAATTTCATTTCCTATGATTCAAATACCCTAGAACTAATTTAACTAAATCGCTCAAGGGTGTCACTCATTGTCACTGATTCATGTTTACTGAGTCTTCGATGACAAGTGTCACTTGTCCTCACAAGGCTAAGTGCATTCCAACATATTCAAACACGATTTTGTTTGAAGGACTTTTTAAAAATATTTTTGTAGAATCCTTCAAACTAAATTTTGATAGTCACAAAGACGTTCAAACAAAACACATAATATTCAAAAACAAATCGTTCAGAACTTTTGCTGCCCTTCGAACATTTCTTTTGGATTGGATATTCCGATTACAAGAATACTATCAAAAACCAAGTGAAAACCCCACATCGATATTTAATGCGCTAATATGAAAAATGATTACATTCGAAAAGACCCTTTTAGGTTTAGGGCATGCATAAAAATTATCGAGAATATTGTACTTCACGCAATTTCCGGTCGAAACATTTGTAATTTTACCCTGCATCTCACATCGAACCAAAGTATTATGATTTTATATGCGTTTATCCAAGAAACATTTGTTTACTTTCAATTTTCTTTTCTATTAAGAAAAGTTCGAAAAGCTATCTAAAAATTTAAAATAAAATTAGATTAGCAGAGATTGATTTAAATATATACCTGATAAACTGGATGTTTACATTATCAGCATTTCCTTATCATAGAAGTAATAATTGACATAACATAAATTGGCAAAACGTCTCAAAGTTGAAATTAGGCTAATAAATAAAAAAATCTTCATTAAAAAGATTTAAATTTAAAATTTTAAACAAAAAAAAGTAAAAAGAACAACTGATAAAGTGATAAGGGAGAAAATAAAACTCAGCTGTGAAAAGATAAATTAAGGCGTGAAGTTAGCTACTATCAATATTTCTTCTGCTCTTGTAATATTATTTCTCCTCTTCACTCTTCTTTACCCGTAGCTTTCCTTTACCCGTAATGGAGTACGTATTATTATTATTATTATTATTAGACCAATTATTGACTACAATGCTCCCATATGGAATCCTCATTTGATAAAACACATTAAATCTATAGAAAACGTTCAAAGAAAAATAACAAGATCTGTCAGAAATTTAAAATTCAATACTTATGAGGAAAGATTAAAATCATTAAAATTGACAACACTAGAAGAAAGAAGACAACGTGGAGATCTTATTGGGCGGAGCGAAGCGTAGCCTTATACTCCCTACAAACTGCAAACTTTTGTTACCCTACTCCTCCGAAACTACTCAACCGATTTTTACCAATTTTTTTTCTTCATATTCTGCATAAACCCAAGGGTGCATATATCTATTTTCAGAACGATATCTTTAACCGTTTCCGATTTTTTGGCCGATTTTCCGATTTTTTACCAAATTCAGAGAGTCATGATCCGATATCTTAAATTTTGTCGCGACAGCATATCAACTCATAACGAAAAAGTTTTAGGTGGCTTCTCAATACTTAATTTAGGACATAATTTACTAAATTTTGACAAACCATTCCAGAGTTACAAGTTCGAATCCGGGATCGGGCAAAATAAAATTTAGGAAATACTAATAGTTTAGCCAAAACTGTAAGAGATATCGAATATATATATTTATTGGCGGAGCGGAGCGTAGCCTTATACTCCCTACAAACTGCAAACTTTTGTTACCCTACTCCTCCGAAACTACTCAACCGACTTTTAACAATTTTTTTTCTTCATATTCTGCATAAACCCAAGGGTGCATATATCTATTTTCAGAACGATATCTTTAACCGTTTCCGATTTTTTGTCCGATTTTCCGATAATGGAGCAATATGTTAAAGTTTATTTGGTGCCCAAAAATTCGAGGTGAAACGGATGGCTCCGCCCGTTTTTGTCCACGGACACACCTAGTATATACATACATTATATTAAATGATAAAATGAGCATAGATTTAAAACCAATATTTAACATGACAATCAACATCAGAACTCGAGGCCACTCTAAAAAACTAAAGAAAGAAAAATTTAAGAAAAATATTAGAAAGTTCTTCTTCACATTAAGAACGCATGATATGTGGAACAAACTACCAGAATATATTGTCTCATCACCTGACACAAACTCATTCAAGAATAGAGTCGACCAATTGATTATGGAAAAAAAGACATTATTTGGCAACAAATAGAAATTTAATCCGGGCTCAATAGGAAAACCTTAGCCCTATCAAGAAATAATAATAATATTGTTATTATCTCTTCTTGAAAGTCTGGTAATCAAAAAGAAATTCATATCCATCTCTGCAATGGAACAAGTGATAGTCCGACCCAGTTGGTCTATATAAAACCTGCTGGCTTCAAAGCTAACATTATTAGCTCTTAAAACAGTCGAGTACTGAATTCTGAGATAGAGTGGTCATGCTCAGTTTATGGATTTTTTACTTCCTAAGTGTTAAATTTGCGATTGCGCAAAGTTGCCCCTTTGGCATATTCTGTGTTATAGGTGCCCTTGCGGCGTTTTTTATTGCCAACTTGACTTAATTAAGTGATTTTGCACCCTACGAATCCTAATTTGTTAACTTGCGCCCTACGCTTATGTAAATTGACTATTAATAAACTATTAATTCTATTGCGCCCTTTCCATTAATCTTCATTGGGTTATTTTAGTGTTTTGCGCCCTTGCGCAAGGACTATTTGAAGTGAACTTTTAAATCAGGCAATTTTGAGAGGTCTAGCCTCTTAATTTCAAAAAGCGCGTTTCGGCTGAAATTGTGTGGTTAACCAATTGCCGGCGACGTATCCTTTATCTACCTCATGTGTAGTGCTGGTAAGACCTGGACGACGACAATTATGGTAGGAACTTTGTGTTGGTGTTGGGAATTTTCTTTCCCATCTACCTAAAAATTACAGCCCATTTTAAAAATCGATTTTTCGCAACCCCCAACACGACTAATTTAATCAGTCACTATGAGTATTCTTTTAAATAATGATCGAAAATATTACACCAACAAATTTTAAAATAAACTGTTGATTCAGAAGAAAAAAAATTGCATGAAGATTTCGAATTTCGATTATAGTACTCAAGCGAGTATCGTCAAGCTGAAGTTTATTCTCTGATAGTTATAATGCCTATAACAAGAAGAGATTTCCTGGGTATTTTTAAAATGCTGGCGAAAAGTATAGTACCTATTTATAATCAATAATATGGTACATGGCCATCATTTGGCCAATAGAGCTCAATCAGCTAAAACTATGAATTCTATACTAATCAGAGAATTCTATGAATATAAAGATGTTGGTACAAAAAGACAAACAAAGAAAAGTTCTTTTTCTTTTGTTTGTGTTAAAACTAGACCATCGATTTTAGACTATAGGAATTAATGATAGTTCTATTTGGCTTTCGGCAATGTACATTTTTTATACACCGAAAGAAGTACTACTCAAAACCAAAGAAAGTTGGGGCGAAAGACAACACTGTAATATTATCTTTTTTTCTCCCTTTCCACCACAGTCCCTTTCCCTTCTTAAAAAAAAAGAAAGTTTTCCTTTAGATCTATCATCTTTCTTTGAATCTTTGATTCTTTTGTCTCTTCTAATATTTCTAATTCTAATTCTAGAAGCTAGAAGTCTAGAGTACTAGTACCTATAGCTAGAATCTTTTGTTGTTTTCTTGTTTTTTGCCTGTTATCTTTTATTTCAGCTTAACAGTTAATGTGATTAAAAAGTGTTTAATTTAAAATCGGATGTAGTAATTGATTTTTCAATCAATTCATCATAATATATTATATTAGTTTGAAGCATGAACATGAATTTCAAATTCTTTCACCAATCGACTTTCGAAAATTTTATTTATTCCCATCGATAATCTTCCAATCCAATGCCAAAACTATTACAGTTTTTACTTTCAGATTAATAATACTTCACTTTATCACATTGAATCCTACATTTATTTGGTGTTTGTGAGGCTTAAGCTGCAAAATTTGGCACTTTGTCAAATTTGATCTTCATTCCTCCCTGGGCGCAAAAGGGCTAGAGAGGTTCATTATTTGTATAAATTTAAGTTTATTATTAAAATAATAAACCAAAAGCATTTTTCAAATAATTTATACCAACTTACTTTCTTAATTTCAATTTTATTTGTATCATCTGTACTTCCATTGTGATTGTGAAGAGAGACTACTAGTAGTACGAAGAACTGTAGATCTCACTCACCAATATGTCCAAAAACTAATGAAAGACTTATATGAACATAAATGTCCATATCAAATTTCAGCAAAATCGGACACGAAAAGACACGAAAATCGTGCATTTACAACTACATCCTACTGCGTTTAATAAACTAATCATCAGCACTCATAATTGTCTTTAAAGTTACGACAGGACCAAGTGGGATGAGAAGACATCGTCTCACTATTAAAACATTTAGAGACAATAGAGAGAAGCTTGAACTGGAATGAGAGACTAAGGTTTTACTCTAAAACATATGAGATAGCGACCTGGACATTAGTGTAGATTTATAGAATCAACATAAACAGAAATCTAACCAAGGGTCTTTGTTTTTGCGATGCTCGTAAAATGATAATAATTAATAAAAAAATGTTTTAAAGTAAATAACTGTTCTCAAGATTCGTTTCAGGCGGACCGTTAAGACTGTAGTTTTAACCTTTCGTTCTATAGCCATAGTTGTCTCTTTCAAAATTTCATTTTCTCTCAGATTTCTATTTATGAGTTTAAGCTTTTTTCTGTTTGTTACAATCGGACGCTGAAGTTAACTCCCATATTTCAGCTGTTGGTTACCTATCACTATTTCCTTTTTAATTAGATTTTTACCCTTACCCAAAATAATTTTCTTATCAGTTGGGTGTCTTTTATTTCCCCTAGAGTTTACAATCCGCTTTTTTAGTTTGGTTGATTCTGCGATGTCCTCCACTAGGAAAGCATCTCATGCGGGTAGCTGGTATCTTAGTTCACGTAAGTATTGCATCACACAGTGTTATTACTTCTTAATAATGTGTTAGCAGGCGCGGATCCAGAAGGAAATGTGAAAGGTATACAGTTAAAATTCTGCTAAGCATTTAGGACAAGGGAAAGGGTTCTACATATTTAGCGTTTATATAATTCCCTTGTGGCCCCCCCCTTGGATCCGCACCTAGTGACAGTAAAAAATATTATCTACATACTCTAAAAGAAAGTAATCTATTTTCCTACTTATTGAAAGGAATCCATCTTATCAAAGGCCCATAAGAATATGGCTGTAAAAAGATATTTTAAAGGGAGAGAGAGAGAGAGAAATAATAATAAAGAAACAAACTGAATGCAAATATTATATCATACTTCAACTAGTGTCTTATTGATTAAAGTTTTCCTATAATTATTTTAAATGCGGAAGGAAGTTAGTAGTCATAATGAAATATTATTTCAAAATATAATTTGTGTATAAATTACTAATGATTTTATGGAGTTACGTAGTGGTTTTGTCTAATATGACATTTTCAACATAACCAACTAAGTTGTTTGGAGAATGTCGCAAAAGGCGAAAGCAATCAGGAACTCTACATTTTTTTTAAAAAAATGTATTACAATCTAAAATGAATTTAAATGTAAATAAAAACATTATTGTAATAAGTAAATTGGTTGGCTGTTGGAAGTGACATGGGGGAGAAGTCAACCAATGATGACACTCCCATTTAAGGGCCGTCAGGCTGCTGGTGGGTATTTCTCATTTATTCAATTAGGGCCGAGTCAGGCGAGATGATGATCGAGATGCAGTGCAAATCAATCTATCTCACTCGAATCAACCCAAGGTATGCTGACTCATGTAGAGATGAAAAAAGGTTCAACTCTCTCTACAAAATCAAAAATTATTTTTGAAATTCTATTTTTCCATTTTGAGTTTAACAGCTCAAATCGAGGGTACCAGACAGATACTGTTATTTTTTTTTTTGGAGCAAGTTACAAACTTAAAATGTGGTTTAATATAATTTAAAAAGGCTTTTTAAACGTTTTAGGGGTGGAAAATTAATTAATTCACTTTAATTTTAATTTATTTTGAAAAAAAAAAACTTTTTCTTCCGTATTTATTGAACTATTTGAATATATTGAACTGAAGCAGACATAGTTGTACCAATATGAAAAAAGTCCAGTGCAAGTTTGTTTATTTTATTAATATAAGCGTTTAGATGAACCCCCCCCCCCCGAGAAGTTAGGAAACGTTTTGATTGGCCATGCATCGATTAAACTTGTTCTTCTCATAAAGTCGCTCCCTAAAAACTCTTGCGCTTTCTCCAAAGTTTCGTCGATTTTCAAGCAATAAAATTGTGAATTAAACATTTAAAAGTGAGTTTTCTCGTATTTTCCACCATTTAATCTGAAAATTAACCTTCTACTTTCAATTAATCATATTTTTAACAGTATCTGTCTAGTCCCAAATCGAGCAATTCGTGTGTGTTATGCTGCAGATTATAATTTCATTATTACCGTCTCTTATCGCTACGCCAATGACTGGCGTTATTTCCTTACACTTTTTATTACTTTTTATTTTCAGAAAAAGATCTGAATAGGCAATTGGAGAATTGGCTGAATAATGCTGAACTCTCCCATGGTCCAGCTCGTGCAATTATAGCTCCGTAAGTACCTAGTTTATTATAATCAAATACTCTAGATTTTTGTATTGGCTACAAAAAATTTAGTAGAAGTTTTAGTCGAAAGCCTTCAATATTTTATTTGATATCGATACATTTTTCAAAATAACAAACAGCCTATTACCCATATTTCTGATTTGAAATTATCTTGATCATATTTTGATTGTCTCGAAAAAGTCGAACTAATTTAGGAAACAAATACTTAAATATATTTTTTTAACGTTCATGTTGCATACGTACTTTTAATAAAAAGGGAAAATCTAATTTGAAACAGTTTTTGTAGAATTTTGCTACCTATAGAATTCCGTTATCTAATTATGTACTTTTAGAGGTCAAGAATTCACTAAAAGTCAATAAAAATTATGAAAATTTTAAAACCAAATCTAGTAGTTTGTTCGATATCATAATCTAAACTAAATATTTAGCATTCACACGAACAGATCAATGGTGTAAACGACCCTCTCAAATACCCAATCGTATAGTTGTATTTTTCATTGACCTGAGTTCTAGTAATAGATAGTCAGGTTTGGGACTGATGGGAAGGTAGATTTTACGATGCGATTGACGAAAAATGCAGACCTCCCGGATTTTCAAACATGCGTCAGATTTTACGATGCGATTGTCAAAAAATGCAGACTTCCCGGATTTTCAAACACTGAAAAATATCATGTCCGCTATCAATGCAGTTTCACGCACAACAGGCTCTGTTACAACAGACCTTTAATTATTAGAGTTCATTGTGTTTCAGCCATGCAGGATACAAATACTGTGGCGAATGCAGTGCTTTCGCTTATCGGCAGATCAGTCCAGCTAGTGTGTAAGTACTATGTTATCAAGCGCACTTAAAAATTAACCATAAAAAAGATATTTTAATTGTTCATGTTATCGAATAAATTTGAAAGCATTGACATGGACGTTGATGAAGCTGAACACAGTTTAGAAATGCAGATATCTTATATTTAGAGAGGGAAAAAAAAACGATCCGTTTAAGGGTGGAAAATCATTTTTCCGTCATCCCCATGTTTTTATGGGCATCTCCTTCAGATTCTACATCAAATGGTCTGATCCATAGAGGGGTCAAAAATTTTAGATAGTGCTTTTCAAATTTTCTGCTTAATCTTTAGGTTTCTATAACTATAGTTAAAGCGTTCAGTTGCATCATTATAAAAATGAACCCTTGAGACGAATGTTCTCAGGAAAGGTAGTCATCAGGTAGTCCTAATTAACATATTTTTACAGTCAATTCACTTGACATACAATCTCATTTAATTATTTTTTGTTTTCAGGCAGAGAATCTTTATTTTAGGTCCTTCTCATTCTTATAGACTCGGAGGATGTGCACTTTCAAGAGCAAAAAAGTATGCTACCCCCTTATATGATCTCAAAATTGATTCTCAAATTTACTCAGAATTGGCAGCTACAAACAAATTTGAAACCATCGACATGGACGTTGATGAAGCTGAACACAGTTTAGAAATGCAGATACCTTATATTGCCAAAGTCATGGAAGAGTTCAAGTCTGGCTTTACCATAGTTCCTGTTCTGGTGGGATCTCTTAGCACAGAGAGGGAGGCAGAGTATGGACGTATATTTGCTCCATATTTGGCTGACCCAAGAAATTTGTTTGTGATTTCATCCGATTTTTGTCATTGGGGAGATAGATTTCGATTTACCTACTATGACAGATCATGTGGAGAAATTCATCAGAGTATTGAAGCGTTAGACAAAAAAGTGAGTTGAAAACTAAGGCATTAAATCTTTTAAATCTGTAATTTTACGAGGGTGGTTCCAAAAGTTCGTGGCCCGACCAAGACAAATAGATATATTACTGACACCCCTCTCCACACCGACCTGGTCCCCAGGGACTATTTGAATTTTTCAAAAGTGTTTTCAGTCGGCTGGCAAGGGAGATTATATTGAAAAATAAGGCAGAGAGGGTTTTTAATTTCCTTATCCACTTAGGCTAGACCACGAAATTTTATAAACCTTAATTCAAACTTTAATTTTCTGCTTCATATTTGCAGGGCATGGATGCCATAGAGACTTTGAATCCCACTGCCTTCACAGAGTACCTTAAACAATTTGGAAACACTATATGTGGTCGCCATCCTATTGGGGTTTTACTTCAGGTAATTTTACTTCATAAGTCATTGAAATAATATTACAAAAATATTTTTTGTATCAACAAAAATAAGGCATAGTCGCTGCGATAAAGTCAACGATACGTGGTGTGCCTGGGAGGGATCTCATCTGAGTACGCACTACGTCCAACGTTACTTAACTTCAGTGTCTGGCGAGTACAGGTGTATCCAACAGTGGAAATCATTGACATTATCAGATCACTTGATAAAAATCACAATAACTACTATTATTTCTGTGAACTAATGTAATAGCCACTATGAGGCCCCGGGTGGCTACAAAAACGTGGAAGGAACAGACAATCAGACGTTTAAAAAAATGTTAAAAATATACTTTACTTCGTTCAGTCAGCAATCCTAAATACCATCTCTAAACTAAGTATCTTAATTCATCGCATCGGCGGAAACTCAATCTTGATTGAGGTGAAAAAAATCAGGGGGGGGGGGGGAGACAGGCAGGAAAATGAAAAAAAAAATATTGTGTAATGGAGTAACCAGGACGAGTGTTGCAAGGGATAGAAATTATGGAGAAGAATGAAGAGAGTGATAAATGGAGACAACTAGATTGTCTGATATCACTGTTTTCTGGCCCAGAACAAATAATTTACATAATTTTAATCAAATTGATGGAAATTGGTGGTGTTTTAGCTGTTAACAAATAACAGATTTTTTTTTCATTGCTTTTCAGGCTGTGAAATATCTCATGACAAACTCAGCATCAAATGGACACAAATTGAATCTTAAATTTTTAAATTACGCTCAGTCGATGCGAATTACTCATAAAAATGATTCATCTGTGTCATATGCTGCTGCGGCTCTTGTCATGGAATGATCATCGTGATGAGAAATTCTACTCGTACTGCCTTTGATCACCTGATACTTTTAAACCTAAATAAGTTGTGACTTAATTTAGTAATACAAAATGAGATTGAATTTCCTTTCAATAAACATTTTATTGATGTTTCTATATTTAGAAAACAGATTCTAAGTATAGGGCTTCCAGTTCCTAATTGTTGACACTATATGAATTTTAGAATGTAAAGAAGAGAGGGTAATAAATATTCCACGGTTATGAACCACATTTTAAAATAGTAATGCTACAGGATCATTTTTTTCTTACTCTCCTCAACCTTACTTTTATTCTAATATACCAGAGTGGCATAGGGAAATAAAAGAATGCATTCAAAAGAAGTCATTAGGCACTTGTTCCTCTTTTTTGTAGTTTTGAACCCGCATTTTTTATTTGTTAGTCCTAGTGATCTAAAAATTACACCAATCGATTAATCGTGTTAAAATAAGTACATTTCTATCATGAGGTTGGAACTGAAATATGTAATCACGTTTTTTAGGTAATAAAAAGGTGTTTTACATGTACGCCGCACTCTATAATAAAATAATAAACTCTATAATAGATCAATCGATGAACTAAATTGGTCCACCTCTAGCGTTACTATCTAGAAAGAAATGTAAAATCTGTGTTGCGACAGGCTTTCTATTGCAATGGGCGTTCTACTGATCGAGTCAAACGTTCGGATTATTTGCACAGTTTAGGTATGAACGCAAAGAACTCAATTTCTTACTGCTCTTTATCTACCTCTGGGATACGTTAATAAATGCATCTGTTGATCCTATATTCACATCATTTGATCGATACACAGCGGACATTCGTGAAGCCATACGAATATTGTAAGACGCAGCGTTGTATGTGCCCTTCATCTTCACTGGAGACTTCTCATGTTAACGCCTATAATTTGTCAGGGTGTAACTAGCTATGACGAGAAATGTCTCGAAAAATGGAGTGAATGGATGGAAATTTCAATGCTCACGCAAGCAAGCGTGCAGCGATGTCACAGAGTTCTGTGTGCTTTCGGATTCTTCTTGTGTATAAGTTATTTAATTATTTACGGCAAAGCATTATATTATTGTGTCCCTCTTTTTATTTTATGGTATATTTTATTTTTTTAGCTTTTTTCTAGTTTTGTGTTGATACCATTTCGGGTCTAGACGACTAAAGTACAATACAAAATTTTCTTCTATCGTGTGTAAGAAAGATAATAAGACACTGGTGTGTTTCCGCAAACGAGGTTGGTTACGGAGAGGGGGGGGGGCACATTGCATATCTACATATTATCAGGCACGCAGAAGCAATACTGAGTTGGTCTGCATAGAAAACTACTAGTTGACTGAGAAAGTGGGTCTATGTTTTAATCCAACCGGTTTCGCACAGTTTGTCATTCTGTACTACGATAACTCTCAAACGCATGGCCCTGATGAAACTTTGTATTAGATACTTTTTTATCCTAAGATAAAGCCCGTCCCTGAGATAGACGTACATGAAAGGCTTAATAATGGGTCCCGTATGCATCAATATGGAACCCCAAAAATGTGATCTCTTAATAAGCATCATTCTTACATGAATATTTGAGTAATTCAAAAAGAGTCGTAGCATACTAAACATAGTAACCCGAGATTAAATTTTGTAAATAATTAAAAAATAAAAACTTTTGATAAATTCATTGCATCTTTTATAAGTTGAAACCATTTTTATTTTATTTTACAGAAGTGTCGATTATTTATTTTATATTAAAATAAATAGATATTTTATAAATTAAGATAGACTATGTTGTTAAATTCATTTTTCCCTGTTATTGTGAACTCTGTGGAACAATTATTGGTCCTAACGTTAAAAGTTTCGAATCTGAAATGCATGTTTTTGAATCGGGAAGTATGTACTTGGAAATGAAGGGAACAGTAAGCGTTATGTAAGAGAGATTTTAATCATTCAGTTGCTTGCAACAAGTGGAATCAAATATTTTTGCTGAGATTTTACTATGCCAAAGGGGAGTCTGTCTTCAAAACCCGACAAGATTTGCCAATACACCTCGTGTTGTGGCAACGGCTCATTGCGTTTCGATAAAGGTTTCCGACAATCTTTTCCAGGGAGTAATTTCATCTTTCCTGCTTGGCCCCTTCATTTTACGGACACTTTCCTCTAAGGAATCTATACTTCTTTCTTTGAGGTTATCTAAAATCACAAGTTTACATTAAAAAGCCACACAGCTGAAAGCTGTTAGTCAAAGAAAGCGTGCGAATTTCATATGATTTTGCAACTTCACTTTTTTATACATTATTAAGAACTACCAACTTAGTAGATTACACTAAGGGGGAAAAATAGTGTAAAATTGACCAAAGACTTTAGAAAAAACAAAAACAATAATTGGTGCGTTTTCTTGTAAGCACACATCCTTTTCAAATTCCTTCAGTTTAAATTTTCAAGAACAGTTGTTAATATTTTATTTCTAGTAGTTTTAATCAAGGACAATGTGCGTTTTATAAAATATAGAATATCTAAAGAATATCTAAAACTACGGTACAATGTTTTTTCCGCTATGCCCGACATAATCTTGAACACAGACCACTAGAGTGCCAACGATCTTATTATATATTAATTTGAATACACTAGTTCCCGTTAGATCAATTAACTTCAATGAACCTTGAGTGTGGTGTGTATGCGGATGTGAAAACGCTCGGGGACGTTGACATTATCGGGGAGCACTTAGCCTCGTTAGCCTCACATATGTAGAATTCAGAAACACAAAATAACAATACCGTAGAACTGAGAGAATCACCACCAGAGATAACGAAGGAAAAATCAACACTTCCGCGACTCACACGATCCACCCTGACCAGCTCCGCTCTAGCTGGTGTAAACTAAACTCGCACCAGAATGAAATCAACAGTCATGTAGATGACATTTGTCCCAGTTGTGGTCAGAGACCACTTGATGTGTCTCACATATTCAACTGTTCAGCAAATCCCACCCAGCTGACTCCAAGGGATCTGTGGTGTCACCCAAAATTTGTGGCCCAGTTCCTGCAACTGCCGCTCGAGGAGACAGAAGACTGATGTGTGACAGAGGATGACGCCGCTACAACAACAAGTTAGCCTCGTAAAGACAACTGAGAATCTGTTGTGTATTCCGGAGTAAAGAGAGGGAAGGCTTTACCTTATTAAATCCAGAAGTAAAAAGAGTTGATTTCTCACAAGAGTTCTAAAAGAAAATCTCAACATAATCATTTTTCAAACCTGAGTCTAGAATCATTGATGTTTGAACAGTTGATTAAAACAATAGCAATTACAGTGTACAATTTTACAGTACTATGTAGTTTGATCCCATAAGTACAATTTGCTAGACATTGTTCTCTAATTATTATTTACATCTTTATAATCCTGAGGTTAAGATTTCATATGAATTTCATAACCTCTTCGTTCTATTTCAGTCCTGAATTGCTTAGTAATTCCAGTTCTTCTATAATCCGACCTTTCTTTCAAGTACATTTCTGTGACTTCTGCTCTAAATTCTTTATTATGATACCATTTTTCCATACATGCATACATTATATTATTCTGTTCTCTACAGGTAAAAGCAGCTTTCCAACTTTGTTCACGAGCACATTTTAAAAAAGCTGAAAAATATGTTTTTTAAAATAAATTTAATATATCTTGGAGGGTTACGCGTGTCTCTTTGAACCAAAGAAGACCGGGGATGTTAATACTCGTAGATTTCTAACATTAGTACATGTTGACAAAGAGAATCTTTATTAATTCACTGTCAAGTTTTATGAATGCATCCAGGGCTAATTTTACTATCATATTTTTTCCTGCAAAACATTTATAGGTAATGAAATCTCTTTCAATTCACATATATCACTGACAAGTCATGAATGATTATTACTATGAATTACTGTTATCACCGCGAATACACTCCTCACTGATGTTGCATGATGCACCATCTTCGACTCAATTTTTACTAAATAACATGGCACCCTTGAATGTAAACTAGTCCAAACACGTATTAGAGAACATTGCTATTATTTCTTTAAAAAGTAATTGTTGATTTGTTTGTTCTGCTTTCACGCTTAGCCAGAGATTGACAAAGGCTAGAGGGTCATGCCTGTAAAACGTCTAGGTGCACCCGTAGGCTACGCCATGCGCCTTAGATACATGACCCTCTAGCCTATAGGATAAACCAGTTTGGTCTGGAACATATACACCGATCAAGTGCAACATGTTAATTTAGTATGAACTGACCTTAACCTTAAACAAGTTAATAATAACTTACCTTCCGTTTCCGTAACACACTTTTCAGTACGAGCAATATCTCTCATCATTTTCTCTACCAATACGTCTTTTTCTATTTTTCTCAAAAACCTGTCTTCTGGGTCACCTAGACACAAATAACAAAATATGTAGTACTATTATTCTCTACAGTACAGTCTAGACAGGTAGATTTGTCATCTTTAAAAAATATTGTTTTTACCCCTTGAGTCAGGTCCCTTTTATAATTAATGTATGTGTGTGTGACCAGCTTTAGATATGACCCTCAAGTGGAATGGATGAAATCTTGTCAATATGAAATAAAACTGGGGTTGTACACGTTGAAATAGAATTGGTCATTACGGGGCACCTTTGGCAAACATTTACATCAAACATTCCTGGCCTTTAACTCAATAGTCAATGGGTTTTATTAACCCCTCAAAGTTTCTACTTTCTTTGTTCATTAGGTGGGACAGAGAGCATATGACTAATGATCGATACGGATTTGTCAAGATGAGTGTCCATAAGTAGCTACATCATAAATAATATAAGGATTTTTATCAGTGAAAGTAAGTACTTACCAAGACCATGGGGACCCATATTTTTGGTTTTTGGATGCGATTTTTCTTGATTGTTTTCTGACATTTTCCGTTTGATAGGTTGAAAACTTTAAACTTCTTGAAGAAATGAAATGAAGAATTAAAGTTCAGAGGTTCAGACTACTTTCTAGTTCTACTTTTATCCTAAAAAAATTAAATTTTTAGTGCCAAAAACCGTGAAATTATAGTTACACAAAACACCACTAGGTGTGCAGCACTTGATGATTTGCCGCTTGTTTGAAAATTTTAATATTACCAACTCAGGTGCAATTATCAATCATTTTCACAACTTTCCTTCAAAATAAATATACCTATTTTGTACTCTTGCAGCGGCATTCGAGGAAATTTTTGTACTAAAATTCTGATATTGTTAGAATTACTCAGGGAAAAAGAATTCTTTAACACATATTTAGGTAAGTCATTTATCGAAAATTTAATTTTGTATTTTATTAGTGTTGTAGGTAAAACAAATGGATTTCTTTTCTTTTTCCTACAAGTAGGTACCTATGTTTTTATTATTATAAAATAGAATAGATAATAGATATAATCATTATGTTTGAGTTCACTAATAAATTGGATCCCTCCAAAAATGTCAGCCAAAGAGGGTCTCGGATTCGAATTTAGGAGATATCATGATAGCAAGCACCGCCTGCTTAAAAAGAATATTAAGGTGGTATCACATTTGTCATAATTCCAAAATTTTGGCACAATTCATTTGATGTATAATTGTTGTTGAATTTGTGTGTTTTGTATATATTTCATACATCATGCGTTTAAAACTTATCAGACATTTAGACAAATTTTGGTGACTTTTAAGTTTGTTATCATAGCAATCAAATTTAATCAAATATATTTGCGATCACACTGTTTCGTACTGTTTGAAGTCGATAAAATTTGACATCATGACAAATTGTGTGATATCTGATATCACCTATAGATTTAAAAACAACAACAGAGGAAATAAAAATAAAGGCCAATATGAAAATCTAATTTGATTTTATTTATACATTTAGGTATTATAGATTTACTTTAAAATATTTAATAATTCGAAAATTTGAGCTTTTACCTTCGTTTGAAAGGAGCTGGGAGCTCAATGTAGAGCACGAATTTTTGTGTTTGTAATTAAAACTGTAGAGGCTGGAGTCTAGACTGATCAAAATAAAGGACAAACCACCAATAAAAATCTTTATTTCACAACCAAATATTATGTCCTTTTAATCAGTTTCGTTGTCTGACATGATCGTACTATTGTATAGAGTCTAATAATTGTATTAAATCTGACTGAACACAAGTCTCGGACGTTTCTGGTACTCGTAACATTTCAGACATGATGGCTTCTAAGGCGGTAGAATGATTTGTTGGAGAGCTAATTTCTTCATCTAACTTCTCTTGATAGTCCCTGAAAAGATAATTAAAATTGTGGTAATACGAATCTAACAACACAGCACGAACTGTAATTGAACCTAAATTCTGGAATTAAATTTAAACTTAATCACACATTGGTTCCAGTTGAGCTTGCCATACATACCCAATAACAACTTTGACATTGACTCTTTTTCGGCAGATAAATTTGCAGCTTTAGAATAGTTATTTTCTCAACATAACAGATTTTCATTATTATTATTATTTTCACAGTTACTTCTACCATCGGTTTGTTCTTCTATTGTTTTTTCATGTAGGTATTTTTTTTATCAAAATACCGGAGGAAAGCCCCCCCGACCCCACTGTACCTGAGGGGTATTCCATACTCCCCCGGGAGTATCCCCTCTCAAAGTGCTTTACCGCCCCCCTAGATATAGCCTTAAATGCGCCCTGCTAATAGTACCTATCTATGTATTTTATACCTGTCATAAGTTGGAAATAAGTTGAAATGTATGATAGAACTAGGATCTTCATGGAAAGTCTCAGTCCGATGTTCTTCCCTGAGCTGTGTGATCAGAACATTCAGCTCATCTTTGAACCCTGTGTTTCCTGCTTCATCAAATGTATCAACACATGGTCCATCTGTTTGAGCCGTCATCTTTCCACTTTCATAGCTGGGAAAAATGATACACAATATTAAAATGCATGGGGATTCTATATCATTAAGAGTATATTTGAGCAATACTAACAAATAAACTTAAACGGTCGCCTCTTAAGATAGGTGACTTTTGTTTTTAAAATGTTCATCAGCCAGGAATAAAAAAAATCTCAAATCTGAAAAGAAATGAAAGAACATCGATATTTAAACAGGTTGACAAAAGTTTTTTTTCTAAAATAAAATTATCACCTAATAAATTGTTTAATTTCAAAATGTGGATTTCCAAAAAAGACAAGACAACAAAACAGTCAATGATAATAATACGTAAAACAAAAGATTGATCCTTTGTAAATAAGAAGAATGCCTCATCGCAAGCCAGTACGATATCGATATCAAATTAATAAGACTTACATATTAGTGCCAAGCTCAATACATCTTCTGCCTCTTAGCTCAGTCGATCCCACTTCTGATGCGAGAGTATATGAACCACCACTAGGAAAGTTAAGGAGATCCACTATGGTACCATCTTCTTGATAGACTCGAGTTGTTCCTGGGATTTCGTTCCCTGTTAGAGATAAACATTTTACCTTATATATTGGGATATTTTAAGAATGAAAATATGAAGATGTAAAGAGGGAAGTCATCTGTCAACTCACTCATCGCAATATCTTGAAAACAATAAGTCCAAGGAGGATTAAATTGCTCTTGGATCGATAATTCTGGTTCTGAAATGGCCTTTGGATTTTCGCCATGTGATCTTGCCTCAATGTTTCTATAAACATGTTATTCCAGAATAACTTGATAAGATCGATAATGCTACTTTTCTTTTATGAAAACATCAGATCTGATCCCTATTGAGCCATTCGCATATGCACTACAAATTGTCGGGTATGAGACAGCAGTCCAAAATGAGAGTCCTTTTACATCTGTATGGCAAAATGTAGCAGAACAAAAGATTTTCTTTATATATATATGTATATATATAGATATATATATATGAACAAAAGATTTTCTTTATATATATATATATATATATATAGC
>CM022874.1:14546162-14564095 GCA_012654025.1 Pachypsylla venusta | reverse complement strand
TATATCCCGCACTTAAATTTTCTGTCTCAATTCTCTTAAAGTAATACCGACTTTACACTTGGTCAGTTTTTTCTAAGGGGATTCGTAAAATACTCGTACTACCTTTTTAAAAACTGACCAAGTGTAAAGTCGGTATTACTTTAAGAGAATTGAGACAGAAAATTTAAGTGCGGGATATACAGCAGCAACAATAAACTTAACCTTAATAATAGATATCTCTACTTTCATGGGCAGAATTTTTTGGTTGAATAAGTGGAACTTGGCCTTTTTTCAATGATAATTTTTTGTGAGATAGAAATTTCTCCACATAGAAGTTATCGGAAAAAGTGATGTAGCGTTAGAATCTCATTATTATAACTTTTGTCAACGACATAAAAATTGTCAACCGTGGGAGAATGAATGCCCATTGTTTTTTTCTTAGTTTACAAAAATTTCAAACACAACCCTCAAAAATGAGGCATTATCTCAAACTTTCCGGTCATCAAAGTAACTTTATCTGAACAAAAAATGTTCATGTGTTCCAGAAATATCTTCGAATTAGCAAAAGAATAATGCTCAAGCGAGCTTCTGTGTGTTATTATGTCACAATTTGGACATCATAGCATTACAAGCTATACTCAACAATCACTCCAATATCACTAAGCCTAAGCTTACACTTTAACAATTTCCTTATAATACTATACCACTTGTCGCTATTACCATAGCTACTCAATTGTCCTCAGGAGGCTGAGTTACCCCCAATCACAACCAGACCAAGTAGAAAATTTGAAAAAATCTTTATCAAATTTTCGACCCGTCCATAAAGAACCCGGAACCTCCTTGTTGCAAGCCGAGTGTGATGCGCACTCTGTCACGGAGACGTCCTCAAGAGAGTTATGGACAAAATGAAACATGAAAATATCTCAAAAGCAAAGGTTTTTTATTAAAAAGTTTATGGGAACATTTTTGGTAGGTAGAATCGACCCCTGAAGTATTGTCAACGATAACTTGGACACCCTTTATACACGTATACAGGGTGTCCTTTTTTGGGATGAAAGAGAACTAACCTAGATTTTGTATTTCTTATACATGCTTCTGGTGAAGTTGACAAAAACAAAGTTGGAAAGTGAGTAGCGTCTTCTAATGATGGAGGAGGTGTGAGAAGTGTATTTGGCCGAATAATAGATATGGGTTCAGTCTTCAAAACTTGCAGATTGGTAAATTGTGATTGTAGTTGAAGTAAATCTGGACTTTCTTGAACAGCGTTCATTACTTTGATTTGAGCGTCAATGCCTGTATAAATATTTTTAAAATTATTTTGCATAAAGATAGAATAATGTTATTCTTGAGTACCTTCGCCTTCGGCGCATAAGTTAGATCAATTAATATTTCCAGATTCCGGAAAAGAGCATGTGAAAATTATCTTTAAATAAAGAAAAGATCATGTAAAAAAATGCAACTGTATATATCTTTGTATGTCACAATATTTGTGGGCATCATATCATTACAAGGCACTTTTTTTAAAAAGCACTCCAATATGACCAAGCTATATTAACAATTACCTTATTATGCTACTTGTTGCTATTAACATGGCCACTCAATTGTCCTTAGGAGACTGAGTTACAACCAGACCAAAACGAAAAATGCTTTCTTAAATTTTCGACCCGACCAGGATTCAAATCCGGTACCTACCTGGTGCAAGCGAAGCGGATGCACAAACAGCCACGGAGACGTGAAGGAAAAGATTGTGAAATTTATCTTCAAAAGTATTGTTCTAAGAAGAAGAAATATGTTATGCTAGATATCGCAGGGGAAATATCGAGAAGTAACTTTAGTAAATCTTTTCCGAGTAAAATAGTCAATATGGATTAAAACTTACATTTCCGTGTTTTTCTAATGGTGAGCCAGTTTTCTTGAGTCACATCGTTACAAGGTGACTCTTTTTGTTTTGGAGGCTGAACAGGTTCAACGTCACTCTCAAAAGAATTGCTCAGCAAATTTTCTTTGGTGCGTGGAACAGATTCATCGTCACTCAATGTACTTTTTCTTCGTCTTCGACCCGATTTGGCATTAGCTTGTCTAATATCAAAGGCAGAAATTTCTGGGGAAGAATATATTTTTACATTATAATATCTGAATTTATAAATCAGAAATTTGTGTGTATGTGTTAGGGGTTGTCTGTTACAATATCACAGCATTTATTCGATTTCTGGATTGTGAAACAGCTGGTTATTACTACTAGATATGGTCTGTTCATTATGGATAGTCAAATTTTAAAAAATAACCGAATCCAAGTGAACCCTGAAGGATCTATAAGCACAATTTGGCGGGAAGGGGTCGTGATTTCTCATAATGATAAGCTATAGTGATGTCATTGAAGAATCATTGAATCATGTCACATTTAAAATATACAAGTGTTAAAACAAGCTGTACCTTTCCATGGGTTCGGATGATTTGCTGAAATTTCCAAAATATTTTTTTCGTTATCAAGAGCACATGAAAAGGGCGATATAAGACGTCCTTCTATCTTCATTTCTACTTTGTAAAACTCAACCAATTCCCTCATAAGAGGTTCGCTGAGATTTTCTAAAGCCCTGGAAAAAACATTAAATCTTTTAATGACTTACACCTTTTGTAAATATCCTCATCTAATTTCGCATTTCAATTTATGCATAATATCATGAAAGATTTCATACATATGTTAATTAGTTATCAAAAGATCCACTCCTCTAAATTGTACAAATCGTGTAGTTGTTTGTAGAATTTCTTTGTGGTACTTATGACCATGGATGTTCATTTCCAATTCTTTAAATACCTCATTTACAAATTTTTACCTTATAGCACTGTCACTTATGTTGTTGTAGTAGCAGAAAATTGTCACCATTTCCTGGCTACTCGCGAGTCTAAGTTCATTTTTTTTTTTTTTAATTTGACTTAATGTCTCTTTGCGATGATCTTGTAAATATGAAAAATTCCAACTACGCCGAGAATGAAACCCGGGTCTGCTCGATGCAATGCCAGTGTGGCCATTGGACCACGTAGGCCCTACTATTGTGCCTAATGCAGTAACACAATTTGAAGCTGAATTACTTTTAACTACTACTAGGCTATAATAATATCTATAATAATATATCTATAATAATAAAACTCAACGTAACGATAAAAGTATGTATGTGTGTGTGTATCACTAAATCTTTACCTGAAGAGGTAAGAAATATCGAAAAATTGATGAGAATGGACCCCCCCTCCCCCCCGAAATCATAGGCTGAAACCCCAGAAAAATTATCAGAATTCAAAAATGTCGAACCGGAGTTACGGCCGATTTTTAGATTTTCGACCGAATTTAGCTGGTCATGGTCCGATATCTTAAATTTTGTCGCGACAACATATCACCTTAAAGCAAGAAAGTTTTAGGTCGCCTTTTAAACCTTAATTTACGACGTAGTTTGCAAAAAACAACCCAAACGTTTCCGAACTACGGCCGTTTTTCCGATTTACGGGAACGGCCATGCCTCTAAGGCGCCAAGCTAATTTTTTTTATAACACTACAAACCAAGTTCAAACCGCATGTGATGCATCTACACATGATAAAATTGTATTTTACAAACCTGGATTCAAAAAACCAAGGTATATTGTAAATAATGAAATTCATTACAGATTTTTTCAAGTGAGGGGCATTATAAGTTTCAGCAAAATTGAAAATCTCAATAGCATTTTTAAGTGACAAAGAATTGGTTAATCCTATCTCAGTAATTTTCTTTAGTCCTTGAATAAGGAGCTGATCGGCTACAACTAACAGATTAGCCCAGTACTCCGCACTGTTATAAGAGTCTGGTTTTGAACAGGAATTTGTATAAAGATAATTGATCACCTAAAACAAGAGAGAGAAAAAGAAATTAGTAACCAACATAATACAAATACATGCCCCAATCGGGCAACTCTGTAGATGTTATACAAAACGACTAATCCTCGAACACTAGTTCATAATTTTCTACATGATTTTAATACATATTTTCTGTCTGTAATCTTGTATCTATACTTCTAAAAAACAAAGCCCAGCTGGTATATTGACTCGCTCATCACTCATACATAATCAACGCAGCTCGACAATGGATAAACGTAGACACTTGAATTTTGGAACAGAGTTTGCTTTTAGTATGTAACGTTTTAAAAAAGGCTAAAATCTAAAGCTCAACTGGAAGCGAGTTATGGCCAACGACGTTTTTAACAGTACAATTACACAGTCCGAGATATCAAAAAATTACCAGGAGTGTATCCATCCACCCCCCCAAACCCATACTCAAAACATTCAGGAAAAATATTAAATTAACTGTATATTGGTTCGCATCCCAATTAAGGCCGATATTTGAAATCAGACTAAATTATTTTGCCCAAAAGGAATTATACAGAAAGGGGAAAATACGCAAGAGAAGTTGCGGGTAGGTATCTGCTAGTCAAACTAACCAACACATTAAAAGCAACTGTAATAGATACAATATAAAAGTAAATCTTTTTTTTATCCCTGTTGAATAACTTGCTGTGTACAGAAATGATGGAGGTGTCACGAAAAATGTATATAATAGAGGGGGTAGAAGGTGTTATATTGTGATAGAAGACGGATTTAACTCATAAATAAATATAGTTAAATTATTAGTTTACTCTAAAATAATCCCATTTTTTTTTTAACTTGCACTTCTAACGCGACCATTTATCTTTTTTTATTATTGTGATCACATTTGGACCATAGGAGGTATTTTATCCAAGAATCTTAAGTCTGTACCTCATGCAGTATACTTCCAGGGACAGGGAGGTGTAGGGGTGCACTATTGCCGGTTTCCACCCAGCCTCCATTAAGCATATTGTAAAAATATTCTAGTCGTCCTGCAAGCAAGCACTTGTGTGCCTTGATTATCGTCCCATCACAGCTTTCTATAGAAATGTCATAGAGATCTTGGTGCGCTTGTCGACTGAATATCAAAGGAGCGGGTAGAGCAAGTGGTAGATCTGGATTTTTAAGCACTAGCATTTTGTTTTCAAATCTGGAATTAGAAGAATCCGTTAGAAATATTTTTTTTTTTCGCTTTAGAAAGGAACTATGAATTGGTTTCTCTACGATAGTTCGGAAGAAAATTGCAATATTTATATTTCTAGAATTCAGGTAATGTTATTATTTTAATGGTCAAATGTTATTATTTTAGTCCGGTAGAAACCACGAAATGACGTCAGGTTGAATTAGATTTAAACTAAACAAGGCTCCTTTATATATTACTGATGCAAATAACTAATTCCATTGCTTATTTATTGCGATGAGGAAAAATGAGGTCATATTATTGTATTCGTATTGACTCTCCAGACAGATAAGGAAATAGCGCTGACAATAATTGATACCTGGAAATAAAATGGCAACGCAGAATCTGCATCACGGCAAACAAATTAGGTTTTTTCTTGAATATGGATATTTGGTAAAATCGTATAATTCTGAGCCTCTGTCTATTTCGGCGAAAAAATTGATGTTGCCGCATCGCTAATGAAAAATGTGAAGATAGTCAGAGATATGAACCACAATGAAACGTAATTGTAGGGGTTGAGAACTTTAAAACGCCACAAGGATCTTATGAGGGTACCTATAACCTACGTGAAAATAGCACAAGCTGTACGGTAAGGTATTGGTTGCATTAGTGTCATTAGATTACCAGTAGACTGTCTAAGAGATAATGTAATGGAGCCTTCAGTGACGTAGTCATCATTAAAACAAGAACACAAGGTATGCTCTTACACAGAAAATGCGGAAGTCATGCATGTCGCGTTTTTTATGTTTACCTAACGATACCATATTGTGCCTCGGTAAATAGTGGGAAACATTAAGTTAAGCAACTAATTCAAAAACTTACTTAAAACTTTCAAGAGTCAATTTAAAGTCATCTAATTTAAATCTATTGGCGCAGACCGTAGCCATTTTGAGGACGTTGTCATTTTTACTGTGCAGTCTGAAATATAAACAAGAAAAAACAGAGTAAGACTTAAATAATAATATTTTGTATCATCCTCGCTTTGAATAAAGAGCCCAACAAAAATCATACGTCTTACTAATTTAATTAATATATACTTGAATACTATTTTTAAAAGTGTTTCCTTCTCCTGTTTAGCATAAATATGCGAATTACCCACATGATTTAAATAAATATAATATGCCGATTAAGAAATCGCGTAGTAATATTAGATTAAGAATGTTCCTTCATTTTGCGTAGTTTTTGACATGTGATTCGCAAAAAATTGCAGTATTTCGTTAATATTGCATGTGATTTGCAAATTTCACCAAAATTGAAAATTGGTAGGAAAAATATTTTGATTTACAATCCACCATTATTTTGACATTATCTAAGTACGGCAATGTAATAATAACCTAGTATGCATCTTCTGGCTTGGATGAGTATAGAGTTGGGGAAAGTATGGGTGTAAAGTGAAAAATGATTATAAAAATAGATCGCAAAGATTTTCTAAAAAGTTAAGGGTTCTGTGCTATATCCTGCACCTTTTGGTCGTTAGCAAAAAGACACTTTGACCAATGAACTGCGCGGGAGTGCGAGAGTTAACTAGAATAACTCTGCGGATATTTTGTTTACAATTTTGACTTAAGACTTACCGAAATCGACCTGGTCGAAACAAATCGCAATCATTTGTATAAATATACAAAAGAATTTGTTTAAACATTTCCGCACTGACATTTTCCACCGTTACACATTTATTCTCTAATGATACTCCTTTACAAAGTTCATAGAGAACGGAACATCGTGAAGCGATGATATATTTGTGTGCTGGAAACTGTACAGAGCCTACTTGAAATATGACGTCATGTAATGGATCGAGTTCAGATGCATCGAGAAGAAGATTGCTCATTTGATTTTGAAATAAATTTGATGTTACCTCAACCTCAGGAATACTATCTTTGATCTTGAGAAGAAAATCTATTGGTCGGTACTGGAAAAGAATACAATCAAAGATTTTTATAAAAGTAAATTATACTGAAGTATTTCCAAAATTGCAGATTTACAGGAGATTTTGTGAAGTTATTTAGAATTTAATGCAAATAAGATAATGGAAGATTTATTTATTTAAATGTCAAAATTTGACACCGGTTTTATATTGTAATTACCACTAAAAAGTAATTTTACCGCACGTCACTATTTAATTCAATCTCAAGATATTTAGTTGTTTCCAATCTCTTCCCGCGCACTGTATAGGTACATTCATAAGCACATTAGCTGGACTGGTGGTCTTTACCTGAAGGATTGCGAAGTTACATCGGTTAGGAGCTGATATTATTTTGACAGCTCGATGGGCATTGGGTATTCGTTCTGCTCGAATCATGTAATTGGGGGTACGTTCATTCAATAAATCTTGGACAGTTAGATATTCACCTTTTGATCTCTTTTGTAATACTGTGAATAATAAAAAATATAATAAATAAATAATGAATGTAGAATTCGATTGTTTACATAAAAAAATCAGGTCGTCCTATTTAAAATAAAAGCCTTTAAAAAGACAGTTGACCTTGAAATAACCTTGAACGACAACCTTGACAGATTTAACAACGTAAACATAATATCTCCCCCAAACCAAAATGGCAGAACATCACATTTTTCTTAGAATATATTTTTTGTATATCCAACAGTTTCGGAGAGATTTAGATAAATAATGAATGTAGAATTCGATTGTTTACATAAAAAAATCAGGTCGTCCTATTTAAAATAAAAGCCTTTAAAAAGACAGTTGATCTTGAAATAACCTTGAACGACAACCTTGACAGATTTAACAACGTAAACATAATCTCTCCCCCAAACCAAAATGGCAGGACATCACATTTTTCTTAGAATATATTTTTTGTATATCCAACAGTTTCGGAGAGATTTAGACTGTGTAAATTAAAACAGACCGCCCTGTCATACAATTCCAGATTAATTTACCTGCATTGGAAGATTTCGATTCAGTTTTCAATTCGGAACATACATACGCTTGTCCATCTCTCGCCACAAATGAAATTACATTTGACTGCAATGTGAATTGACGTACTTGAATGTACCGTAGTGACATGAAAATGCACCTAAAATGGAAGCAAACAAATATCTAAATATATAAATTGTGGAAGGGGTTGTCTGTTCCAATACCACAGCCCAAACAACGGTAGCATATAGCGAAAAATTAATGGGAATGGACCACCTAAAATTATCATTTTATCAAAACCAAGCCGTTTTCGATATACGGCCAAATTTCTAATTTATTCACTAAAATCGCACAGTCACGGTCGGACACCTTAAATTTTGTCGCGACAATATATCAACTCAAAGCGAGAAAGTTTTAGGTACCCTTTGGTCCTTATTTTAGGAAATTTTCTGCAAAGGTATGGCTAGCCATTCCAGAGTTTTGAGTTTGCCCCCCCCCGAAACGCTTAAATCTTGTTCTTTAAAAGGTTGCACTTGACAGGGTGGCCACAAACCCTAACCCCCCCCTCCACATTCCATTGTCCTTGAAAAACAGAAATAGCAATATAAGAATCGTAGCATAGCACAGGCGAAACAGCTAGTATTATTATTAACGTTAAGAACAGTTAGCAAGCTGTAATCATCGGACAATAAGCATCAGACTTTTGCAAATGTATCATCATGAAAAAAAGAAAAAATTGACTACTAATGAAAACATATCAAACTTATTATCTATATAGGTATATATATATATAAAAATGAATGTATGTGTGTGTGTGTGTCCTTTATGCATTCCAAAACTACTTATCCTATTGCAATTAAATTTGGCGCAGTTGATGGGTGTCCACCTGGGAATATTTTTGTCTAGGTCCCATCCCTCTTAATGTCAAGCTAAACCGACTAGGGACACACAATGGATGGGTAACAGCAAAAAATATCACGTTTTTCGACCTAAATGACATTTTTTCTCGAAATTTATCGCGACAACCTATCAACTCAAAGCAAGAAAATTTTAGGTGACATCTTACTCCTTCGTTTAGGACATATTTTGCAAAATTGTGACTAGCCATTCCAGGGTTACAGGTTCGAATCCTGGATCGACCAAAATAAAATTTAGACAGTACTAATTGCTAGGCCAGAAGGGTAGGAGATATCGAAAAATTGATGGGAATGGACCCCCCCAAAACCATAGGCTACGACCCCAGGAAAATTACCAGAATTCAATAAAGTTGAGCCGTTTACAAGTTACGGCCGATTTTCCGATTTTTGGAAGAAAAAAAAAGCAGAAATTTGGCCAATAGTCACGGTCCAATATCTCAAATTTTGTCGCGACAACATATCAACTCAAAGCGAGAAAGTTTTAGGTGACATCTTTATCCTTCATTTGGGACCTATTTTGCAAAATTGTGACTAGCCATTCCGGGGTTACAATTTCGAATCGGGGATCGGCAAAATAAAATTTAGACAATATTCATTGTTTAGCCAAGACGGTAAGAGATATAGAAAAAGGGATGGGAATGAATCCCCCCAAAACCATAGACTGAGACCCCAGAAAAATTATCATTGTTCAAAAATATACAACCATTTTCGAGTTATGGCCGATTTTTCGATTTATGTATGGGAAATCATAGAATACATTAGAAACGGTAAGAGGTATTGAACAACTGATGGGAATAGACCCCCCCCCCCCAANCACAAAAAAAAAAACCAAAGACTGGGACCCCAGAAAAATTACCAGAGTTCAAGACTCTCCAACCGTTTTTGAGTTACGGCTCATTTTCCGATTCAAATTATTGCGCAAGGTTAGGCTGGGTCATAGACCCAGCCTAAACTCAGCAACTTTTAACACGCATTTTATTTTTTTGGAAACTAACCCAATACTACTCCTAACACGTTCTACACAGCTTAACAACCCGTTACTACTCCCCATGTTCTACCTAGGCTAACAAACGTGTAGGTAATATGTAATCTATTTGTGGTATGTTCTGATCGGCATTAAATGCTTGTACCTCGGTGATATTATTATTAATGTAAGAGTCAGATTTATTGTCATTTTTTCTCTCATCTTCTCGAAACGAAGTTCGGGTACTCTGCTAGTTCAAAAGTAATTAACAAAAACAAACGAATCGATATTGTCTTGTAAAAAAAAAATCGTAAATATTGCGTTTTATTTAAATATCACTATCACCTTACATCAATTTTTCACACCTATTAGTTTTTTGAAAAAAAAAATAATAACATTTATTTCAAGTCCATTTCTCACACAAGGTCTTAAAAAAAACAAGAGAAAGTTGTTCCTCGTTCTTCTTTATCTTTTCTCTTCTGGGCCCTCGATTTCAACGATTTAGAACTCATTTTTATAATGTTACTTGCTGTTTTCCCGTGCTTCCGCTCCTAGTTAAAAAATTCATTATTTTATTCAAGGATATGACTTTTTGTACTGCGGAACACCTTTGTATCGAATTTTAGCTTTCTCGCTCATCCCGAAGTGGTACTTTTCAATCCCGATTTTTTGCTGGTGAAAACCGTCCATATATTGATTGGGGAGAAACCGGGAAATGTCAAATTTTTTATGGGGTCCCTATATACTATTTTGCGGGGGTCTATTCTCGGTAGTTTTTCGTTATCTTCTTTCGTTTGCCCAGAAAAAAATTGCAAAAAGACCCGCTAAAAAGCGTAATTTTTGGCGGTAACTTTCTAATTACGCACCTTCATACTGAAAGGGATCTGTGTGCCAAGTTTCAAGTCTCCAGGTTTAGCCATCGTGGAGCTACGTTGATTATCAGTCAGTCAGTCAGTCAGTATAGCAACTGGGCTTTGCGTTTTATAAGATAGATATACTCATATATTAAAATAATAAGATCATCATTAAGTGATAAAAGTTAATATTTGATACATGAATCAATCAATTATTGATTAAAACTATTTACGTCAAGAAAAATAATATGAGATCAACACAATAAATAAAAAACTGCGTTCTTTAAAGGGCTTGCCGTTAAGCTTAAATTATTAACCTCACTGTTTAAAAAAAAAATCTTTTTTAAAAAAAATTAAATACACTTTTCTACGGTATTACAGTTACCAATGTTTATAGAAGTCAAAACTATTTTATTGTTTATTATTTTAAAATTGCTTCTAACTAATTATTTATCAATCACAATATTAGTCAATAGAAATTAAAGATTTATTTAGAAATTATTAATACCTAGTCAACCTTTCCAGCTACAGTCAAGAAAACACCGAAGTTGATTAGGGCAGAACGTTTCAAGAGAGGCGGAAACCTCCTAAACCAAATAAAAGAGCCTGCATGGTCCAGATTTCGGTCAAAATTATACCTAGACATAAAAAGTATTATCTTATGTGTAGAAAATATTCCAGAATGTAACGAATGGTAAAAGAATAGGAAAAAATACCTAAGACTGGCGTAAAGACCCCCACGATCCCCGCGGAACCCTTTTGAAGGCCTCCTATCTTCTAACTTCGATACATTATATTTTGCACACTTCGGAGGGTACCGAAAAAACTTGAAGGTGAGTCCCCAAATTTTTCCTAGCACTACTGAAAAACCCCGCACGAGAATTGAACCGGTTATCTTCACGTGCAAAATTTTGAATATTTTTTAAGCTCAGAAAAAACGCAGGTCTCAATTCTCAATGTGCTGTTTTATAAAAAGCTGACTAGTGACTTTTACAAGGAATTGTTAATCTATTTAATTATTTAAACTAATAGTTAACATAGATTCAAAATTTAACTCCAATGGTTTCCAATAAGTAATTATTATTAAAAGTATAAATCTACACGATTACACATTACACAAGCACTATAAATAATATGCAATATGATTTTAGATAAACCCTTATGCTACACATTACTAGTGATTCAGAAAACTTAATTGGGGATGATCAAGCTGCGGTGAAGGTGTTCTACACTTGTAGATAATCGACATGGTACACATTTTTATACCTTTTTGGACATAGATTTAGGATCTCTATTAGGTACATTAACTGACATTATTTGTCATTTTTGTGTTTTTTTTTGCACGTATTTGAAGTTGTATTTGGCATATTATTTTAATTTATTTTTTTATTATCAGTAAAAAAAAATACGCTGGTTCAGGGCCCCTTCAGGAGCCCGGGCCCGGCACATTTTGTGCCCTTTGTCCCCCCCTCTGAGCGGCCCTGCTTATGCAGCAAAGCTTAAAACATACAGCGTTATACAGGGTGTAAATAAAATAAAATTTAGGCCCACCTAGCTCCGCCCCTGATTATTTTCTGAAAACTTGTAAAGGAAAGTATGTACTTTTATTTTAACAAAAAATATTTGTAACATTCCATTTAAATTTCTAGAGAAATCGAAACTTGTTGTCGTCAATAAAAGTAACTTCCGGGGGTGGAACCTGGATAATAGTCCTTACGATTGTACTGGACCTGACCATAACCATTAGATTGGCCATGACCCTATTCCTACCCCTAGAGATTTTCAAAATTCAAAAATTCCAAGGCGTTCAAAAGTTAAGGGACGGGGTGACCGGTCATTCTGGGACACGCTGTATTCTTCTACTTTTAACATACCTGCAAAACTGGGGGCAAGACTCAGTCCATAAATAGATACTACCGAAATTTGTGAGAACAGCAATTTTAAGATCTTCTCCTTCGTAAGGCGGTAACATAGAAGGTGCGGACTGCAAGTAACCTCCAGTTACACAAATTTGTACAATCGAATGAGTTTTGCCACTCATGTCAGCTAGATTACGAGTCCTGTGGAAAATTCAATCAATATTCTAATTTATAAGATGGGAAGGGGACAAAAAGAGTTTTTGTTTGAAATGTACTCTAACGGAACACAGTTAGAAGGTCAGAATCCTTGATTTTGTCAGTCAAATTTGAAACAAGCTTTTGACAAAACTTGTCCGATCAGTTTATCCGAACTGGCCGATATTTAACAATGAAAGCCGTCTAATAAAAGAAAATGATTGGCAACGCAAATTCCAGTTTATTTTTTTTAGTGCTAATGTAATTAAATGGGACACCACATAATTACGAGTTGAGCAGTTGCCAATACATTGGTTATTATATCCTAAAGACTGCATTGTCAAATATTCTAGTCAAAATAAAGTACTTAGTGCAAGGCTGCTTACTTTTTGCCAAAAGGTGTAAACTTTCTATACTGATATTGATAAAAAAGATATATGTCTTTCTGATCAAACACAACAACAGTGGCTGTATCACAAGCTTGCACTTCGGAAATCGTATCGTGTGATAGGTTAGACAGAATATTAATCTGTAAACACATTTGTAAAAGAAATATTAAATTCAAAAGTTTTTAAAGTTTGATAAATGAAGATTTAATAAACTTTGAAACCATGTAACCCGAAGAAGTATTTTCAGAATTATGTTGATAAAAAATTAGGGGGGGGGGGGGGNGAGGGCGGGGGGGGTCAAATTATTTATGGATTACTTGGCAGAGCTAAAAGCGCCACTTTTCCTTATTTTTTAAATAATAACTGAAAGAAATTACATGGCCCACGACCGACCATAACGTCCCCGTAATGGCCGGTTCTACGCACACCCTCACAGTTCCAGCCAAGTGCCATTAAAACCTTTTCGGTAACCTCATATCAACCTATTTCTGCCATTTTTTGACACCTAAATCTGGCTGGGATTGCAGAGAATAGTTGATTTTAAGAGGAATACCGCTACAACAAGAATATTTTCCACGATCCGTTATATAAAATGATGATTTAATATATTCACTTACTTCTTCTGGTTTAATAACTGAAGGGAAGTATTTCTTGGAATGTCCTAACTGGCCCGCGTTTACACCAAATGTATACACATTTTTGCACGTATAAATAACAGAATGGAAACGTCCACAAGAAACACCTTTTAAATTATTTATTTCTATATTTAGAGCTATGGGCGTTGATACAAATTCTGGAGGTGGTGTCAGACCCAACTGATGATATGTATTGAGACCACAGACAAAAACCTGTAGGACAGAAAATTCATTTGAGTAAAACGAAAACATGATGGTTGATTTTTACTAATATCAGGGTAAAAATGTTCAACTAAAAAAATATGGGACTGTAGTGCAAGACAGATAACATGATTATAAATTCAAATGCTAGTTTTAAAGGCTAAATCTATGTAATACATACATAATTTACAAAGTTCTATAAGAAGATACCATAAATGAGTATGGGAAGTTACTTTGGGGTGACCACATCATTAGCCGAGTTTACCTGATCTGATGGTGATAAAAAACTGAAAGTAACTCTTCAATATCATTCATCTTACGAAGTTCTAGTTTTAACACCTATGATTTTTCTTTTCAACTCTCGAACGCCTTGTCCGATTTTGATGAAACTTATCAAGTTTTATCATTTTTATGGACATTTATTATTATGTTCGTAGGATTTGATGATTCATTCTTGCTAGATTATTATGATATGTTTATTTCGTCTAAATTCATTGTTAGTTAAACGGATCAATCATATTTACCTTATTATCTTCCGCAAGAAATATTGAATGATCTTGACTAATACTTGCTGTTTTGATCTTTTCTTGACCAAAATTTACCCTGACGGGAGCAACAGCCGTGGTATTTGAATCAAGACCCAACCTTCCTCCTTTTCCATGACCACAAGACCATGCTTTGCCATCTGAGCTCAAGAATAATGAGTGGAATTTGTGCATGTGCACCTACAAAGTAAAAATACTGAACTAGTTAAATAAGGATATAGTGTAGGAATGTTAAAATATCGGCTTTCTATATGACCCATTGTCTACTTTTCATAAAGAAACAGAGACATTCCTTTTATTTACCTCTGAATTGTGAAAACCAATATTCAAAACATACTGATGCTGAATATAGTCTATTAATTATGTACTGTGATTTTAAAGTAGGAACCGTTTTGAATGAAATCCGTGGGCTGCAGCGCTGCGAGCCCGATTTGGAGCATGCGCACCGTGTACCGGCATCTGTTAGGATACCTTAGGCATCATTACAAAATTATTGGACCGTGTTAATGTTTGTTTTTATTTTAAATGTCTCCTTCGATTTAGAATTCCACCGACTGTGAAATACGCAAAGCTAAAGGTGTAAAAGCGGCTAGTAGGATATATGGACCACGGTTAGTAGGATATAGGATCTTCGCCCGGTTAATAGGATATATGGACAAAAAAAAAAAAAAAAAAAAAAAAAAAAAAAAAAAAAAAAAAAAAAAAAANAAAAAAAAAAAAAAAAAAAAAAAACATTACAAGCGAAGGGAAAGTACAAAAATGAGTGGGAGCTTTTAAAGATGGTCGCACGAATTGCATGATGAGGAACCCAGTGGCCGATCCTCAGATGTAGTTGAATTCAGGTTTGGGAAAATATTAGAAATAGGTTGATATGAGGTTACCGAAAAGGTTTTCATAGCTCTTGGTTGGAACTCTGATGGTATGCGTTCCAGGTCATCCTGGTGCATAGAATCGGACATCGTGAGGTCTTTACTGATTTGGTGCGGTAACATGCTAATATTCGTATCTTCGAGGTTAGTACTATTATAGAAATTTTTGGCTGAAAAGTAGAAAATGATTTACTTCTATTATATTATATCTTTTCAAAGATTCCAAACATTCTGGTACAGATCGGCTTTGCTGACTGCCAGTTCCTAAATTGTAGTTAGCATTGGTACCCCAAACATAAATTTCATTTAAGTAATTGAGGTCCATAGATACTTTTCTGTCTTTTATGAAGTGATCCATGGGTCTCAATTCTTCATTGTCCATTACTGTCAAGTTGGCTCCAAGCTAGAAAGAAAAGGAAATTTGAAACTTTAAATACAATCTATATCTCGAACATAATATTAAGATAGAGATGAGTTCAACTCCATGATCTGGTTTTGAGGGAACGCCATATCTTAAAGTATTTTAAAACATGTTTAATTTTATACGTCCATAATAATTATGATTCATAATCATAAATCTTTTAGGATAGATGAAGGGCATTTTCAATATGAACTTGCACATACATAAGAGAAAAATAAAAGATCTTGTAAAAAAACTTTTCCTAATTTAATGATTTATCTTGAGGATCTAATTTTCTTTTTGGCTTAACGTCTCGAGACGATGATTTCACTCTCCCTTTGCTGGAAACTTGTAAACCAGCTACCCATATCAACGGGAAAAGTCAGTATCACGAGACTTTGAACCTACGTGGTGATCCATAAAGTAAAATCCCGCTGGACGTTGCTTAACTTACTGATTTTATAAGAACTGGTGTATGCCATTGGCGCCGGCTACATACTTATCTATTGAGGAATTATAGTTTCTTATTTCGCATTACCTTGACAAGTGACACAGCTACATGGAGTTGACCATAAAAAATACTCTGATGAAGTGGTGTGTAACCTGAACCTCTGTCTTTTATATTAATATCAGCTTTCGCAGTTTTAATCAACCAACTACATAACTCCTTTCTGCCACAGGCTGCAGCAATATGAAGAGCGGACCTTCCATATTTATCAACAACCTGAAAATTTAAAATTTATAACTTTGTCAAATTTGAAGGCTGTAAGCTTCTTTTAGTATTGGCGTACTCATGTAATTTCCAGAAACATACATAGATATTGAAGTCACCAATATGCATTTGTACCGTTTCTGGCAGTGTATAGTTTTGTTTAAATCATAACAGCCCTTTCCTCTCAACGAATGTTTATTCCGAGTAAGATAGTTTTAAAACACTTGGTAGAGCTATCAAATACAATAAATAAAAGAAAACAAAAAACACTTGACTTTATGTTTTACAATTTAAAAAAAAATGTATTGTAGAACATTAAGTATTTTCCGTCATTTTCATTTCTTGTAGGTACATCTACAATCTACATGTTTATTGTGCGACATTGCCGAACATAAACAAATGGAGTCGGTACGGTAAACGGTAATTATAACTTACATGTCCACAGTTGGCACAGATACAATATATGTAAGATGCAAGTTGGCTGTCACTGACTCCTCTCAGTGTCAGAGCTGAGGATATGAGCGAACCATGGGTTTCCGATCGACATTTCTCTGTGCAATCATTGTAAATAAAATTCTTCAACATATTGTCCAGTCAGCAACTCATATAAAAATGAAATTCATACATATATAAGTTATATATAATAATAAAAATCTTTAATACTGTTAATTTTTGTGTCTCGATTAAGAAAGTAAGTAGAGTCTTATTATTATTAAAACTTTTAAAATTTGACTACCTATGCTAACGGGAAGACTCGACTTCTTTTAAATTCAAATTTATTATAAATTTTAAAACTACAAAACTCCCACTTTGAATCCTCTTCGAAAAGTATTTATACGATTTGTACGTAAGCGAAGCGATAAGCGTATTTACGGAAACTGATAGGCTGATAACGATAATAAAATAAATTTCTCACCGATCAAAAAAATTTAATTAAAATAAAAAAAATAAACAAAAACAAATTCAGTGTTGCGGTGTTGCCAAATGATTTGTAGGGCTTTAGAAAGTTTATTACCCTATCTATCTATCTATATATAAAAGAGAAATCTAATATATATAAAAGTGAATGTCTGTTTGTTTGTTTGTTTGGTTATTTATTTGTTTATTTATTTATTTGTTTGTTTGTTCGCTTATAACTTACGAACTACAGCTCGGAATTGCACGAAACTTTGCACACTTATTTGTTTTTACCCGGGGCAGGTTATAGGCACGATATTGTACGGCCGATTTTTCAATTTCTTGCTTAAAATTTTCCGAATTTTGGCCAATATCTTAAGACATATCAACTCAAAGCGAGAAAGTTTTAGGTAACATCTTTATCCTTCATTTAGGACATATTTTGCAAAATTGTGACTAGCCATTCGAGGGTTACAAGTTCGAATCCGGGATCGGGCGCAATAAAATTTTGACAATACTCATTGTTTACCCAAAACGGTAATTCATGGGAATGAACCCCCCCAAAAGAACCCCCCC
>CM022874.1:14490062-14538506 GCA_012654025.1 Pachypsylla venusta | reverse complement strand
TAGTTGTTATGCGTATAGTGCTTGTTGGGACCAAAGGAAGTACATAATTTATTTGTCTTAAGTAGTTGTTATGCGTATAGTGCTTGTTGGGACCAAAGGAAGTACATAATTTATTTGTCTTAAGTAGTTGTTATGCGTATAGTGCTTGTTGGGACCAAAGGAAGTACATAATTTATTTGTCTTAAGTAGTTGTTATGCTTATAGTGCTTGTTGGGACCAAAGGAAGTACATAATTTATTTGCCTTAAATAGTTGTTATGCGTATAGTGCTTGTTGGGACCAAAGGAAGTACATAATTTATTTGTCTTAAGTAGTTGTTATGCGTATAGTGCTTGTTGGGACCAAAGGGAGTACATAATTTATTTGTCTTAAATAGTTGTTATGCGTATAGTGCTTGTTGGACCAAAGGAAGTACATAATTCATTTTTCTTAAGTAGTTGTTATGCATAAAGTGTTTGTTAGTACATAAATATTTTTCTTAAAGAGTTGTTATACATATTGCGCGTCTTATAAAGATACACATCTTCAAAGTCTTGCTTTGATATTATCAGAGGGAAAAATGAAATAAAAAGTGTAAAATTGTTATTGCTATCACCAAGAATTGTATGTCTCCCCATTTTGTTTTAGGTTTGATCTGTGCACGGTGACCTTTGTAATAATTTACTGGTCTCTCATTGCGGGATTAGTTTGGTTCATTATTCTGACATACATACTCCACATCACATTTCAAGAGAAAACAGGTACGTGTGAAACATATTGGGTAAAATTATTGACGGAAATTTCCATACGTCAGGCGAAAATTGTTATTGGACACCTGTAATGATAAAAAAAAATGATCAAAATACACTAGTTCCCGTTGAATCACTGAAGTTAAGCAACGTCTAGCGAGGTTAGGTTCGCGCCCTTGTGAGGCTGGGTGAGGTCAATGTGGGTAGCTAGTTTGCAATTTTCCAGCGAAAGGAAGGTAAAACCCCCGTCTCGAATGACCAATAGATGTTAAAGAGACCTTGAGCAATATATACGAGTATATATATATTTGTAAACCAATCTTGTTTGGTTTGTTTAGTAATTAAAAGTAAATTTATCAGATGGGGTATATATGATGCTATCGATACCACACTGAACATTCTGAAAATTTCTAGCTATTATATTTAATAAATTTACTGGGTGTATTTTAAGTCCACCACTAATCAGCATTTCTTCATTTAATTTTGTTTCTTTCCTTAGAGTGAAATTATTATAGTAAACGTATAATATCAAATTATGGTACCAAATAATAAAAAAATACAACACATGTTTTGTATGTGTTGTATTTTAAGCAGAAAATGTGTCTGATGAATTCACATTTTGAATCCTATTTTTCTGTCTGTTTCGTTCAGGGAAAATTCAAGAACGTATCAGAAAGAAAATTCCTTGGTTTCACATTGGTGCATGGGCTGGTGTTCCACTTCCTCTGATCATTATAATTTGCTGGATTGGAGAGATTGATGGAAACAGTGTTTCCGGCATTTGTTTTGTGGGATACAACAACATTGTTCATCGTATTCTATTCTTTTCCATTCCAGTTTTTTGTTCTTTTCTCGTAGCGGACATTTTTCTCGTTAAAGGTTAGTATAACAAGATATACAAATTATTTAAAGGAGGGTAAGATAAAGATATCTCTTTAAGCCCTTCTATAGGCTCCAAAAAATTAATTGTTTGTATGCTTTTTTGAAGAAGCTTTGATATTTAGCAACTTTGATTAAAATATATCTCTCAATTGTTCTGATATTCATCACAAATCTCCCTTCCTTCCTTAATACTAAGAAGATAAGGTATTTTCTTTTTACTTTCTCTTCCTATAGCAATGGGAAAACACGAGATCATCCGATCATCAAAGAAATAAAGTAATTTTATAAGTTCAAACTGATAAGTTCAAACTTTTGATTGGATTCAAGGTGATTATTAAATATTGTTCGGCCGCTTTCGACCGTTTTGGTATCTCTAGGGTTTCGTAGAGTGCTAGTTTAAATGGATTTACGAGTGGAGAACTTTTGTGTTGCGTGCAGAAAGAGGTATTTTGTTTGCTAGCATGTATTTTGCAAAACCTCTTTTTTCTGGATGTTTATTATTCACAGAGTCAGTGCTCCTTTATTCTGGTCGAGATGGAGCGCGAAGTTTTCCCAATATATTCGCCGTGGTTGGGGACCGATATTTTATAAATGCCGCTTTTATTAATGTGTCTTATTTTATCTTTTTGGTTGTATAAAATTTTGTTGATATTATTTGGATTATAGAATGCTATTTTTACTTTTTTATTATGCTTTTCAATAATATTAGCCGCTTTATAAGAAGGTTTACCAATGAATATGAGGGAACGATATGAGCTCAGGAGAGCACGAAAATAGTCAGCTTTAATATCTTTTTAATTTTTGCAGTCAAGTGAAGATATAGTATTTTTCTAGCTGAGTATCCGAACTTCGTTTCGAGAAGATGAGAGAAAAAAAAAATGATAATAGATCTGACTCTTCATTAATAATAACCGTTTAAACGCGATCAGAGCATACACATAAATTACATATTACATACATGGGGAGTAGTAACGGGTTGTTAAGCTGTGTAGAACGTGTTGGGAGTAGTATTGGGTTAGGTTCCAAAAAAAATAAAATGCGTGTTGAAGTCTGCGCAAGGTTAGGCTGGGTCGCAGACCCAGCCTAAACTCAGCAGACTTCAACACGCATTTTATTTTTTTTGGAACCTAACCCAATACTACTCCCAACACGTTCTACCCAGCAAACTTGGTGTTCAATTCTATTAAATTATATCGGCATTGCACTAACCGCTTTTGTACATAATTTTATTTAAATCAAACAAAAATTTTAATTTCCATACAAAAATTGGAAAATCGGCCGTAACTCGAAAACGGTTGGAGGGCTTTCAACTCTGATATTTTTTCTGGGCTCCCAGTCTTTGTTTTTTTTTGGGGGGGGGGCCATTCCTATCAAATGTTCTATATCTATTACCGTTTCTTATAGTATTCTATGATTTCCCATACAAAAATCGGAAAATCGGCCGTAACTCGAAAACGGTTGCATATTTTTGAACTGTGATCATTTTTCTGGGGTCTCAGGCTATGGTTTTGGGGGGGTTCATTCCCATCAATTTTTCTATATCTCTTACCGTTTTGGCTAAACAATGAGTATTGTCAAAATTTTATTGTGCCCGATCCCGGATTCGAACTTGTAACCCTCGAATGGCTAGTCACAATTTTGCAAAATATGTCCTAAATGAAGGATAAAGATGTTACCTAAAACTTTCTCGCTTTGAGTTGATATGTTGTCGCGACAAATCTTAAGATATTGGCCAAAATTCGGAAAATTTTGAGGAAGAAATTGGAAAATCGGCCGGAAAATCGGCCATAAAATCGGCCGTAACTAAAATGGCCGGACAATACCGTGCCTATAACCTTCCCCGGGTAAAAACAAATAAGTGTGCAAAGTTTCGTGCAATTCCGAGCTGTAGTTCGTAAGTTATAAGCGAACAAACAAACAAATAAATAAATAAATAACCAAACAAACAAACAAACAGACATTCACTTTTATATATATATATATAGATTTGTCTTAATTAGGTTTGATCTTGTTAGAGCAGTGAGGTTTAATTTTATAATGTAAATCAGTGCATTCAAATTATGTTATAAATTTGGTCTGTGTTTCACGCTTAAAACTCCAGGAGAACTGAACAAGTAAGTCTGGAACAGATGTTTTGTATATTCACAACCGAGTCTTATTTCTAAATTTTAAATTTTATTTTTGTTAAGAAAAAGCTTGTCACAAAGAATTTCTTCGCGTTATTGCTAAATTTTATAATTATCCCTGGATTCGAACCAATAGCCTCCAGGTTACTAGTCTACGCTACTGAGGATCTTAGGTATGAATAAAATAAAAATAGAGATGAATGAAATAAATATGGTTACTTTTTCATTTTTGAGATCTACTTATTTGTGATTACGTATAATATTATTGTATTAAAAACGTAGGTATGTAGGTAATCATTTATTGTATTTTTATTATTTTAGTCGTAAAGCGATTTCTTAGAAGAAAATAAACAAACAATAAAATGAAATGGACAAAAAAAAAAAAAAAAAAAAAAACTTTAAAGAAAAGCAAAAAAATCTCATTTGTTGGAAAATGTTTTTCGTTACAAAAAAGAACATAGTTCACACGGTTTATGGCGACGTGATTTGTCCTGTTTATCATTGTCATACGCAAGTACGTTATTTTTATCGTTTCATTAAAACTATCAGAGTCTGTAAAAACTTTCTGTTAATAATTTTTCATGGTTCCAGGACTGCTCACACTTACAACGTTAAAATCTTCCAGTGAAGAAGTAATGTCAGAAGAAGATTCACTAAAAGTCAAATATGTTTTTCGGCGTACGCTCTTGTTCTTCTTGCTTGTGAACATTATGAGCGTACCTACCAATCATTATTTGCTTTATGAATTACATTATACTGATATTTGGAAATCTAGTTTGAGAGATTTTATTCTGTAAGTGTTTTTTAAAATTTGTTCGGAAAATAAAAATACAAACTTGTAAGCTTTTTCCGTGATAAACTTTATCGTTTGTGTATAGTATCACTCTTAAAGATTCATTCTCACCATCGCCAGTTCTACGTATTAGAAACGTAAACTATCACAATTAAAGCCGAAGGTAATTAAAACTTTTCGGTAAGCTCACATCAACCTGTTTCTACCATTTTCCCAACCCGAATTTAGAAATGCGGAAAACGTTTGATTTTAAGAGAACCATCCCTACAACAGCCCCTAAATATTAACTACCCTCAATTTAGAGTTGCTATTTATGATGTTTATAGTCATTATGAAAATTAGTAGAGACATGATCACGAGTACTTATTTGATAATGTCTTAATGAATGAAAGCCCCCGTGACTCTCCAATCTAATTCTAGTTAAACAGTGAATTTTTTTTTTTTAATTTCTGTTTACTACTTTGCTGTAATGTACTATAAATCATGTGGTGGGATAATTCATTTGTGATACTCTCATGAGAGTTTCACAAATTTTAAGTGTTGATCACATATAATTTTTTTGTCTTTTTGTTTCAGCTGTGGATTTGGTGTAAGCTCAGATCCAGAATCATGTCATTTGATGCAAAAGCCCAATGTAGCCTATCTCAAATTTCATTTCTTTGCTATGTTTGCTACAGCTATTGTTATCACTACTTATTGGGTGTTTTTTACGGAGTCGTTTGTACAATCATGGTGCAGTTTTTTAAAAAGGTAACTTGATTACTTTGACACACATAATAGTTATGTTCATTTTTGTCAGGATTTAGGATACTCTGACGTTATTTTTGTTTACCAATTTTTATCAGAAAACAGGGTGTTAAAATTTGTGCGAAATTAACATAAAGCTTCAAGTAAAAAATGACCCTGAATTGTCTAGTTAAAATCGGACAACGTTAAGTGGAAGAGTGTTTTTATTTGATTTTTTGGATTGTATGTACCCCCAGAAATGTAAAATTTGAGGTTTATTATAGTATGTAAAGTAATACATAAATAAAAATACATATTTTGACTTTCTAATTATATCTATTTTTTAGGGCCGTTTGCTTAGCCATTTTGGGTCAAACCTATTCTCCCAGCACTGCGTCCGTACCTCTGGCTATTATGTTAACCAGGCCTTGTTTATAGTATTTCGATCATGAGTCAAAATCTCTCGTGACATTATCAGGGGGTAAACACATGTCTAATACACTCTTAAGTATTAAGTACAATTTTGGGACCGAATTCGACTCGATTAATTTAACACAAATTCTTTTTTATAATATTTTTTAATTTATTGTTTCAGATTAATTCGAGAAGAGATAGAAGATCCAGTGATTGTTCCTAAATACAAACTGGTTCGACGGGCCTATGCAAAGAGTAAGAAGACCAATGTTCTGAGTCGTCTGTCTGTCGATGTTTATGAAACTCCGCAAGATCCCATTGGTTAGTACATAAAAGAGTTTTTCGATTTTCTTTTTAAAAAATCTGAACATAAGTTGGTTTATAATCATAGTTAAATATTTTTTTCAAATAAAACCAAGTCTTGTAAGTTAGTTTTGTTCCAAAACCAGTTAAATTTTGCGATTCGCACAGAACATTTTAAACGTTTTGAAATCTTTCTACTCAATTTCTTTCATCCATAGAAAATAGGGGAATAAAGTATTGTGATCGTGAAAAAAATGACTTTTATAAATAAAAATGGTTTTACTGATCGCACTCTAATAAATGATGAAATAAAGTATTATATTTCAATTTTAGGTCTAAATTTTGAGCTGAATAGTAAAGCTTCTCATGGGATTAGTTCATCTTGGGCTGCAGCCTTACCAAATTTAGTACTCAGACGGAATGCTTTGAAGGGCGCTGCGACCGATACAAACTCAAGTTCTAGTTCAAAACAAAACTCTGAAATCAGCTACAGTGTGTGTAGGTATGTACATTTTTTGGAATTTCAAAGATCCCGACTTAAACAATTAACATAAGATGGTATCATCAAAGGAAATGTACTGAAGTAATGTGAAACCCCGGTTTCTATTGTATAACTTTTTTTTTTTTTTTTTTTTTTAAAAAAAAAAGTGGTAATATCATTGGTGGTCAGGAGAATGGGATTGCAGATTCAAATAAGATAAATATATGGGTATTAACAATAAAAAACCTAAAAAACAAACCTATTGGGAGATATAATTGACGGACTATCATGGAGATAAAAAATATTTTTTAAACTAATCATTGCATACAATAGCAAAGTGTTGGTGAATTTCAATTGGCCAAATAAGAGAAGTCTGTCCGTGTTTACAATGAATTCGTTTTCAGGATAATTCTGCTTTGTCAGCACCACCAATATCAGGAAATTGACTCAGGTGATTTAAAATTTAATGATAAAAAAAAAAAAAAAAAACACGCCTGCAAGATCTATCTTGTTAAAATGGGATTTGATTTAATGGAATTTTTTCTTTTGACAATTCAGCTTAGGCCAGTTTGCTTTTTCCAAGAAATCGGACTTTCATTATGAGGTAGTATAACTTGATTCTACAAAATAGCATTTTCTAGATGTCCAACGACGTGGGGTATTTCACCTAAGTTAAAGTTGTCATCAACGGAGTTCTCTTTTTGGATACTGAACAACAGGGTCCTTGTCTGGAACTGAGATGGTTTGCGTCCCAAGGTGTCCTGGTGCGAACCGGACATTATGTGGACGTCCTTGATAACTCGACCTGCTTATATTAAATATCAAAAATTTCAACAGGGTTTCAGTTGAATCTAGAAGAAATTCCAACGATTCTTCTGTATCTGTTCAAGCGCTAGAAGTTACTAAAACAGTGAGAAAATCCAGAGATAGACGTGGCAGTAGTAGAAAGACGAGAAGAGAAATGAGAAGTAGTTCTACTTCTCAAGAGAGTTTCTTCAGGTGGACTCAGGTATGTTGATACTCTAAAATGTGAAACACGTTTTCCATGTTATTAAAATCTTGGATAGATGTGTATCGGATCTCCAAATATTGTACCCTAAAATAGCCTGGTATTTCAAATAAGCTTAATCCATTTTAAGTGCTTGCTTTTCCAACGTGGAAAAGAGATATATTCGTAGATAAAAGCTGACCTAATGATTATCCAGTGTTGAAATTGTCGATCATACACGTAGACAACGTTGCCGGAGTTGTTACTGACGAATGTTCGACTCCGATCTCTGATCACGTAGGAGTGTCCAACATCTGGCAAGTAATATTCAAGAAATATATAACATCTGACATTCTGTGAACTGTAGAGCAGGGGTTACCAAACTTTTTGGTGCCGCGCCCCCTTTCCTTGAAATAGAAGCCTCCCACGCCCCCCTTCCCTTTACATTATTAATTTTGAATGGGTATGGGTGTTGCTTAATTCTATCTCATTAAAATTGCTGAATGCTATCTTATTCAAAACGCTAATGTGTTGCTGAATGCTATCTCATTCAAAACGCCAATGTGTTGCTGATGCAATCTCATTCAAAACGCTAATGTGTTGCTGAATGCTATCTCATTCAAATTTTCTAAAAATGATGTTCAATAAAATTACCTTTGTAAAAATATTGTGTGCACATATTTTAACTAAATGATAATAATTCAACTGGTCTCACGCCCCCCAGTTTGCAAACCTCTGCTGTAGAGTGTACAGTTCACAGAACTGAAGTGAGAGTTGAAATGGCATGATGGCTATTTTAACTCCATTCAGTGGACATAGTCTCGGATGTCCCGTTAGGACCCCAAAAACTAGTCAGAAAATTATATGAATTTAATGAGTTGAAGAAAAATCGTGGTGTTAAAACTAGACGTCATTTGTTTAGTCACTAATCTAAATGAGGGCTCTTTATACGTTTTTAACTAGGTATGCACATAATGGGATTTTTGAAATTAAAATTTGTGTGATCCATTAATTTATTTGGAATTATTTTGTCTAGGTTTTAGCGCAAGCCAATGTACCAGAACCCGCATCTTCTACGAAAGAGCCAAACTTAGCACGACGTACTGCCATAGCAGGTATGGATAGTAATATGCTTTTGTTGACAAGACAACTATTTGGTCAACTGGATAATGAAAGGGATGATGATGTTTCTTCTGCCGGTTCCGAGTCTGAACATGACTAGATAACGTCAGAGAAACACCATCACTTCCAGCAACATACCAAATGTCAGCTCGAGATGGTACTCTAAATTCTACATGATAAGAATGAAACAAACACATCCCCCGGTAAACGCCACTATACTGACAGCTTGTGTAAATCTATGACTCAATCCTACCGAAGTGACAAAATTCCTGAGGCCTCCAATTGCTGGGGATAGTGAATTGATATAACTTGGTGAAGCTGCATTATTACGTCAGAAAATAAATATTTATTTATTGACAAATGTTTAGTTCGTCTGAGTAAAGGGATACAATATTATTGGGCAATATTTTTGGGCTTTCTCCAGACAATTACAAAATTCCTGTGCAAACAACCAAGTTGGTGTTATGCCTCGGGGTAAGAACAAACTGAGGGTGTAGGTTGCTTAAGATTGTCAAGAGAAAATTCTCGACCCTTACCAAGAATCTGATTAAATTAACTATTTCTTTTCGTTAATATGTTTAAGACTTCTTGTATAATTCGTGCATGATAATATTATTTTGTATTTCAATTTAACGGTAAAATGCAATTGCTTCCAAAAAGACGTGTGCGAAGAGGAATATTTTTGATTTGATTATAATGAGAGTTCTTTTTTTCAGCAATTTTATCCACTCAGTTCTCAGATATATTTTTTTTGTGGTCAGGTGTGGTGTTAGCTAAATAAAGTTTACCTTAATTTTTTGTATTAATATATTAATACATTCTCAGATCTCATAGGATGAGTAAATTGGTATTACTCGAACTCGTGCTAAAATAATTTTATTTAAAAAAAAAATTTAGTTAATATAATGAGAGTTCATTTTTAATGTGTCCTAAAGGACTCTACCGCCTAGTAACTCATCACAAAATATTTGCTTGTCTGGGCTTTTGAATTTTAACTTCATACTTGTTCTAGAAATACATATGATATCATAATTTGACTAAATAAGAAGTCAAGTGGCGATTTTTAAGGCCATAGAAACTTTTTTTTTTTTTTTTTTTTTTTTTTTTTTTTTTTAAANAGTTAATATGGTGACAATACGTCCCGCTATCGGCGAGACAGTCCAGCTTTGGAGACCCTGGTCCCGCTCTCCCTAGCAATTGCTTGGGGAAGCTAAAATGTCCCGCTTTTGACTAAAGCAATGAATATGTCCCACTTTTTGGTGAAACTTGCTTAACTTCAGTGATCTGACGGGAACTGGTGCATTCAACGTGGTATGATCGTTGGCTATAGAAACTTTTATTACATGTATTTATTTTTTTATTTTTGTAAACCTTTGAAATCAACAACACCCCCCTCAAAGTTTGTTATTATATTTGCAACAGTGACTCTTACATACGTTGACAGATTAAAAGGACCTTTTTCCCACTTTGGAGGCTGTCAGTTATATACAACGGGGTTTCATAGAAAAACAGAAAAACAATGACGGCGGTTCTACTATGGTACATATTAAAAATGGACACACATTTTCGCGTTCTTCTAAAACTTCTATTTATGGTGTTTCAATAGGAATGATTCTATTTGTTATCACAAATATTTGTTCCCATTAAGTGTTATTTTTGAAATTTTGTTTTAAATATACTTTCAATTCAAATCTTTAACGGCTAGATTTTGAAATAAAAATTGGTTTGATTCGCGATCGTTATATTAGTCCTTAGTCAAACGCACACCAAATGGGCACAGTTGTGTTAATGGAATAGAAGTCACATGATTCATGCGATTTTGAAGATTTATCTATCGCGCTTATTGAAACACCCCGTTTTTTTGTTGTAAAATAATTGTGTGTTATCCTTGTGCTCGCAGACAAACGCATAATCTAGGAAAAAAATACACATGTACTTTTGGGAGTCCACAGATTGCCTCGATATGCGAAATCCCATAAAAAACATGTGTATATGTTTTTCCTTGCATATATACAAAGATGTGTGTTATGAAAGTAGATAAGAATGTGATTCCCTGCGAGGACCTTGTGTATTATATTTTTCAGGACTGAAATCTGTAAAGAAATATTTTTCATCCTGATTTTATATTACATACGAATTTATTTGGACTCAAATACAATGTTAGAAAGATTCAAATAAAAAATCATCGTAAATCTAAAGGCCCAAGTTTCAGTTGTTTTAATTATAAGAGAAATGAAGCATACTTGATTCTGTAGGTAGTTTCTTTTGATGGTGCAAATATAATTCTTAATTGCTAACATCTCCTATTCAGTTCCACAATAAAAGCTTTAGATAATAAATTACAGTATCAGAAAAAATAGGTTTGGACGGCCAAGATTTGAACCAAATTGAATTGATACCAAAAAAACTATTATACTGGGAAAAATAGATGGGGAACAGTTTTATTTTGTGCAACTGATGTTTAAAGGATTAAAAGCTCTTGATTTATCAACGTTTATGTTAGATTGCGTTTAAATTATTTTTTCTTTCGAGTCTCATTTGTTCTCTTCTTTCCAAATGTACAACAGGGTGTCCATTAAAGGATCATAAGGTGATATATTAAAACCGTACATTATTGAAAAGTATATGTGAAGTAAAGTTTTTATTGATTGTAGGGGTAAGTATTTTGATGACTTTATTTTGATCTTGGAAAAAATTAAAGTTTTTTTCAAAGTCAACCTTAAAATTTCAAATATGAGTATAGGTAATACAGTTTTGGAGAAATCTTAAAAATTTAAATATATTTGTAAAAATTTTAAGTCTTCTTTTCGTTTACAAATGGAGGGATCAAATTTAGGTTCCTCAGAATTTAATCACAGGATACTAATAATTAACTGTTCCAAAAATGTATTACAAATGGATTGCGACAATAATAATTAACAGTTCTAAATTTCTCTTACCTTTTTCCTTCAATGGGTTTGTTCAAAGTGTCAGTCTAGTATGGTATGAGTGCCTTACGACACTATGTATCGATGCTGGAGTTAGCCACTTTAAAGGAACCCATTGATGAACCAAGGTAAGAGAAATTTAGAATTGATATTTATACTATGTAACTCATTTCCAAACTAAATTTAAAAAATTTATTCCTCCACTCCTAAAGTAAACAAGGTATTTTGGAAGGGCCTTTCAAAAAATGTATTACAAATGGAAGATTCGTATTTAAAATTTCTTATCAAAAATATTTGTGCTTCAATCCATGAAACTTTACTTCGCACTTATTCCTCTATAATAAGCAGTTTTTGAGATATCACCTTGGATCACCCCGTATAAACGACGAGTATTATAATTTGATACGAAAATATATTTGTGTATAGTTTTTCAGAAAAATAAAACTTGTTTAAGATACTCATGTTCCATATATTTATGTTAGTAGGATTAAAATATTTTTTGTTGATATTGACTAATGAATTTATTATTCAATGAACTGAATTTTGTATATTTTTTTATAATAAATCTTTTAACAGTATTTTTTAAATAATAAAAAACACTTGGAACTTTTATTTCAGCATTTATAATGTCAAGATTAATGAGGTAAAGAAAATACTATATCTTCACTTGCCTATAAAATTATTAAGATGTTAATTAGAGCTGACTAGTTTCGTACTCTCCTGAGCACATCACCAGAGCTTGAAGCGAGTTTGAAGAGTCTTCAAACTCACTTCAAGCTCTGATGATGTGCTCTAGAGAGTACGAAACTAGTCAGCTCTAATTAACATCTTAATAATTTTATAGTCAAGTGAAGATATAGTATTTTCTTTGCCTCATTATGGATTTACTTGATATAGTATCCCAATTCAACAAAATGTCAAGATTAGCAGGCTTTATTGGCTTCGCTTGGCTCTTGCGAGATTATTTTTCTTATAAAATCGACAATTCGACCGTACTTTAGACACGGACCGGAAAATTTTATGTTTAATTTTTCTGGGGTCCCAGCTTGTGGTTTGGTGGGGGGGGGGGTCCACTCCCATTAATTTTTCATATCTCTTACCATTTTAACTAAACAATTAATTATACATAACATCGTTACATTGAGTTTTATTCCTATAGAAAATTTAATGTTTATATTTGTCGAACTCATCACTTTGAAGGAGTGTGGAATCTTTAAGGCACCTACAGAAACCCAAACAATATATGACGGTGATCAGACATGTGACACGGTTTTTCGCCAACATGCCATACGTCTCATCACTCAAGTGATCTCTTGTAGTAAATGTAATTCTATAATTGAGTTCATTCTTCTTTGTCAAAAAAAGAGTCTGATCTGTTGACTAGAAAATATCGTTTTGTTACCTTAATCTTTTATTTTAGTCCACCTCTTTCTTTATATCCAACTTGCCATACTGTATCTTTTAACAGTGCAATATCTTCATTCAAAATTAAGCAATGTAAAATATCCTTGAAATTTAACTGGCTACATATTCGATATTTTAGTTCTAAATGTTGTATTTGAGATACAAAATGTTTCATGTTACTCGTCACAGTGGCACTTGGTAGTAATTCTTTCTGATATCTGTAGAAGAAAAAAAGTTTTACAATCAAGACTCGAGACTGTCCAGAAAATTTGATAAGAGCAGAATTACATAATGTGATTTTTGTTCGAATTTTGTTCCGACGAATATATTCCCCTGTATGTTTCGACTATAATGGAATTTTGTATGTAGTTCCCATTTTGGGTCTAAATGATCTTCGAAACTTAACATCACAGTCCATTAAAATGCTTACATAATCAAAATATAGGGTTCCGTATTTAAAAAAAAAATGATACCCATATACATGGTGTATAAATCAGTCAAATCGTAAGTGACAAAAGAACCACTTGGTAAACAAACAGGTTTTTTAATTAATTTTAATGGATACTAACGGTTGTTCCGTGAAACCTATTATTTTCGTGTTCGATTCCAAATCCAAAGATTTATTATTGAAAATAATAATCCAAAAAGGAATTATAGACAAACCACTTACGGTGTTTTATATTGGCTATGAATGGGACCCCTGAATATCGAGGGTAGCTGAGATCAAATGGAACATTTTTTACAAAATTAGTTAGTGAGCCAGGCGAAGCATAGCCGAGATACAGGGTATAGAAGTATTTTTGGACAACTTTCCATGTCGCTTGGTGGGTTTTGTGTGACCGAACAAAAAGTGGATGGACACTAAATCCCATTTTTTGATGGCGGTGATTTCAAATATGGCAGCAAAATTTTCAAAAACAAACGCGAAATGGGGGAAAACCTGAAAAGTGGTCAAAGTTTTTGGTCTGTTCTCAAATGTGATTTGACATAAGAAAAGTGCGCCTTTTACTAATATTTCTTGTGTAAAAAGATTTTTAAAAATCGAACACAAAATTTAATTCCCATGTTCCCCAAAATTTAATTCCCATGAGACTGAAAAATCAAATCAGAAAAAAATCTTTAAACGAAGATTTTTCAAACTTTGGAAGGCTAACATTTTGGTTCACGCTCTTTTTTCAAAATTCTAATTGACCAGTTGTGTCCAGGACTTAAATTTGGAGTTTGTTTCCAAAATTTAATCGTGATAGGACATTTTCGTGGTTCCCTATTAACATGGGAATTAAATTTTGTGTTCGATTTTTCAAAACCTATTTACTCAAAAAAAGTCTTAGAAAAAGACGTTCTTTTTACATGTCGAATCACATTTGAAAACCGACAAAAAAATTTGACCACTTTTAAGGCTTTCCCCCATTTCGCTTTTGTTTTTTAAAAGTTTGCTGCCATATTTGAATCCACCACCATCAAAAAATAGGATTTAGTGTCCATCCACTTTGTATTCGGTCACACAGAACCCATTGAGCCACGTTGAAAGTTGTCCAAAAATGAGTTTTTTCCACCCTGTAACTAGGCTATGCTTCGTCTGGCTCACTTACAAATTTCGTAAAAAATGTTCCATTTGATCTCAGATACCCGCCATACAGGGGTTTCATTTATAGCCAAATATCCTGTGTACCTTGAAACGTATAATATTAAAATTTGAGGGGGGTGGGGGGTAGATTTTTTTCGTGGTCGATTAGAAATCCAAATGTTTATTTTTGAAGATTATAAACCAAACAGGAATTATAGATACCTGGTAGCTATATCTTGAACTATGTTGGAAGATAAACGATGATTGGTCATCCATGCAGACAAATAAGACCGATTTTCTTGTAATATACATTGCTGGTAGAGAACACTACTCCAGTCCACAGAAAAGTCATAGGCATTGAGAACAATTGCAGCCTGTTCATATCTGAAATATGAAATAGAAATTTAGAAATTCAAAGCCCATCATTTGGGGAGGGAGATGAGCTGGTTTAATTTCAAAACTTCATTTTAAGTGTTTAATAGGAACACAAGGTTTATAATAGGAACCTATTAGATGCAGAGGTTAAAAAAATTGCCCTTAGTATTGAAAAATTCCTCAAACACAATGTGTTTTAGACATTGAGGAACAAATTTGGTACCGCGCCAGTCTGCAATCAATGTATTTTGTTTGACTGAGCGGCACAAGAGGTATATGCCCAAACGAAAATATTTGAATACTTTCGAGTATTTAAAGTACATTTGATAAAAATATAAATTGGGCATAACTATTTTTGGTAATTTTGTCGTAAAATTGTGAGTAAACTTAGGGTCTGACTTACACTAAACGTATTCCTATGTTACAAATGTTTTGTTAAAACAACTTAAAATAAACCCATTAAATCGAATAGAAATTTAGTTGTCTTCAAGTTAGTATACTTGGCTTATATACTTTCCCATCATATTGCTCAATTTTATGTTCATGTTTGAATTCGATCGAACAAGCACCTTCCAAGTTAAGAATTCGTGCTACTGAGGATTTAAACCCGTTAAATTAAAATTATACGAAAGCGGTTAAATTTTTATCTTACGTGAGATGGTGAGAGACAATATTGGTCAGTTCTGAGGGAGTAATATTTAGAAGACTTAAGCAATCTGTAGAGGAGCTGGACTTGACCAGGTCAAGCTGTAGAGAGAGCAATTCAGCTTGATTCACAAGAAATGTTGCCTTTTTCATTTTTTGAGCCTGAAAAACAAATTCGTTAAATGCAAAACAGATACTCATAAAGGGCGATTATTAGGATGATTAACGTGTGGCTCTTTAGCCCCTGATCTTTCTTTCTAAAGCTGCGCATGCCAACGATTTACCACGCCAGTTCCCGTCAAATCACCGAAGTTAGGCAACATTTTGCGTGGTGTGTACTCGGATGAAAGTCCGCCGGGGGACACCTCGTATTGCTTACTTTATCGGGATGATCTAAGTCTCATTATAACAACGGCGTATCTGTTGTTTATTATAGCGAAACAAACGCGGGGACTATGAGTTATATTTAGAGTAATCCACAAGTTATGTTTCGTGGTTAAATTCTGTTCACTAGCTAGGATAAAACCACTGGTTCGCAAACCGAAGTGTAAACCTAGGATGAGAGGAAACAGACCTAATCGGAACACACTAGAATCAACCAAGGGCGCGCACGATTTCATCAAGATAAATCTCCTGGACGTTGCTTAACTTCAGTGACTACTGACTACGAGAACTGGTGTATTCAACGTGATATTGACGCTGTCTGATTATACAAAAAAAAAATTGACTGGTTCTCTTCTTCACTTTAATAAAGCGCGCTTCATAAATATATTAATATTTTCAGAAAATGTTTCTGCAGTCATCAACATACAGAGCATGGGAACATTTTCAAAACGAAGATTATATCTTTATTATTTCTGCTACTGTAGGGTGGGTCATTTAAAGATTAAAAATAAGGTACGGAAAACCGTACTTTCTCTTCTTAAAGTTTGAAGAAAAATTTAATAATAATATCTTTTAGTGATTAATTATTATAATTTGTTCTGCTGACGTTGACGTTTATTTTAAAAACATTTTACAGCCTTCCGCTGTGGTCATTGCTCTTTAGTAATAGTAATATTTTGAAAGATTTTGCAGCCTTCGGCTGTGAACTTTGCTCTTATTAGAATTAGATTAAAAGCGATAGAATTAGATTAAAAATATTTGGCAGCTTTCGGCTGTGGACGTTACTCTTTAGTGTCCCACAAATGCAAAATATAAAAGTCGACTAATTTTGATAAAATTTGGTATATTCAGTCACCCCAGTATTAAAGTGGACAAATTTTGGTATTTTTTAGTAATTTTGGCTTTGGAGCCCCGGCAGGGGTTCACATATTTGTAAATAACAAAGTCTTCTGATTTAGATCAATAAAAAAGTCGTCTCTGGGAATTATATTGGACAATTTTTGGGACCCCGGCAGGGGCCCACATATGTAACTACAAATATAAAAGCCATCATTTTGATAAAATTTGCTATATTGAGTCACCCGAGAATTATATTAGATAATTTTTTTATCCTTTCATATTATATTGGATAAAGGAAGAGAAAGTCTAGCAAGGGTTTCGATTTGTTTGACCGTTTAAAATGATTCATCCTGGGTGTGTTGGGTAGTGCGGCAAGTCAAGTACGATGGGAGTTGCCTGAGTGATTTATTACTTCACGTCACAATATGCACATTTTAGGTGTTTCATATTACCTGAATGAAGTGTTGGGCAGCATGTGCATAGTTTTCTACGATATTATTTAGCTGGTACTTAGTATTGTTATTACAAATCAATCGACCGTCTACAATTTCCAATATGTTAATTATGGCCATGGCATCCTCTTCAAACATAGTAGCTAACTCTGCATAGAGCCGAAAATTTAGAGCCACAAGTTTAAATAAGTTTTTATCACCCCGTACAAAATCTAAAGTTGCATGTTTGAAATTGGGATTCTGAAATAACCAATGAAGCAATTTAAAGTTGACGAGAAACCTAAATCTATTTACCAATAGGTTTCTTTGGGGGATTAACGTCTCTTTAATATATTGGTCATTCGAGAGGGGGGTTTTACCCTCAATTCGCTGGAAACTTGCAAACCAGCTACCCACATTAACCCCACCCAGCCTGGGTTGGACCGGAAAAATAGCCAGCATCACGAGGATGCGAACCCAAGTGGACAAGGAAAAACCTCGCTGGACGTTGCTTAACTTAAGTGATCGAATGGGAACTGGTGTATTCAACGTGCTATAGACACTGGCTACCGATAGGTTTCATTAACCATTTTTGACAATTTTTGACCCCCAAAATGACAAATTCAAGTAGAAAGGAAACCTCAATTTAAAATTCATTCTTGAAAATAAGGTAAAAATACAAATACTAAGGTTCAAAAGTTGGAGAGCTGCGAGTTACTTCTTACCACTTACAGATGTCAGAATTGATGATGTTAACAAAAACTTTTTTCAGGGTTTCTGGTATTACCCAGGCAGAAATGATGAAGACCTATTTTTTTACTTTACCTTTTTTTTTTAACTAAAGTATAATTTTTTCCCTACAATGATAGTTCGCCTGCTCGAAGTAATGCTAAAGAAGTAATACATCAGGTGATAATACAATTACCTAGGTGTTTTTTTTTTATTTTACTGACTTCAAACAATCAGAAGTAACGCAATTTTCTTGTATATAAAATATTTACCTTATCATAATATTTCCTCAAGAAAAATTCAAAATATTGATTTTCTTGAATAAAAAGTATTTACCTTATCATATACCTACATATTTACCTTATCATAACCTTTCCTCAATAAAAATTCAAACTGATGATTTTCTTTCAGCAATTTATAAATATAATTCATTTCAATATAACGTCCAATTCCCGTTAATAATCGAACCATCAAACTCCAAGCTGAACTTTGCAATAATCTGTTAACGACAAGTCGACACTTGTTCAAAACACTGACAATACCTTCCATGTTACATGCTGATGTGAAACAATCATGAGACCAAATCAAAAGTTCAACAACTAAAAAGAAAAACACAAAATTAATTCTATGTAGACACTAATGTTTTTAATACTATCTTTTAATAGCCCATGATACTTCATAACTATAAAAGTAAATAGATATTTTCATGAGTTGAAAATTTAACTTCAAGCTTTGCAAAATCAAAATAATGTTATTTTTCTCAGTCCTTTATAAAATACGACTTTTGAAAATGCAGTACAGAAAAGTAGTATAGTCTCCAAGGACGAGTGAGAATATTGCCATCTTCTTCATAGAAATATATTTTCATAAAAATGTTGCGATGTCTAGTGAAAAATTGAGCATACAAAAATCGGTCGTGTGCAAGTTGTAGGTATTTACAGTTCGGAACTCTGTATATAGAGTTCCGAACTGCAAATATGTTTTTTTTTTGTTTATTCTTAAAATTTTGGTTCATTTCAAATGTGCGGAAATTTTTCCTCGAGCGCCTGAATATTTTGCCAACATCTCATCGTTATTTCTGAAGTCTGGACATAGTGCCAGATTTTCCGCATGGGGGAGTCTTTGCAACTTATTCGGTGGATATGTCGGTCACATATTCTTATATTCTCAGGCTGGCTACAGCTACCTTTCTGAAAATTTAGGAATTATTTCAATTTTTTTTTATTTAAGTTCTTTCTATTTTCCTTATCCTATAAAAAGGAAAGTATTGTAATGGGCTGAAATTTTCGATGTCGAGTTCTCAATGCCAAAACACGTTTTGGGGTCCCCAGAGCCCAAATCTCGAGTTTCAGCCATTGGCTCGTGTGTGTCTGTCTGCTGTCAGTCAGTCTATCTGTCTGTGAACAAGATATTTCAAGAACGGTACAACTTTTAACTTGGTCCCTATTCATATCAATTTCATATAAGAAATTGAAAAATACAATTTAGGTTGAAGTGTAATATTATTGTTGGTCGCTAATTAGTGGTTGAAGGCTGTTTTTGGCGGTTCTGCCTAAATCCAGAATGGTGTAATATCTACATTTTGATCTACTAAGATGTGTAATATCTACATTTTGGGCTACAATTAGAAAAAGGTTGGGAAGCACTGCTCTACACTATATTTTGTTGAATCTTGTAATACTAAGATGTGTAATATCTTCATTTTTGTTGTTAAATGTTTTTAAATTTTAACTGGTATCTCTTACCGTTTCTAAGCTAGAGTCCTGTACAAAGCTGACAGACGGGCGCAGGCTTCGTAAAAGGTTTCCGGAGTTACGTAAAAAGTACTTACTTTGATAAAATGTCTCATTTGATATTTTCCCAGACGACAGAATATCTCCAGCTTTGTAATATAGGCATAATCCTAGCTCAGTGGCATCGCACAAAGATGTCAACCTGGAAAAATCTTGCTTCATATCGCAACCCCAAAGCATAAGTTTACAAGAAACATCTAAAAAAAGAAAATGGATTAAATTAATTAAGACTTTTTCTCCCCAACATTGGAATAATAACGGTTGATGATGATGAATTTCTTGATATTTTTCAGCTCGAACCAAAAAAATATTTTGAAGCGCGGATGTATAGGGTGAAATCAATACAGAAGGGTACACGCCAGACAACCATATATTTATCTTATTACATTTTCATATAAGCAAGGAAAACAAGTACACATATTTTTATGGGAGTCAATTACAAGAACATGTTTATTTGTTTTTTCCTTACACATATGTAAAGCTGTGGACTGTGCAATACGGTAAGTATGCGTGCACCGAACATGGGGATTGGGCAGGGAGCCCCAAAACTTGTCAGTATGTTTGTGTTTCATATTTTTCAATGTGATAAAGCCTGTAAAATATTTATAACAAAAATTCTATTCTCATTTAGGAAACACGCATTCTTCTTACAATGCTGATGCGAAATGAGGGGAAAAAACTTTAACGGAACGAAAGTTCGGGACGTTTTAATATATCTCTATAAGATAAACATAGGTGGGAAACATTAAATTGAAAACATGAACCACACGAAAAACTATGCCTTTAAAAGTTTTTCAAATTTTTTTTTTTCAATATGAATTGCCTGCAAAAACCTCTTTTTAGACAAAATATGTAAATGGAAAGCCTCTTATCTGAACAACCCCTGGCTCCATTAGATGAGAAAATTGATCTTTTACTGTACCTTCATCGTTGAATTTATTTTCTAACATAGGGCAAATCATTTGAGCCACGGTCTTAGCAATATTTGCTTGAGATATTCGAGTGGTCACTAAAGAAATAATGTCTTGCACATTTTGTAAATGAATTGTTTCGTCACATATCTTACTGAGAAGAACGTCGCTCTCAGATGAAATGATTTCTTCGAATGAAAACACTGAAAGAAAGGAAATTATTCTTGTTTTCTTTTTTTTCTTTAAAAAAAGTTATACTCTGGTACCGCTTTCGCATTACTTCAGGGCACTCCTTTTACAGCCATGCCATTCCGAAAACTAGAAAATTTGATCGGAATATTTTCGCTCCGAGCGGGATTCGAACCCACTACCTCTGGACTAAGAGTCAATGCTCTTAACAACTCGGCCACGGAGATCGGCAAAATACGTAACACCTTACGCTTATATTTTGTGTTCGGAGCAAACTTTTGTTTATGGTATGATTGCTCTTTATTTTAGACATTATACGCGACCCTTCAATCTACGAGTCTATTTTCCTGGTAATCAGACATATGTGTGCATATACCAGTGTAGCCATACCACGTTTTAATCGCTTTTTTTAAAAAAAAATTGTTAAAATTTTGGATTTGAGAGATAATTATTACAATATTTTCATCACAAACAAAAATGAGGGGCGTATAATGGATTAGGATAAACAACAGCATTGCACGATGCAAGAATGAATGATGGATACAATGGATGGTGGGAACCATCCAACATTTACTTAACCAACGTTTCTTTCGATCAATTAACAGTGGCATCATTAAGTCCGAAGCGATAGAAGCCAGATGTATGAGACTGTAGTTCTAAATAACTTGTTTTATGCTGCCAAGTTTATAAGTGTCATCATACATCTAATCTTGGTTTCTAATAATTAACATGAGCCCCAAGAACCATGTCAATCACTGCAATGTAATTTTATCAGCAACACAAACAAAATAATATTTAAGAGTTCTGTGTTATAATACACCAAAATGTTACCCTTAAGTAAATTTCTACAATATCAAGGATGACCTATTATTCAGAATGGAAGTTAGTAAGTTATAATTGGGATAGAAGAAATTACGCCTCTTAAATTTTTCAACAAAGTTATTTTATCTCAAATTTTATGCAACATCAAATAATTTACCTGACGCATTCACAAGTCGATGCGATGCCATGAAAAACATTCCCAACTCTTTTCCATGACAAAGCTTATTGCACAACTGTTTCAAACCATCACTTGATACATTTTTACCAACACCAAAACACATTTGGGCTAATAGAGAACAGTCTTTGTGTTGATAATCAAGAAGATGACATATCATAGTAGCGTTGTGTAAAGCTCCCCGGTCCAATGCACTTGCCATCATTTCATCCAGTCTGAAATATGCAGAAGGCTTGTGCGATATTTCACTCTTGTGCAGAAGTTCGTTTGTTTTATTAACATGTGTTTGTTCAATATTATCATCAAGGGTGAACACAGTTGGGTTGAATTTCCAACATTCGTTCAAGAGTTGTAAATTAAATTCATTTTCTATTCCAATAGAATACAATTGAGTGTGTAAATCTGGATTGAATGTTTCACTCCATTCAAGTGCTAAATTCAAACATTTATATTTATTAACTGGATCTTCAATCAGTTCAAATTGACGAACAAAAAAATCAAACACTTCCTGTTTATTTATTTCATTTTTCTTAAAATCTTTGTCAATATTTTGCCAAAATTGTAAATCACTCAGGAAAAAGTCCTGTTGAATTAAATTTGTCCAACTTGAAATTACAATTGGATCTAAAGGTAGTTCGGAAAGCATACATAGTTCTTTGGCTTTTACAAACATTTTTCTGTCAATTAATAGTTGAATTATTTCATTCTCATAAGTTACATTTGTTTTTGGCCATATTTTGGTAAAATCCAAGTAAATGTTAGTCCTTTCTAAACAGTTTGCCTTCTCTAGTACTTTGTTAATGTCGACAGAACTGCTGCATGTTTGACAAATTGAATTGAAATCTGCTTTAACAAGAATTGATAACAAATCTAATTGGGCAAAACTAGATAATAAACTAAGTGATTTGTGCGTTAAATAGATTATTATGGTGTCGAAATCCCAGTTTTGATTGAATTTCTTTGATGCGCACACATTTTGATTGATTGAATTGATTGCTGTTTTCATTAATCTGAGGGTATTTTGACCGTCGTATATTATGAAATCACACAAGGCTGATAAGTAAGCAGTCAGAGGACTGTCCTGAAATGAAAATTTGAATTCTTGCAATTTATGAATAACTTTTCACAAAGAAAATAGAATATTAATTGAAATTCAATATTGCTTCTTTGATACAGGTTGTTTCGACTGTGTCTTGCACAGATTTTTAATACCACAGCATACTTTTAAATGGAAAACTTTATTAATATTTTCATACATTTTGAGGAAGGTCATCCGATATGGTCACTTATTCTGATGATCTCATGAGAGACATATTTAAATGGGTAAACCTACTACATATTTAAATGGGTAAACCTATCTACCAGCACTAAAACTTTAATCGTTCTGTAGGTTATCAGTAATTATGTAATTAAACTGGTTTGATTCTGCCCATAATTGATTTCGCTGCTGTGAAAGCCTTTTAATCTTAAAAAAAGACTTGTACCCAACAGCCTCAATTATTTGTTGCTCACAAATAATTGAGGATTTGTTAGTTTTAAGGGAGGTCTTCGTCGGAGGATTTTTTCCCTAATTATAATGTAAATATGAATATCCCCGAGTACTTACAGGGAAAAATATTTTGAATCCATCTTCTAATAAAGACAAAACTTTTGCTTCAATTGCTACGCCCATAATGTCAATCAAAGTCAAGTCTTTATCATCTTTCATCTGAAGACTCGCCAACAAATAAATTTTTAGACACTGGCAATACATTTCCTCTTGATCATCGTTGTGCAGAATAGCCGCTGCCAATATAGCTAAGGACGGAGTTGAATGTGTAATACTAGATGCAAGTAAAACGTTCTGGTCACCTTTGCAACAATCTATAACTTCTATCAACTCTGAGTGTGAAGAATTTAAAGGTGACATTTGTATACACAAGGCATGTTTTAAATGTTGTCTCATGTTAGTATTTTTGAATTGATAAATGAATTCGTCTCCCTGAAAAATAATACCAAGGATTTTTGGTTGTATCAATATACAAGGAACCCACTCTATTGCTGAAGACGAAAAGCCTTTACTAAAGATTTTTTTCTTTTTGTTTCATTTTTTGTTTGGTTGTTTTTGTAGCAATGTACCTCTTAAAATAAACTATTCTTCTCCATTTCCTAGATTTAGGCTTGGAAAAATAATGTAAATAAGTTGATATGACGTTATCGAAAAGGTTTGAACTTACCTCATAGCCAAACACGTCACATGCCACAAAAAATTCCAACCAAAGATCATTTGCTATTAGCTTCTCAAATAAACCCACAGGCAATTCTTCCTCGTAAAGTCTACAGAGATCCACCGTGGGAACAAAATTGATTAGATCAAAATCCATCTTATTACTTGCGAGACACTTCTTTGTTGTTTGATCAATGATTCCTCTAGAAAATTCTGCATTTTCTAAAACATAAAGTGTAAAAAATAGTTCACTGAGTGAAAAAATTAGTGGAACGATCAATTTTTTTCGATTTTGCAACCGATTTCTATGTTTTTTGGCCATTAAACCTGATAATTATGACAGGCTGTATTGTTGGAAAAAAAAACAAGATTTTTTTTATAATTTCCAAAATGGCGGCATTTATGGAAAGAAAAAAAAAAAAAAACGAAAATAGGGGCATAGCAGGACTGACTTTTGCAATATCTTAATATTCGCTACAAATTTAGTAAAATCAATTACATGAATTGCTACCCCAGATTCAAACAAGGGCTTCTACTATCCATGACACATTCAGATCAGACCATCTGAATCAGACGCTCCAGATCAGACCATCCACGATCTCCTGCTGCATCCGGTCCCACTCGTAAAGCATTTTGGTCTCCGTAATTGCCGTTGGTCTGAATTCCTCCTACCACATCGCCCCTTTTTGGATGGTCCCAGACGAGTGGTCCAGTGCGTGCATAACTCGTTGTCGACTTTGTGCAAGAGCCATAAATATGGGAAAAATAGTTAATTTTAAGAGGAACACCGCTACAACAACAACAACAACAACTAGTGACCAGTTGTAATATAAACAAAGAAAACAATAAGTTTCCGTTTTCAATGATTTACAAAATTTTGATAGCACCACAATACTTACCTATATTTTGATTATCTAAAAATTTCATGGCGTTAACATATGTGGATATGTATCGATCATTTTCTTGAATTAAATTTACAAAATTTAGACATGCGCTAATAATGGAAGAATTAGACCAATTATTTGATACAATAGAATGAATATCGGATAAATTGACACTAGTGTCATTTGAAAATTCATAGTATCCAAACACAGGTCTTTGTTGTAATATATAGTCTATATGCGTCAGTCTATAATTTGCACCATAATTTCTAATAAGGTTCGATCTTCCAATGTGAGGCAATGATGATTGAACTATTGTCATACTATTTTGACATTGAGTGAAGTCATTATAATCGGATTTATTATCATTTGAAATAGATTGAAAATTTAAAACTTGACTGAATTGGCAGATTTGATTATTTTGGAGAAGTTCATACAAGGTTATATCTGGAAATGATGTCTCACTGAAAGACAATGTGCTCCTAAACAAATATGAACATTCTACGAGATCACAGAACTTTGATTTGGCATCTTGAGAAGAGATAGGTTGAATATCCAGAAAATAGTTGACAATTTTTACATTTGGATCATCAACAGATTCTAACATTTGGGCTAGATCTACAATTCGTTTCAAATGAGACGCTTGATCAAGATCATTTGAAAGAAATGTTTCATTTAATATTGACCAAAGTTTTGCAGGTTTTCCATTTTTACATTTTCTGAAATTTGTACAAAAAGAAAATTATTGAAATGATTTATCATTTTTAAATTATTTTCGGTATGTCTGTATGAGTCAAAGTTTTAAAATGATGAAAAACTATAGATTTATGTTTTACATGTTAATAGATTAGAAATGCGTATTTAGGATTTTACTTCAGTATCAAGAATCTCGATAATGGACTAAAATCCAAAATACGCGTATCTAATACAGGGTCATTTAACAGAATTGGATGGATTTTTAAAAAATCATAATTCGATTATTCAAGATACAGTTTTTGGGTTATTTTACCACAATAGCTTAGTATACCCCGGCACTTGAGGATGTCTTAGTAAAGCTATTTACCGTCATCGCAAGTACAAGTATGATGTATTTCCGTTATGGAAGTTTGTTGTTGTTTTGTTGAAAATAATCACCCCCCCCCCAAAAAAAAAANAAATTAAAATAAAAACTTACTTAGACAAAAAAGAAAATCGTGTGTCAAATAAACTTGCTAAAATCCTCCAATATTTATTCTGTATGCAATGCATTGCCAGCATAGAAATATATTCCGTATAAGACAAGTTACTTGAGGGTAGGGACATCAGATGTTCAGCTTTACTCAGAACTTTACATTTGACAAGTCGGGATAGTATTTTGAGAATATTATTCTTTTCATTTGTACTGAATAATGCAAATCTGGAATGTCAAAACAAATACTCATGATAATATTCTCAATTACAGACGTTTCCCTGGCAAAAAGTCCATAACACTCGGATTGCACCAGGGGGTACCTAGTTCTTGTCGGATCGAAAAGTTGGAAAAGGTTATGATTTTAAACTTCCCAAATATATTACATTAAAAAATGTAGCCATCGACGGGAGAAAACCAGCTTCATTATGTAACGGTCCCAAGCTTGTGTACATACAGAAGGTTTGGTGTTGGGAAGGGCATCCAGCCTTTAAAAAACTCTGCTTCAAACCAATCATGAGAGATCATCAGCAAAACGCTAGTTTTACGCAGTTCCAATTGATACTGTGAGGAGCAAGCTAGGAATACTGTGCTAGGAAAGAACACAGCAAAAAGAGTAGGCACAGAACAGAGAGTTGTGGCTGTGGCATGGTAAGCAACGTCAACCCCAAATAGAGTTGGGAAGGGTGAAGTAAAAAAAAGAATTACATTAATTTTTTTTTGTTTGAAGAAGTCGATGCGACGAAAATGATATAAATATGTTTCCCAACATGACGTAACCACAGAAATTAATTTATTATTATAATTATATTAAATTGTTATTTTTTTTTTTTAGAAAAAAAACTCTTTTCTTATGTTCGTATTTGCGCCTGATCGATTACACGAAAATTAAATCATTAGTGGTATCATCGTATCCAATAATAGCCATTAGACTGCAGCTGTAAATAAACTGCTGCCTACTGCTTGAGATTTTTGTCATCCACAAACTATGTCAATTACTGCAATAGAATTACATTAGTAGCACAAACATAATAATATGCTTTCTGTGTTATTTTACAGCATAAGCTTAGGTTGACTCTGTTAGGGCAAATGTCACCTCAAGTAACTTCTCATGATCTCAAGAACGTATGAATATTTTTTAACTACAAAAGTTAGTGAGTCATAAGAAGAAATTACATAACGTCTCGGGAAGAAAACTAATATGTTTGTGGAAAAAACAATACCAAATCCTTCAATATTTTCTCACAAGAAAAAAACATATATTTATATTAATCTTAAATTCAATCTCTACTCACTTTTTACAGAGCTCATTTAAAACGATATTTTGTGTGTATTGGGATGCAAGTTTCTCAACTTGATCAACCATATCCTGTGTGATGGTCCACTTAGAAAATTTTTCATGTTCACCAATCCAAGCAAGAAGCACATTTCGCAAATTATTTTTCAATAGGTGGTTCCAACATAGTTCTTTAGTAAGATATTTTAGAAGGGTTTGATCTGTAAAATTAAACAAGGAGAACATGAAAAGTAGTCAGTCTGAAATAATTTAGGGGTGGCCCGCAACTCCGCTTCACTTAACTATTTCGAAAATGCGGGATGTCACATCATTCGAAAATCTCGTAAATGTTTCATACATTTTAAAACTGTTTTCAGTTTTTTGATCAGTCTGCAACCTGGAAAGCGAGGATATTAACTGAAAAATATCCGCAAGTTCGGAAGGGTAAAAAAAACTTAGTACGTGACTAGTGTGAAATTCAATAATAAACCGAAGGACGACAGGTATACTAAATAATCACCACTCAATGGAGCAAATGAACTTACCAAAACATTGAAAATACAAATTGAGAATTATATTCATTTTATATTCATTTGAATAGTTTATAAAGTCTCCAAAACTGATTTTGTTGAAATCAAAAACAATCGGATTGCTTCTATTAACATTTGCACTAATTACAGTTTCGTCATCATCATTTGAACAAACGCTCGATGAGTCACTCGATACGAGTTCAATGTCTGGTAAGTTTTTTTTTAAAGATTGTCTAATTTTTTGGTCATTATCAAAAGTTAATTTTAAATTTTCATTCATTCTGAGGTCAACTCGTTTTGACTTATCAACTATGTTTCCACTAATTTCATTCAATGCATTTAAATTTGTTTCTTTTTGAATTACACCATCTCTTTGATTATCATAGATTATGTCAGTAACAGAATCTAAATAAGAATATTGATTAGTTTTGTCAGCTTGACTATCACAGACTTTTTCGTTGGACTTATTTTTATCAGATTGATTATCACAGATGAAGTCAAAATTACCACAGATTAAAGGTTTCACATCATCAGTTACGTGTTCTTTGTTATCCACTAAATTTTGTACAATATTACCATCATTTAAAATACTCGTAACAGTTTCATTTTCATCAAAGCTAGGGGACTTTCTAACGTTTTCATTCAATTTTTTATACACATTATAAATGTCTTTGAAACAATTATAAGATTTGCTTTCAGATTTGAAAAGAAAATGGGTTGTATTTTCTAAAATATAACTTCTTATATTATCATCTAATGTCGACATAAATAAGCTTTTTAATTCTTTCTCCATATTTAAACCCTGAAATAATAATGACAAAAAAATTAGTGTTAAAGCTAATGCTCTGTCACAATTCACTTCGCCATCTCATTACTAAATTTTATATCTTCTATTGGTTTGAACTAACAGCCTGCTGCTTACGATTCCTCCAATTTTAACATCTCAACGCGACTTTCTATATTTATGAAAGGAAGAAAAAAGTATTGTAATATGCGGAAATTTTCGATGTCGAATTTTCAATACCAAAATACATTTTGATGTCCCTGGATCCCAAATTCCAAGTTTCAGTCATTGCATCTAAAACTAATGGTATTTCCTTTGTCACTGCATTGAGTTTTTCTCATTCCTCTGGCACCGCTATGAAAGAATTGAGAATGTGAATGTTTTTCTTTTACCTTTTTTTCGCTAAAATGTTTCCTTATTTTGGTTAGTTATCACTGTTTGTCCTAAATAAATAACTGACTTCGGACTTTACACTCGAAAATTGCCGTTTTCTAACGGCTTATTGTTAACTTCCAGGAGAAAGATGAGATTTGAATTTGTCCTCTTACGACACTGATATGATGAAAATAAAAATGTACACTTTTGATGATTTAGGTAGATGAGAAACCCTTTTTGGAATACAATAAGGGAACTTTTACCGGTCACTTTGGGACACGCCGTATACCTAATACCTGTTGCATAAGAAATTAAATTATTAATGTGGTAAAATCCAAAATATGTGTACCTATCGAAGTTACATAGTTTTTTTAAAATTGTAAAACATAACATCGTCTTTTCTGTCCACGTGAAAGTGTTTAAGTCCTTTCTTGTAAACTAATACAATATTCGGAAAATTATAATCTGAATAGTAATTATCACATTTTTAACTCCATTTTAATGCATTTTGAAAAGCACTTACACATTTGGAAAATACAAATTCAACTTCAGCAAAGTCCATGTAGTAGATACATTCCTTAATTAAATCAATTATAGTTCCGTACAATTTTTCTGTCTCTTTATATTTTTCAAATCGCGGAGAGTGTAGATTTAAATATAATACTTGAGTTGCGTTCAATACTTGCCATGCGTCCTCCTTCATCATAGGACCACTCTCACTACAAAGCTCATTTATTACTTGAGAAACTAATTTTAAAATCTGAAAGTAACACAAATACCGGAAATCAATTCACCTATGGCCAAATTTACTTATGAAGACGTTGTTTTAAACAATCATTTTTTAAGTAGTCTTACATGAACCCGTTAATGATAGAGTATATGCAGAATATTAGAATGAAACTATCAAGTAGTTTTAAAACAGTAGATTTCACCTAGTAGATAGAGCAGCGATAAATTGGACCTACTCATCAAAATTGAATCATACTCTTTATTGGGTATCTACAATTAACGAATAAACATCCACACTAAATTGAGTATATATATATTATGTATGTCGGATCACGTAGAGCTATTGGCACCTCACTCCGATCAGCGAGCAAACAATTTTCTTCTTCCAATATTTTTTTATATAATTATAAAGATCATTCCTGATTTAAAGACCGTCTATTCCTAGAGAACAGATCATGGATTCATATCCGATTTCCGGAGAATTCAAACTATTAGAATAATTTGATTTCAACCTGTAACCCAATTAGGGTTACAGGTTGCACTCAACCTCGTGAATAGACAGTACATGATAAAGTATTAGATCTGAAAATCTCTCTGACAAGCACTTTATAATAACAGTGAATTTTTCAAAATCAAAATTATGTTTTTATTTAGTGGTAACTCAGCCTTTCGAGGATAATTGAGTAGCCCAAGTAAGTGGATTTTTAATGATGTTTTTAGCATGTAGCTAAAAATGGTAGTATTATGTATATACTACATACATGAGGTAAATGATTACTTTGTAATGAAGCCAACTAAAATTGTGACATAATGTATATACTACATATATGAGGTAAATGATTACTTTGTAATGAAGCCAACTAAAATTGTGACATAATAACACAAAGAAATATGCATAGATATTTCTTTGAAACATTTACAATCAAAATATAATTCGAACTTTTTATAGAAGGTCCACGGATAATACTCACATTGAAGGCTTTCCGTCGTCTACACAAAGTGTTGCATAGACATGTCAATCGAATCAAATGATCCACAAATTCCTCAAACACGATACTATAAAATGAGTGGGCACCCAATACTTTTTTCTTTTCTAGAACAATTTCCATGATGTCGCTGAAATCTTCTTTCAGGCTAAAATTATCGTCTAATTGTTTGTCATGATTGGTCTCTGCATCTACTTCAATCTCATAAGATTTGATAACGTCAGTGGTACTAGTATCTTTATCGCGTGTTTCATGAATGCCATCATCAGTGGAACTAGTTGCAGGTTTATTACGAAAATTCTTTTGTTTTTCACTATCAGAAATGATTTTGCATTCACGAATCAAACTTTTTTCAAATATGTCAAAATGAATACTGAAAGAACAATCCAAAATGTCTTTCTGGGTAAACTCCAAACTGGTTCGTAACAGCGACATCATAATCTGACGAGAAGTTAGATTGGTAGCAGGAGACAACATAAGGCTGAATATATATTTCCATTGAGAATCATCACCACACTGAAAAAAATATAGAAACGTCAAAATAAGTACTGTACTGCTGAAACTTCGTTGAATGAGTTTTTGTTTAGAGAAGTACGGAGTTTTTTTCAAAATGGATAATATTGATTGATCAAAATGGATCAGGCAGTCTTTGGCTGTTGTCACAGATTTCCGGGGAATATATTATTTGAATTAGATTTGGCAGCCTTCGGCTGTTGTCACAGCTCTCCAGTGAAAATATTTTTGAAAGTGGATTAGGCAGCCTTTGGCTGTTCTTGCAGATCTCCAGGGAATATATTATTTGAATTAAATTTGGCAGCCTTCGGCTGTTGTCACAGCTCTGTAGTAAAATTATTATATGAATTAGATTTGACAATTTTCAGCTGTTGTCACAGCTCCCTAGTAAAATTATTACATGAATTAGATATGGTAGCCTTCGGATGTTGTCTCAGATCTCTATGTGTGAATCAGATTTTGCAGCCTTCGGCTGTTGTCGCAACTCTAGGCTGGAGGAAAAAATTAATTAACTTTGCTAACCTTCGGTTGTTGTCGCAGCTCCCTAGAGAAAATATTATTTGAATTAGATTTGGTAGCTTTTGGCTGCTGTTGCTGCTCTCTAGTGAAAATATTTCAAGGGCCCCCAGTGGAGCTTTGTAAGACTCAAAATTTGTCAATACTATGCCCAGAAAAGCAAAAAAAAAAAAAAAAAAAAAAATGACATCGAAATTTTTCACCAATACAATACTTTATTTTCCTATACTTCGTATATGGGAAGATGAAGTATCTTCTCATAATGAATAAACTATAGCTACTTGTTATCGTTCCTGTGACAAGAGTTCTGTAATGGACAGACATAACAGGCTTACTAATAGCGTTTCGTTGACATCCTAAAAGGTTTAATTCATACAGATATAATCTCACCAGTTGTACAACATTTGAGAAATGTTTGTTTCCAATGGGCATCAGAATTGATTTTTCCGTTGCTATGATTTGACAAACCGGGTCTTGATATTGTACTGGGCATACAAAATTTAAAAAAATATTCTGTTCTAAAAGTAAACAGTCTTTATTGAAATTCAAATTACAAATCAATTCACCATTCTCTCGGTTGTATAGTCTGAAAATCAAAAATTGTGACATTCTTTACAATCCATTTTTGAGACAAAAACATAAAAACCGGCTCGCAAAAAATTGTTCAGTTCAATCAAAGTAACTACAAGCGAAAAACTTTGATCTTTAACATGATAAAATCTAACTAAATTATTATGCATTGCCCATGGTTTTAATCTCACGGAGCAAGGTCCTCACGATGGCAAGTTTTACGCGCCGGGATGACCGAGAACGCATTCTAGCCAAGGTCATCTAAATTTTTCGGTAACCTTACATCAACCTATTTCTACCATTTCTTAACACATGAATGTAAAAATGGAATGAAAGGTTTATTTTAAGATTTTTAAGGGAAACAATTTTAATAACATTAGACAAATGGTATTATTATCTTTTACCATTCTTAAGATAACCCTAATGGATTCTCTAATGAACCCTAAAAGGATCATGCGTTTCATAAGAAAAAAAATAAGAACTTTTTAAAGGAAATTTTTTTTGGTCCTGGGTTTGAGGTTCGAGCTATGGACGATTAAAAAAATGGAACCCATTCAGATGCATTGCCATAAACATCCTGTAGGAGATTTTGTAAAAGTGACCAGAAATGACTTTTATTTTTATTAAAAAGGAATTTTCAAAACCAAATTTTTTATCAGGGGCCCCTTATCTCCTTCAAAAAAACGGCCATGAGTACGACAATTTTGAAGCCTCCGTGATAATTCGTTACGAAATGGCGACCAAATAATTGGTCAAATTAAGAATTTTGAATCACGTGTTACTCCTATAAAGATCCTAAACATACATTTTCCTCTTGTATCACAGTGATCTCCTCTGACACGCTTACAAGGTAGATCATTCAACACTAAATAACAAAAATAATAATTGTTAAAACATATGAGGCTTTAGATTTCGGGCATCTTAAGTTAATTCATTCAAGAATGCTATGTTTACCTTCAACCTTGAAATAGTGATTGTTGACTAAGTGCTCACATCTCTTATTATTGATGTGAAGATCACTGTATGTTTAGGATCGTAAGTAGGCATTGTATTTGAATTTCGCGAGAAATGGGCATGCAGCCCTTCATCTACCACTAACGGACCATGGGCGGATGTTTTAAATATTTTCTTGAACAACTTCAGGGTAAACTTTATGCATCATTTTTTTATTTCGGCCTTCTAACTTGAACGGTTTGTGAGAAAAAGATAGTGGCCGGTAGGTCTGGGACGTTTATACATTGGCAACCCAAGAGGCATTTCGGACGAGACGACCTTGTGTTCTAAAGGTTTCTAAACAATAAGCAACATATTAAGTTCTATGCTCACACATAAAGAATTCTGAACGGTCGACATACATTTTTTCTCAGTCTAGAAAATTTGATTAAAGCTGCAACAAAACACATTACCTGTATTGACCAATCAGATTATTGTGAGTCCAAACAGCAAGTCCATTCTTCAAAAAATCAACACAGAAAGTTTTTCTTTGATCAGTATTCAATACATTTTTTATAACGTAATACTTAGGTGCACTACGGACAGGGCCTGAAAAGACACAGAGAGTCAGATATCAGCACCTCTTTTAATTTCCGAAGAAAAAAATGAAAAAAAATACATAGAGTTGATATTATAAGACACTATCGTCTTATAATATCAACTCTAACTTTCGAATTTAATCGCATGAAATTTGGGGGAAAACATTTCTTACTATGTATTTTTTTCATTTCAACAGCCTCATTAGCTCAGTTGGCAGAGGCACACATACGTAATCAGTAATTAGGTTTGAATTCAAGCATTTGGATGTTGACTCTGCCTATTATAAACAAAAGTTAGCCCCCCCACCAAAAAAAAAAATAAAAAAAAATGATATTTTACGTTTCAAGGTATGGAGAATACAAAAATCGAATACGCTAATGCTACACCTTAAGGCGGCTTTAGTTTTTAAAGCCATTCTTTAATTTTTGGTTCCGTCTTTGAATTCTACATATCTTTAAACCAAAATCAAATCTTGGGAGGCCTTACTTTTCGTAGTAGATTTCAAGCCAAGAGGGCAAAAAAAATGTTCTTTAATTTCACATACTTACTAGATTCTAATTCTTTCTTCTGTTTCTTAAATACATTTTTGAAAAGTGACCAGGCATCTGTTTTACTATCGATGCTAGCTATACTTGAATTATCGTCACAGAGTTCCATACTTGCGTCCAACCCAATCTCAATATCACCAAGATCGTTTTGAATAGAGAACACATAGGCATGTCCAGATTTGTCGATTAGGCAAGCATCTTTATTATTTTGACTCACGCGTAGATAGACTAGATAAGAGCTAAGCAGATGTTTTGGTAGAGATGAATATATGTTAAAATCATTACTTAACAAAGCACCAAAGAAAGTGGTGTATCTGACTAAAGTTTTGAAAAGTTAAAGAATCATTTTTCATATTGACTTCGAGAATAATACTTTAATAGGTTTTAAATTTTATGAATGATCAATTTTGTATTTTTGTTATATTAGGTGAATAAACTATCATAAAACTATCATACGAGAACCCAACTCTAGTGGAACCAAGAAACGCAAGCTACCACAAGAATAAAGAGAATCAAATGTTTATGTGGCCTCAGACCCATCCAAATATTATAAATAAAACGCAACAGCGGAAATTATTTTCCTAATACATTTTTCATTCTACCTGTCCTAACTCCATCGAGAAACGTTATAAGTCACACATTACAAATATGGGAGAAATAAAAGCGGTTGTGTTTAAAAGGATACATAGAGTTCCATGAATGTCCAGAACGTAAACAAAAGATTGATTCCAAGTATAACATTGTACATCTTTAAACTCCACCCAGTTGACTAGACTATCATTAATGATATCAATGACTAAATAGAACCTTTTGTTATACGTCTCCAAAATGAATATTGCCTCATGGAGTGTGCATAGAATGGGCAATATCTGTAGGATGTCATCCTGGACAAAGTTCGATATGAGATTTCTGTAATTTAATTGTTTCACTTCTTCAACAATCTCATTGAAGTAAGAGTAGACTAAAATGTGAGAATTGGAATACAATAAGATCTCCGTTAACTCAAGGGAAAAATTGCAACTGTAAGAAAAAATAGTAACATTAAGATTTCATTTTTCAATTCATAAATCGTAGGGGTTTTGTTTTGAGGCTGGTGGCAATAACGTTCAGATTTTTCTTAGTTCAAAATGAATTATGTCTATCCACTTGACAAAGTTTCTTGCGTTAACACAAATAAAATTCGTTACTTTTGAAACGCATCCCAAGGTAAACTTGATATTTAGAACAATTCATTTTACAAAATTTCTTTACCTCCGTAATGGATGGTACCCGCTCAGGTAAACAGGGGGTGTGTATCTGCCAACAAGACTAGGTGGTCTGCAAAGATGGCGGCCTTTTTAAAAAAACTTTGTCTGGCTATGTGAGGGTCATCCCCTGGGAATGCTAGACCGGTATTTTTATGTAGAATCTCTGTGGGAGCAATACAGAATAATAGTTAAATGAGTCAAAAGTTTTCTATCTCATACTTGGGAATGCTGGACCGGTATTTTTAATGCATAACATAATCACTGTGGGAGCAATACAGAATAATAGTTAAATGAGTTAAAAGTTTTCTATCTCATACTTTACAATGACAGCATCTTTACAAATCATCAGATTTTTGTTTACAGTCCTCAATCACCATCAACAGTTTCCATTACGGACGGAAAAAGTCGGGTCAAATCAGTCTAAGTTTTTGACAGGGATAATGTTTTAGTCGTAACCATACCATGCATGAATCAGTGTTAATGTAAGCAAAATATGTCCCCATAAATGTTAACTAACCAACTATTCATAACACACATCGATCAGTTTCATGTTAGTGGAGCATGGCCATATTCCTACATCAAATAAAACAACATCCAGGAATTCGTTTTCAAGATTGAGTTTTCGTCAAAGCTTTATTGGAGCCCCATCGAACACCATGATAAAACGTACTTGATGTATCCAATCTAATGTGGGCTGCCCGACGTAAGCCCTCCAAATAAAAATTAGATCCTAGATTCTAGATAAACGGAGTAGGTATAATTTGAAAAAAAAAAAAAGTAACACATAATTTGAAAAATAAAAATGTAACATAGTGGATATTTATATTTTAATAGATACTTGCCCTAAAATTTGGAATGAATCAATTTTCCACAAATCCAACAAAACCGTTACTCCACTTGAATCACAATAAAGTTTACAGAGTACTACTTCCGTAGTGTCATTCCTTTGAGTTAATCGGAGAAAATATCTGTCAGGAAGGAAATAAATTTGGCTTTTCAAATAATTTGGGAACAAGTTGATGATATTATTCAGCTCTAAACACTTTTCATCAGACATCATTTTAACAATATACTAACTTATAATTTTGATTAATTAATTTGTTGTATTGAAATATGTAAGATGATTCCTTGTCTTATCTTATCAACATAGTGTTTATCTTTTGTGTAACACTGTTGTATTTTTCTAAAAATGTAAACAAAAGAAGATATACATGGTAGAAGGAAAATAAGAGAAATATAGCGAACTCCTATATGATCAAATATTATTCAAGTCCCAAGAAACATTTAAACTATTGATACTAGCGGGCGGCGTGATAATTTGTGTTTCTGATACCTCGGAACTTTGGACGAAAAAGGTGTTGGCCGCAACACCAGTACTACCAGTTTTTTTAACACCAACATGATTGACAATCCGACCAGCACCGTAGCACATCCCTGGCCTGAGGCGACCCAAAAACTTTACAAGGAGGCCACCTGACCAGATTAGAGGATTGTTAATGAGACCGAAATCTTTTTCATTGACTTCCACATGGTATGACGCATGAGTTTCAAATCTAGTGGAGAACTGGAGAGACGCGTAACTTTCATAAAATTTAAGAATGGGAACGCTAGCTCTAACATGAGCTTCAATATCAGATATTGACACACTCGGTTAAAAACGAGTAAAAAATAAACCCATTGTGCGACCTAGTTTTTGAGGTAATACTGCTTTAATGGTAGCTGATGCTTCACCAATGAATGCAGTAGGTCGAGGTGGTCGTTGAACCGCTTTTAGAGAAGAAGAAGAATACTGCTGCTGATGAGGTTTGGTGAATTTATTTGAACTATTGGACGTGTTCTGTCTCTTACGTCCATTTTCTCCAGGTCTACGATTGGCCTGAGTAAATCCGGTGCCGCCATTACTCTCGTTGTTCAGAGACGGTACAACGTGATGGTTTGAGGATGCGGAACCATGATCGGCCGGATTTTCTTCTGAAATCCAGTTTATAAGATCACGTAACATTTACTTTTGCAAATTTTATTTTTCTGGTCTAAAAAAATGGAAAATGAAAAAGCTCCATTATAATAGCCGGTGTAATATCAAGGTAACTCGGTATTTTTTATTTTTCGTTCAAGAACAATTAATTATTAGATAACTCCTAGATACCTACATGCATGTAGTTCTTAATAATTATAACTAGGTAGATATTAAAAAACACTGGCCTGAGGATGATAGCCTGAGTGCTATTGAAAGCTCGCCCTAATAATTTCAATTAGAATCGATATTGTCTTTTTTGTAAATATTTTTTAGGTAGATATTATTTGCTCCATTTTCGAACACTGCAAATTTTCATTTCAATTGAATCATAACAAACCAGTAGTAGCGCACTCAAACGGGTTAGACCCTCCCACGAATAAAAAAAAAATATTCAAGTTTTTATGCGCATACAGATATGATTGTACAAAAAACACATTTGCCATGCACAAACCCTTAATATCCCGGAGATTTTACCCCCCCCCATTTTTTGACCGGACCAGACTGGCGATTTTAGGGATTAATATGACTGTACCAAAAAAGATAAGTTTGCCATGCAGAAACATACCCTCAATATCCCGGAGATTTTAAGCCCCCCATGATTTGACTGCACTAGACTGTTGATTTTAGGGATAGGCATGGCTGTATTAAAGAAAAACAATTTCCCATGCACAAACATACTGTCAAAATTCCAAAAAAATTCACCCTCCCCATGTTTTGACCCCAACAGACTGGTGATTTTAGGTATGTATCAAAGAAAGGAGATTTCAAACCTCCCCCTCCCATGGTTTGACCCCAACAGACTGGTGATTTTAGGTATGTATCAAAGAAAGGAGATTTCAAACCTCCCCCTCCCATGGTTTGATTGGACTAGACAGGCGATTTTAGGGATAGGTATGACTGATAAAAAAAAAACTCTTGGCATCATCAAACTTCCTCAACATTTCACCTCGAAAATTGAATAAAATAGGTAGCCTTAATATGTATATTTTAAATACCCCCACCTCAAATTGAATCCTGGATATAGTCCTGACGGTTATTGCACATCTTATTACTAACGATGAAAAGTCGATATGACCCCAATTAAATGTTACATGTCCACAGGGGAGTATGAACATCAGGCGTGAGGAGGTACCTACATAAGTACTTGTGGCAATGGTACCTAAGCAGGGCCGGATTAACAATAGTAGCACTTGTAGCACGTGCTACGGGCCCAGCGATTTGACAACTTACACTGGATCTTTCGACATTTCTGGGTTGACAATTGAAAAAACACATCATTTTGACTGGACCCCCAACTCTTCAAAGTATGTAATAAAATCTAATTTAGGAAAGTACAAGGTACCTACTACCTAGGAACTTAATAAAGAAACGAGTTTAGCAACATAAGTAAATTGTTTTTTTTTTTTTTAGCAAGAGCGGTAACAAATGTTTTATCGATGTTGGTATACTCAAAATTTAATTTCACTTTTCTCTACCAGCTGTAAGTACTAGACCAAAAGGCCAAAAGATAATCAATTTTTGTGCTGGCTTCAAAAAATAGACTACTTAGGCGGCGCCGACGGGGGTGGGGGGTGGAGGGGTCCCCGCTCTGTGAAAGTGCTACGGGTCCCGTGAAAGGTTAATCCGGCCCTGTACTAAGATCCATGATTAAGTATGATCGGCAATGTTCGTCAACTTGTCAACGAGCTGTTCTCCGAAACATATACATAAGTAACGCTATTGGAAATTGATTTCAAATCATAACTAAATAGTTTAAAATCCATGAGGAATAATTTGTATAATTGAGCTATGGTTCTATGACTTAGAGTAAGAAATTGGTGTGTCACACGTTGTCGAGTATCAGAAGTTGGTGGCGCAGGAAATGATACATTTGCTCCAACTTCCCGTAAAAGTAAGACAGCATCCTCATACAGAGTTTCATGTTTCCCTGAAAAGTGATCCATTAGAACGTAATAACAGTAATTATATTATTTATGAAGGAGGTTTTTTCGCCAAGGTTAAACCACACTTCCTAGGAGTTTGTATTTATTACGAAAGTTATAGGTAGACACGACGAGAGGGGGAGGGGGATGGGGGGGAATCCCCCCCAGGCCCGGTATTTCGTAAGGGGCCCGGTGAGAAAATTATCATAATGAATTTTTTCAAGTTTTTTTCTAAAAAATAAATAAATAAACTTGAATGTTTTGAAATTTTTTCAAATACACAAAATCAGAAGATTAGCAATAGTGGGCTAATAAGGGACAATGGCTATTGCAGGACACTGATTTTAAAATATTGTGCGACCTTTCAGCTTCTACACTTATACAGCAAAGATAAATATTGGTATATTTCGTAAACATTAACATCTGATAATAGAATTATTTGTTGCCAAGAAGAAGCGTACACATCTTTTCACATCAACTAAGTGAATTGCCTACTTTTACTTTTATTACTGCCCATATGATGATTTTAGATGAAAGAATAATGGAGGGGCCCATAAATTTTTCCCCCGGCCCGGATTTTCTGTCTACGGCCCTGGTTATAGGTTAAGAGGTAGATCTTTATTGACTTATGTACCTGTTAGGGTCAAAGATCTAATCAATATTATTATGACAAATTTAGGATTAGGTTGACAAGGTATTCGGGGCTTGATGAGTGTGTGGGGGATTACAGTCGGTCATTAACGTATCTCACAAAATGGAAGTCCGCTCTAGTACATCATGTATTGCTGTGTGTTTCCGGGAGCACTCATTATTGTAAGGAAAACTGCTTGCAGCCAGAGGCTAAGGCTGCAAGCATTTTTCTTCCACGGCTAAGATGTCCTTTTTTCGATGTATGAACGATCTAAAAATAAATTCTTAGAAACTATAATCAGCTTAGGGAAAGTACCTTTGAATTTATAATTGTAAAAATAAAATTGAATAAATTAAAAAAAAACAACTCAGGATCTGGTGAACTTTTGATAGGTTCTAGCCATTGAGTTACTGCGCAGGGATGTTAATTTTTCTATTTTTGAATTATACATAATATGAACCTTGAGACCAAAATTTTAGGGGGTGATTTTTTTCGTGGTCGATTCTAGATTTCATTTATGATACATTATTGAGAATGATAAACCAACAGGTGCCGTTACCTACAACAAATGTTGGATAAAACCAAGAAAAACTTGTGTTTTGATGTTACAGTTAACTCAGCTCAATTCTTTTTTGCTTAACACCTCTTTAATATCTATTGGTCATTCGAGACGGGGGTTCTGGAAACCTACAAACCAGCTATCCATATTGACCTCACCTAGCCTGGGTTGGGCCGAAAAATAGCCAGCAGCACGAGGGCGCGAACCTACGTGGATAACCACTTGGTAAAACCTCTCTGACCGTTGCTTAACTTCAGTGATCTGAGGGGAACGGATGTATTCAACGAACCATCGACGCTCACTCTTGAATCACGCTTATTGTACTTTTTTATACTAACGTAGAGAGGTCTTTACATTAAATTTCACTCACCAATAAAATCGTAACTAATCCTACAAGGACGACACAAATCATCAATAGGTCTCCAATGTTCATTCACATCTCCACTCTTGATAAGAAATTCAGCAAATTCATTAAACGTGACGTCATCGCCATGACTCAATGAATGATTGGTTGGTTTTATACGAAAACTTTTAATTATATGTTTTCCAAATCTGGACTGAAAATATTTCGAACTAGAATAGGTTTGTTCTAATTTATTGTGAAATGCTGATACCAGTCTTTCAAATGGATGACGAACAAATAAAAATTTCGTAAAATTGTCTAGAAAATATTGAATTTCGTCTTTGGAAAAATTACTCAATTTATAATCCATTATCATTTTGTGTGCTAAATCTGCAGGAATTGACAGTGCATCTGTAGAGTTAGCTTTTCCTAATAAAATTAAAAATACTCGTTTCCAATTGGTGCATGCAACCTGAAAAAAAAGAGAAAAATTGGTGTCAATATACTTACTTCTGCACACTCAAATACAAACATGCCCGAGCTATTATACTTACTTCTGCACACTCAAATACAAACATGCCCGATCTATTATACTTACTTCTGCACACTCAAATACAAACATGCCTGAGCTATTATTTTTGAAAAAATAGTGTCTTGTTAAATGCGAGCAACAATGCCTGTGAGATCATTGTACAACGCACGTCTGATGTAGGTCCGCTTGGAGACACCACGTTTGCCTAGTGAGGACAATTGATAAGCAGTTGATGAAACCAGTAAATACCTTTGTTCAAAATTTAATCGCATTATTTCTTTCATCGAAATATTTGTTTTCTCCATCTGATTCCTGATTGTCCTATAATGTTTCTGTCTACCCACAAGATATCTCTTGAAATTTGATATGTATGACATACTAGCTGTTTCAACCGTGCTTTGCTACGATTCTTATAGGACAGAAGCATTGGGTGGGTGGGGGGGGGCATGGATTAGTGTCCTCTCCGTACATTGTAGCTTATATGTAACTCTGGAATAACTGGTCATACTTCTACAAACCATGTCCTAAAATACTAATAGACCACCTACAACTTTCTCGCTTTGACTTGATATGTTGTAGCTACAAAATTTAAATCGGACCGTGCTTTCCATATTTGGTCAATAAATTGAAAAGCTTGTCGTAACTCGAAAAGGGTTTAACATTATTTAGTTCTGATAATTTTCCTGAGGTCGTAAACTTTGATTGAGTCTATTCCCATAAATTTTACTTGCTACTGTTTGGACTGTGACATTGAAACAGACAACCCCTACCTCATAAAACTCATAGGGACCTCTCCGTGGCAGAGTGCGCATTACACTTGGTTTGCACCAAAGAGGTTCTGAGTTCGATTCCTGGATCGAAAAATTGATAAGGTTTTTTCAAATTCTCAAACTTGGTCTGGTTGTGATTGGGGGTAACTCAGCCTCCTGAGGACAATTGAGTAGCTATGGTAATAGCGACAAGTGGTAGCATTATAAGGAAATTGTTAAAGTGTAGATTAGGGTTAGGGATATTGTAGTGATTGTTGAGAATACCTTGTAATGCTATGATGCCCACTAAAATTGCGACATAATAACACAAAGAAATATACATTATGTATGTATATGTATGAGTTGTACTCATACATATACATACACAGATTTCTGAATTATATATTTTGCTGGTTTTTGTTGGTTCCCATGAATCCTGCCTAAAAAGAGAAAGGTAGGATTCAGAATTCCTATTGTTTATTCAGGAACATGCTGGGAAACTTTTGGTAAAAATAGAATCTATTTCTGCCGGGCTTTTTGGCAGTTTTCATGAATAAAACGGCAGGACCTGGAGACTTGAAATTTGGTTTGTATGTAAATAGAAGAAGCTATACTATGAACGAATGAGCCACTACCTTAGGAACATAACAGTACAACAATTTATGTTTCTCGTCCACAAGAATGTGGTCCAGTACTTGCGCATCTTCCAAGATGGATGTTGTGTTGGTTAAGTTTTCCTCATTGTAAGATAAACACTGACTGGACAAATATTCTAATCTCTCAAAATGCGTCAGACTCCAGTTTTTATCATTCAGCGACATACTTGATTTCATAATTGCTGAAATAAGATAAAGATTTGGGTTGGATACAGAAATGAATTCATTATCAGTCGGATGTCGGATCATGTCGGATGTAACTTATACATCGGAAACAGATACCTAATATACCTTCAATCTTGTGAGATGTCTTTTTTATTACAACTCTATGTACTACTCTTAGGCTAGGTTCACAATATGCACTTTTTAGATAGATCTTGTGCCGGGCGGTTCGTCGTACCGCGTGGTCATGTGAACATAGCCTTTTTTTTTTTGGGGGNGGGGGGGGGGGTGATGGAATCGACAAAATAAAAATGTCCACTCGATTCCAAAGATTATGCCATTATTATTGATTGTGGTGGCCTTTCCTTTTGGAATTCCAAGTGCTGCGTCCACTAGTTAGGACTATTGCACACCCAGATTATGCCATAATAATTTTAATATACCAAAAAAATTTCAATTTTCGAAGAAAAAATTGCATTAAGTTGATAAGATTGCATTAAGTTGTATAAGGCCTGTTATTTTTTTTATTGAATTGAGATCACTCATTTTATTTACTTTATTTCTCATTTCCCTTTGACTTATTCTCAACTTAAACTACAAGTGGTAGACTTTTTAATTAAAAAAAAAAAAAAAAAAAAAAAAAAGTGANAAAAAAAAAAAAAAAAAAAAAAAAAAATGATTATGGGGAATAGAGACATTTTCAATTCTCCTAGAATTTGTTTTGACCTTGAAAATGTTCAAATATTTTATCAGAATTTCCACTCTTTTTGTATAAATTTCCTCTCTAGTTCGATTATTCACGTTATTTGAAATCCCCCCAAAAACACTTCATGGCGTCAAGAGTAGCAATATTCCCCCCGGCCATAAAATATCTAAGTCTTACAATAATTAAAAAAAAACTGATATAAAACAAAACCCGTCAACATTATATGTACCGTGAAATTTTCTCCTAAGTTCGGACTCTTCATTAGAAATTCAACCAATGAGCTCAGATTGCAAAACCACGTTCTTGAGCATTGCACCCTCAGTTGTTTTAATTTTAAAATACTCTAGCGGTAGATAAATTACAACAAAACCACATGGCGCTGAGCAAAGATTTCGGATTGGAAAACGACGTTCTTCTATTGCATACTCAGTTGTTCTGATTTTGAAATAGGAATTCTAATATTTAAAAAGCAGTGAGTATGCAGTGGTCAAGAAGGTCGTTTTCTAATCCGAGAACATGTGGCGCGCGCGTCTGCCGACACGCTTGATAGGTTAAAATTTTAAAAAATGGACCTATAGAAATCACTGAAATATTTAACAATAAAATATATGGAACTGATCCTCTGTTCATTGAGATAACTTTCACTCCATCATGCGATAGGAATAATACCTATCAGGCAGCTCAAGTCCAAGCATGGTCTGCCGATAGAAGAGAGTTTAATAATAAGCATCAATTATTATTTATACTACAATTATGCCTATACTACAATAAAATTAGATAATAACCTAATTTTTGAGAAACTCAATTTTTTTAAGTTAATTTTTATTTTTTTTAAGTAGTTGAATACAAGAGTCCCCGTTAGATAACTGAAGTTAAGCAACGTCCAGCGAGGTTGTACCATATTCGTGTCAACGTGGGTTCGCGCCCTAGTGATGGCTATTTTTCCGGCCCAAACCAGGCTGGGTGGGGTCTATGTGGGTAGCTGCTTTGCAAGTTTCCAGTGAATGCAGGGTCAAACAATAGATGTTAAAGAGACGTTAAGCAAAAAAAAAAAAAAAAAAAAAAAAAAAAAAAAAAAANAAAAAAAAAAAAAAAACGAAGCTGGTGGGCTTATATTCGGCACAGATTGTGCTCAACGCAAAGAGCAAACGGAACATTATTATGAACCTAATTTTAAAATTTTCGTTTTGCAATTGTTAGTTTTAGCAATAGAGATGTATGCATTTTTTCTCATTTTTCGTCTTATCTCACATATTTTTTAAAGTCACCTCACATGATCAGACGATTAAAAAAAACTTAATTTTAATTATCACCGAATGGTTTTCTTATCACCCTCAGAGAGGTTTAGCGTTACGGGGATAAAAATATTTGCATTGAACTAAATGAAGATTTACGATATTATTATTTAATAATATTTACCGAATTTTGTCTATTGTTATTAATGATTTTTCGCTTATTCCAATAAGCGAAAAATCATCAAATGTTATATAGTTCCAGCTATAAAATTCTTTGTTGAAAACATTTAAAAAATATATCTTACCAACACTATAAGGATTTTGACTAAACCAAAATATTTCAAAAAGAACAACACAAATTGTTAAAAACATCAACAAATTAATTGTAATCTTATATAAAATGTTACCCATTTGACTAGATTGTAAAGCACATGACTCATGATAATGAGCTGATTGACGATACAATAAAACATAAATACCTATTACTCGTAAAAATATCGGAGAAAAAAATAAGAATTAAAGTAAAGAGGATTTTTGGTGCTATGAATCGGTTATTTACAGTTAAAGAAATATCAGACATCAAAGAATTCATTGGAACACAGGCACGAATACAAAGTTTTAGAAACAACTAATACCTATACTTAAGTCTGTTTGAAGTATTCATGTTGCTGTGGAACTCGCCTGGAAAAAGTTCTGCCGATTTAGCGCAATCTGTATGTTCAAATTTAAAGTTTCTAGTTTTAGCCTTCGTAGAGTTACGTTGATTATTTATGAGTCCCATAATCAATAGTACCAGTGACTTGCGGTTTTTGTTACTCTGACGTCTACTCTAAGGTCATTCGAGACCGGGGTTTTATTCTCGATTCGCTGGAACCTATAAACCAGCTATCCATATTGACCACACGCAGCCCGTTTTGGCCCGAAAAATGTTCTCTGGAAGTTGGTTAACTTCAGTGATCTAACGGGAACTGGTGCATTCAACGAGCAATAGACCCCGGCTGTTGGGTTTTATAATTTTAGATTTGGAAAAATCTGCGTAGAAAATAAATTATTTTTTGAGACCAGCATTTGCCAAATTCGATCTCTGGTAGGTACATATAATTTTTTTGTGTCGATTTTTTGGATTCTATACGTACCTAACCTAACAACTAACAACCTATAAACGCAGGTAAAATATCAAATTTTGAGGGGGGGAGGGGGCAACGTTAAATTGACACAAGAGAAATTCAGTGTGTTGAAGCGTGGTTTCAGCTTTCGCATACATTCATTCATTGAGATATGTCTAAAAACAAAACCGTTCTTAGATTTTCTTCTTTCTTCTTCTTTAACTTCACGTTTTCCCAATTGTATTTGGGGTTAGCGTTGCTTTCCTTAATTCTACCATGCAACAACCTTTTGTTCTGTGCTTACTCTCTTTAACTGTGCCCTTGCCTGACACGGTAACCCTTGCTTGGTTGTCACAGTATCCATAGAAACAGCGTAGAAACTGGCATTTTGTTGATGACCTTTCATCATTGATTTGAAGCAGAATTTTTTAAAGGCTGGAAGCCCTTCCTAACACCAATCCTTCTGCATTTATGCAAGCTTAGGCGGACCTAGCAATGAAGCTGGATTGCTCCCCTCGGTGGCTACATTCGCTCATAGATTTTTATATTTTAAAAAAATATGTCTTTAAATAAAGGAATGTTTTGTTATTCTCAGTTCAGTTTCAGTCAAACACCAAGAACATTTTAGACCTTTTGTCAACATATTATCGGTTTAACACCGCATTGGAACCCAACTGTAAACAATAACAATTAACAATGATACAAAAGAATGTCTGACGTTTCAAATCAAGGTTGGATCTTGACAATAGTATGTATATAGGATCAACGAAGTGAGGTGGATATTTCTCCATCTGTGAGTGCGAGCCTGATTACTAGAAAGATGCTTGACACACATTTACCACTCCCTTCCCTTTCTATGTTAGGTGTAGTACACACACTGCTCTACTTGATATTTCTCCATCTGTGAGTGCGAGCCTGATTACTAGAAAGATGCTTGACACACATTTACCACTTCCTTCCCTTTCTATGTTAGGTGTAGTACACACACTGCTCTACTTGATATTTCTCCATCTGTGAGTGCGAGCCTGATTACTAGAAAGATGCTTGACACACATTTACCACTCCCTTCCCTTTCTATGTTAGGTGTAGTACGCACACTGCTCTACTTGAGAAACTGGTGATGTTTGTTTGCTTGAGTCTGAGTCCGGACCGCCATAATTTCTCTTAAATTATAAAAAAGAAAGTAATCTTACAACTTGTGCAGCTATAAGGCGTGATTTTAGAAACATGTAGCGATCATATTTACAAAAGCAGGTGCTTGAAATTGATACAAGAAAATGACGGAATGCAGTGTTGGAACAAGGAATATTTGACATAAATTCATTTATTGAGATTTGAGTAAAAACAAAAATATTCTTCACTTCCCCCCCTCATTCCTCAGGTTGTTAATAAACAACGTCTCTTTAACATCTATTGGCCATTCGAAACGGCGCAAACCTGATTCGCTGGAAACTTGCAAACAACAAATTTTTAGAGAAATATCTTACCATGATATAGCAGGCATACACGTCGATCACTATTTGGGGTCTGGAACCGAGGAGGAATGTCTGGCAACAAAAACTTAAGTTTTTCAAAAAAATTTTTGGCCGCCACGGGTCCATGTTGGACGGTTTTACATACGCAATAAAGGCATGGCCATATAAACGTTTTCTAGCAACTCTAAGTTGGTTAAAATTGGTTAAAAAAATTCAAAGGATTGCCAGACACTCCTCCCCGGTTCCAAAACCCTAGACGTTTTATGAATTGGTTAAAATATAATCATGAATTTTATTGAAGGCGTATTATTGCTATACTAGCTATTTTACCCGTGCTTCGCTACGGGCTATAATATTGGTAAGCTTAAGTATCGATGATACGTTTGTTGTAAGTTCTAGATGTGCAATAGAAGGATTTTTGATATTTTAACTGGGACGATAGTCGCGGAGGAAAAACTCCGCCAATGTGACACATGGATTTACTATTCTTCTGGCAAAAAATACCACTCCCCCCCAAAAAAATTGAGGGGTGGGGGTTCTCGTGATGATTCCAAATCTGGGGCGTAATTAGACCCTAAATTTTACATACCTACAAAATTTGAAGTCTCTGGCTCTTACCATTCTCTTTTTAGCCAGGATTAATAAAAACCGCTTTAAAGTGGTAAAAACCGCTAGCGGTATATTTAATTGAACCCAAAAGTTTCGGAGCTAACTGAGACTCCAAATATGACAAAT